>CM028377.1:40044430-40263084 GCA_013146195.2 Codonopsis lanceolata
AACTAAGGCAATAGTCTTTGGTTTAAATCCCGAGTAGAGGGCTATAGTAGACCTCACATTGTGATTCTTGAGCTTATATGCTACGTTTGATTGGGTTGTGACTTGAGGGTTAAGAGTACCTCAATATGTGGTTCTTGACTAAACTTATAAGTTGGTTGGATTTGTTAAGAATATACAAATATGTGCATTGTTAAATTGGTGTAGAACTTTATGTCCTACTTGATTGATAAGTCCGCTATGATCGGTCTTGGTTCTAGTTTGAGCATGTGAGTAAATATCTACTTGTGCATTTCATAAAAGCCCAGCTGGCATTATTTGGTTTTTATGTCAGGGTAGGACGATACATCGCCTATACGAATCGTAAGATTCGTATTCGCTATGGATCGCCGTACCTGGGACTTCACACACCCCTCCATTGTTGGCCGCGATGGGGAAGTAGCCCCTTTGCCGTAACAATAAGTGCCGCATTGGCTTGCTAGCTAAATCGAATGATTCTCGATAAAAGTCGATGACACCACAGAGCATCGATGTTGCACGAACCAGTATAACATTGTGTATTGCAGGAGCAACACAACGGCGCTATTTGGGTATCTTCTCTATCCCTTATGTGGCTTACTATGGGCACTTATATGAAAGATAACGTGCTATGTGATTTATGAAGTTTATGATACTTGATGACTTAGTACAAGTTATTGTTGGTATACGATTAAGATGCCATGATTTTATATATGCTTGTGCATTATACCATGCCACGCCATGCTATGCCATACATTGCATTTAGTAACTTACTGGGTCATTATGACTCATTTCGTGTGTTTGTTTTCCTTAGTTTTTGCGAAGCTCTTCGTTAGTGCGGCGTTGCGGCTCGGGCGCTTGTCGGATAGCGTGGTCTTCCCGCAATAGCTTGGAGATTTTATTATTATTGTAATTATTATCTTGTGAGACACGGATGTGAAGTTATGTAAACTTTACTTGGGTAGTTATGTTAGTATTTTATTGTCGTTTATTTTGGGAGCCGACTTGTTGGGTCGGCTATTGTATTTAATTAGAAGTTATTCCGTTGTCTTTCCGAGCAAGTTTAGCTCGCATGTTCTAGTATTATGTTATGGTTATTTACGTCTCCAATTTTAGTTGAGAGACATTGGATTAGTTGTTAGTGTTTAATCTCTTATTCCTTTAGTTGATTTATTCCTCCGGCATGTTATAGCCGTAGAGTTGTATTGTTTATCGTTGGGTTCTTGTTGCTTCGCGGCCTTAGGTTGCCGATGGTTTGTTGTCCGTGCAATGTTGCGTCCACGCGAGTCGTAGATTTGTCGAGAGATAGTCGCTCTCGGCCTTGTATTCCTTAGTTTATAATTATAGGCTTTGGTCCCACTTATGATTCGCTTCATGATTTTAGTTTTTGGTTATTCGGTTTTGCCGTTATGGCTTTACATTCCCTGTTTAGAGTTTGTTGGTTCAACTCTTGACTCGCACCACTACGCTTAGCGGTGCTTGTCCGTCTTTTAGCTTGTCTTGACGGCACGACCTTGGGATTTCGCATTGGAGTCCGGTAGGGCCGTCACGCTTGGTATCGAGCTATAGGTTAGCTATTTCGCCAGATAGGTTCCTTGGCCTTGTTTGGGTTGGGTTTATTGTTGAGTTATTAACGCCGAGTGTTCTTTGTAGGTGTATTATGTCGAACCGGCGTGAGCTAGTTCTATTATACCTTGTTCGAGTACGTGGCGGCGAGAGGGGAGAGAATGTTAACGATCCGCGTGTGACTCCTCAATGATGTTTGGACTGGAAGACGATTCTACCTGTCCCTTGCGAAATTCTTGAAGTTTAAACCGAAAGTTTTGATGGAGAGCCGATACTATTAAGGCGAAGCATTGGCTAGAAAGCATGGAGAGGATCTTTGCGCTGGGTTTGGGTAGTACATCGAAGAAATGGTTACCTTAGCGGTGTTTAGATTGGATGGTGCGGCCGAGCATTGGTGGCTTGAAATACGAGATCATTGGAGACAAAGATGGAGTGCCTCGAGTGTGGGAAAACTTTGTCAAGGAGTTTATGGTACGGTTTGGTCCCAGAGTAACTCGAGAAAGAGGAGAGATGGAATTCCTAATGTTAGAACAAGGAGATATGACCGTGGCTCAAGATTCAACAAAGTTTATGGAGTTGGCTCGCTTCAGAAGTTACTTGGTGCCGATGAGGCTAGGAAGACCGAGAGGTTTGTGAAAGGCCCGAAGACGAATTATCGTAGGCATCTTATTCCGCGCTACGCTACGGATTACCAAGGGCGGTGGATCGTGCACATGCTATGGAGTTGGACATCGAGGAGTACGCTCAAAAGAAAATATCAAAGACTAATAGGGGCCCCGAGGATAAGAGAAGGCAACAAGACCTCAAACAGCTTAGTCAAGGAAAGGTGCGTTCGGGTGGCCGGAGTGGTGTTACTACTTCTACCCTGAAAGGACGAGGTGGCGAGTTGGCATGTAACTTTTGTAAGAGGACAGACATACCGAGGATAGGTGCCGGGTACAACAGAAAATGCTTTGTTTGTGGCGGCGATCATGTTCAGAAGATTGCCCGAAGAGGAGAGTTAGTCGATGCCTCGGGAGTACTAGTCAACAATTCGGTGGCTCCAAGAGAGATGGTGACGGTCGGCCTAGAGTTTGAAGCGACAGCGTGGCGGTTGGCCATCGCGGAGTTTTGAGACCTATCCGAAATAGGAAGGTATATTCTTATATATATATATGTAAATTATACCGTTGCTACTATTATCGTTATTATGAGTACACATTATAATCGGTAGCTCATGTGCATTCATGCATACATTATATGGTGTATTGTGTATTATTGGTTATTTGCTCGATCGGGAATAATACCCCAATGTGAGATCGATATATGATATGGTTCGTTTGTGAATTATCGGTAGGTAATCGTACGTTGTGTATGGATTCTTGTTTAGCCTATATATATAAGACTATGATATATATAGAGTTGTGGTTTTGTGTGGTTATATATAAGGGCCATAGTATGTATATGTATATATATGAATATATATATATATATATAAAGTATGAATTGTATATTGATATTTATCGATTTGGTATGATGTTTGTATATTCTATAAAGATATGTTTTATGTAATGAATAATATAATACCATATTATTGTTAGTGGTTGTTATGCGAGTAGGATATACCCTCGACTTGTGAGAAGGTTAAATTGCTACGATTGATCAATTGATTTCGGCTGCACGGGAGAGATTGACGCTTCACCGTGAGTATTGAGACGTTAACGTTGCGATAGGATGCTTAGTATATGCATTGGTTGTAGACTTGGTCTAGAGCTTAAGAAAGAATAGCTTTGCGGAGTATGGACGTTACGGGCATTAGTAGCCTTGTCGATTCGTTGTGATTACTAGGAAGTTATCTTGGTTGGGTGTACTAGGCACACGAGTTTTGTGATAACTATGATTGTTGTTTGCTAAGGTAATAGACCTTGTTACTTGGTCTGAATTTTTTTTATTCAGTTACGTGCATTAGTTGTAGGAAACACCTACTTGATGCATTTACATTGTAGTATATTAAATTCTCATTTCATAATTATTATCTCATGTTCATTCATTTCATTAGCGTAGAAGCCTGTTTGAAGGATGCTTAAAACTTTTTATTCATGAACCTTTGCATCCTTACGACGGAAACTTTTGAAGCTAATTCAGTAGGTACCCTGAATTGGTGAGCAAAAGGTATTCGTCGTTGGACTAGGATTGGTAAGAATTAAGTTAGAAATTGACTATACCTGTTACCAAATGGAATGGACAGAAATGGAATGAATTTTCAAAACATTTCATTAATGTGCTCTTATGTGTTGTTACACGCGATAGGAAAATCGCGAGTATGATTTACATGGTTTGAAATGCCGATTTGATTATCTTTGATTTGTTTGCGAATTGCTCCATAGGCGATTATCAATTCTTGTAACTTAGAATCTCTTGTGCTTGAATTTCTTTGTGTGCCCCGAGACAAATAGTTTCGGTAGTTGAATGTGTTCTTATGTGGAAGTTTGGATTTTTGCCTACTTGATTGGCCTAGTGTTGTTCGTATGTGTATTCGTGACTCAAGTATGAGTCATATTGTTTCCAATCGAAGGTGTTTGATGTTGTTATGCCTATTGAGAGTTCGTAGACTTTTGAATTTGGATTATTATAGTTCGACCCTTGTATATATTGTGGTGGTGGACTCGGAAATTCGAGGCAAGGTTGGTTTGTATCATGATTTAGAATTCGGGACGAATTCTTTTTAAGGTGGAGAGGGTGTAACACCCCGCTCCTTCGTTAGCTCGGTTTGCGTGCTATATTTGCACTTCTTCCTTTGTTGATTGTATGATTGGTTTGCGAGAGGGTCTAGATATGTATGAGAGGCCACATTAAGACCAAAACACTATTAAGAGACTCCGTATAGTTGTTGACTTGCTAAAGTCACAAGTCGTGACTTCGGCGATAGTCGAATGCGACGCGATTGAGGGTTTGCTTGCGTTTTGTGTTCGTGACCTTGGTTTGGGTCCTAGACCTCTATAAGATGGTTTATTAACATGTTTAGATGAATTAGACTTCAAGTTGGAGGTGTTCCTTAAGTCTATCGATGATTTGGAAGCTTTGGAGATAGTGCTCGTCTCTATCGCGTAGTTCGAGGATCGAGTCGCGTAATCGTCTCTCCTTTGGGACTCTTATTTCCCTAGTTGTTATTCAACTTTCTTTAAGTATTTAAGCTTCTTCATTAGCCTTGGACTTGCCTTAAAAGTCTCCTTTCATTGCTCGTTCGATTGCGAGTTCATTCGTCGTTCCGGTTGCACGTTGTTGCACCTCTTCCCGGTTTCGCTCCGAGTTGTTTCGAGAGTTGTTTCGGGGGTTGTTTGTGAGTGTTCTAAGGGAGTTCTAGACCTACTTTGGATGAGGTTTGAACCTTGTTAGGTTTGGTTGAGTGTTTGGGGGTCTTTTAGGTTGAATTTTGAGCCATTTCGGGTCTGTCGGGCTTGCCCTCGCAAGGTGGAATGGCCAACCCCCGCAAGGTCAACAGCAGAAAGCACCTAGGAGGTCTGGAGAGCTTGCGGTCGCAAGCTATAGGGGACCTTGCGACCGCAAGGTGCCCCGATCCTGTTTTGCCCTGTTCTGTGTTTTGACGAGAAATACCTATCCTACCCTCATTAAACCCCCTCTAAACCCTTCCTAACCTCCCATACTTAGCCCTAAACATGTCCTAACATTAGTTGGAAGTTAATTAAGGTTAGATTAGTGATTGATTAATCCTAATCTCTACTAATTGCACCAAGGAATTCCCTATTTTGCCCTCTTGGTTTGTGGAGGTATAAAAGCTCAAACCCTTTACAATTTTCAGAAAATCCTTTCATTTCTTCTCTTCTTCCATACGTATTAGAGAGAGAGAGAGTCCATGGGAGATTTTTGAGCCCTAGCCTTCTTCTCTCTTCGATCCAAGGCGATCCAACCCCGATTGCCTTCAAACTTCGGAATCTTGAAGCCCTCGACGAGTAGAACAAGTTCACCGATCGGATTTGGGTTCTCTTGAGTTTTCACTCAAGCTAGGTAAGTTACTTCCTTTTGATTTTGGTTCATTGGCCCTAAGGAAAACAACTTATATGCTATTTGTGGGCAATGAACACTTGATATGCTTTGTATGCCCAATTTTGGGGATTTTTGGAAGAATAAACTTGTTAAGAGCATGTGTAGGATGACTTCTATGATTATTGAAGTATATTGTTACTCTTCATCTTGTGTTTCTAGGATTGTGAGCTTGCTAGAAATCATGTTTACCTTTTATTTGGGTTTATTATGATAGTAGGCATAAGTTTGGGAATTTGGATGTGTGATCTCACTAGATAATATGAGTATGACCATTTATTTGAGGTTATGTGATTTGTAAAATGGGTATAAGGTTTCGTTGAGTTCTATGGATTTAAATTTTGGGAATCTAGTCCGAATGATTTTTGGGAAAATTGTTATAAATGTGAATGATATGTTAATTTGGGGACTTATGAAATAGGTATTTAATATTGTGTGATAATTAAGACTCAATGGAGTTGTTTTAGGTTCAATATATGTTGGTGAGCATTAGGTTAAAATCCTACGATGTTCGGGTTTGGTTGGTTTTGATTATGAGTACCCGAGCATCTTGAATTGTGTCCCGGTTGTGACACCCACGATATAGAGGTTTATTGGGGATTTATTTAGGGCGTGCTCGTTAGGGCACGGTGCATTAGAGATCAACCTATGATCTCGTATTACCTTAAGAAATGATTATTTGAATGGGTTCTCTCTTAGGGAATGTGGTCGCGTGCACATGAAAGCACTTGCGAGGTTATGACCACGGCTTAGTTTTGATACCCTTGAGATTGGCTTTAAGGAAGTCGAATATATACGACGGTTGGGACTATGGTTGAGTCCGGTGTACCGTTAAGTGAAGCTAAAATGCTAAGTCTTGATTTATGATTGTTCTTAGACTAAGGCAATAGTCTTTGGTTTAAATCTCGAGTAGAGGGCTATAGTAGACCTCACATTGTGATTCTTGAGCTTATATGCTACGTTTGATTGGGTTGTGACTTGAGGGTTAAGAGTACCTCAATATGTGGTTCTTGACTAAACTTATAAGTTGGTTGGATTTGTTAAGAATATACAAATATGTGCATTGTTAAATTGGTGTAGAACTTTATGTCCTACTTGATTGATAAGTCCGCTATGATCGGTCTTGGTTCTAGTTTGAGCATGTGAGTAAATATCTACTTGTGCATTTCATAAAAGCCCAGCTGGCATTATTTGGTTTTTATGTCAGGGTAGGACGATACATCGCCTATACGAATCGTAAGATTCGTATTCGCTATGGATCGCCGTACCTGGGACTTCACACACCCCTCCATTGTTGGCCGCGATGGGGAAGTAGCCCCTTTGCCGTAACAATAAGTGCCGCATTGGCTTGCTAGCTAAATCGAATGATTCTCGATAAAAGTCGATGACACCACAGAGCATCGATGTTGCACGAACCAAGATAACATTGTGTATTGCAGAGCAACACAACGGCGCTATTTGGGTATCTTCTCTATCCCTTATGTGGCTTACTATGGGCACTTATATGAAAGATAACGTGCTATGTGATTTATGAAGTTTATGATACTTGATGACTTAGTACAAGTTATTGTTGGTATACGATTAAGATGCCATGATTTTATATATGCTTGTGCATTATACCATGCCACGCCATGCTATGCCATACATTGCATTTAGTAACTTACTGGGTCATTATGACTCATTTCGTGTGTTTGTTTTCCTTAGTTTTTGCAAGAAGCTCGTTAGTGCGCGCGGCGCTTGTCGATAGCGGTGGTCTTCCGGGCAATAGCTTGGAGATTTTATTATTATTGTAATTATTATCTTGTGAGACACGGATGTGAAGTTATGTAAACTTTACTTGGGTAGTTATGTTAGTATTTTATTGTCGTTTATTTTGGGAGCCGACTTGTTGGGTCGAGCTGTTATATTTAATTAGAAGTTATTCCGTTGTCTTTCCGAGCAAGTTTAGCTCGCATGTTCTAGTATTATGTTATGGTTATTTCTGTCTCCGGCAATTTTAGTTGAGAGACATTGGATTAGTTGTTAGTGTTTAATCTCTTATTCCTTTAGTTGATTTATTCCTCCGGCATGTTATAGCCGTAGAGTTGTATTGTTTATCAGGTTGGGTTCTTGTTGCTTCGCCGGCCTTAGGTTGCCGATGGTTTGTTGTCCGTGCGCAATGTTGCGTCACGCGAGTCGTAGATTTGTCGAGAGATAGTCGTCTCTCAGCCTTGTATTCCTTAGTTTATAATTATAGGCTTTGGTCCCACTTATGATTCGCTTCCGCAGATTTTAGTTTTTGGTTATTCGGTTTTGCCGTTATGGCTTTACATTCCTGTTTAGAGTTTGTTGGTTCAACTCTTGACTCGCACCACTACGCTTAGCGGGTGCTTGTCCGTCTTTTAGCTTGTCTTGACGGCACGACCTTGGGATTTCGCATTGGAGTCCAGGTAGGGCTGTCACAATCCTTGCAGTCGTTAGCACCATCACCACCACCACCAAGAAATGCATTCACCTCACCTTGCTCAAATGGAGATATAGAATCTCTTTAGCTTTCAATTAGTAGGACTTCTTTCTTTGAACGTTCTCATTTCTTAGTTCCTATCCACTTTCGGTGTCAAATTACTAAGCAAATAGAGAATTTTATTTTAGAGTGGGACTATTTGAAAGGATGATTTGTGGTGACCGTCTCTTTTAATTAAAAGAGATTTGTGGTAGAAGAAAAGAAAGTCGATAGCCAGTGGAGGGGAATACATAGGTTCTCACATGTAACTCCTCGGGTCCTATGAAGAGGAGGAAGCAAGTTCAGACCAAAAGAAGTTAGATATTTGGAACCCAGTTATGGAAATAAGTAAAATATGTTGAATCCAATTATTTGTGATTACTAACAGTGGTTTTATTTGTAAAATCTATAAGTTAGAGACCAGTATAATTGTTTTTAAGGCTGCTTGATGTAGCCTGAAAATTCAAATAAGTAAACGATATATTTTAGCTTTCTCTTCTAACAAAACGCACAGATTCATCAATTGATTCTTTTTTTTTTTTTCATCTTCTTGACATTATGACATATTTTCTTACCCTTTTGGCTTAGCTTATTCACGGGTAATAACTAAACACGTTACATATTTACTTAATATCTCGATACTCACCAACAAATCTATTATTAAAATTTTCATATACATTTAACAATGTCTTTCTCGAACACATTTAAGAAAGTAAAACCTTATTATTTTTTAGTTTTGAATAATGTTTTAGTCTCTCAACTGAGTATGAGTATGTTTTTCATTTTAAATATTGTACGACATTTGTAACGATAATGATAGGAGGGGGAAACTGCTAAGAAGATCAAAATACAAAACGAAATAAGTAGAGTTCAAAAATGTAGGACCTAACTTTAAAATATATACAAGTCAAGGGATCAAATTATTGTTTAACTGTTTATGGAATTAATTAGCATATGATAAATTTTCTTATTTTGACCTTAATTAATGGTGAGTGATTTATTATATTTAAGGCAATTTTCTTCTAAACATTATTTTTTGTCATGGTAAATTTACTTGTTTTGTCCTTAATTAAATAGTGGGTGATTTATTTGATGAAAGTTATTTTTGTCAATCTATTAATTTGTAAGAAACAAACTTGACTTTTATATGTATAGAGATAGAGATAGAGATAGAGATAAGAACAAGTAAATAGCAATTATGTGATAACAATGAGAGAGAAACGGTAGGGATAGGTTCACCAATTCAATTCCTTGCAACAATTTCAATAACTTCGGGTTTTGATTGATTCTTGATTAGCCCAAAATTTCCACGATTTTCCCTTGAATTTCCTTTTATTTTGTGCTATTTTAAGTTAATTATGCCTTGAAAATATTATTATTTATGTATTTTTGCTTAATGTTGGTTTTCATGCATTATCGAACATTTATATGATGTTTAGGACAAAGTTAGAGGCAATTCCAGGCTTTAAAGTTAGTTAAGTCCATTAAGAGTCCAAGGCAATAGAGGTTTAACGGAGACTAACTGTAACACCTCGGATTCTTGCATGATCATTGTGTGCTTGCCTTCATGCATTCATAATGTTCATGAGCATGTTTACTTAGTTTATGTATGTGTTCGATTAATTTATAAGTTATTCATAATGCTTTTAACATGCTTAGAATCTTATTTGCATGCTTGTTGAATCGTTGGTTTAGTTGCTCGTTTAGTTCTCCTTCTTTCCCTCCTTCATTTGAGTTGTTCAAGGGTGTTCGGGGTAAGTTCTAGACTCACTTTGAATGAGGTTTAAGCCTCATTTATTTTGGCCAAGTGTTTGAGGGTCTTTTAGGTGGTTTTATAAACCATTTTGAGGTTGTGAGGCTTGCGGCTACAAGGGGTGAAGGACTTGCCCCCGCAAGGTATCTAGGAGGTTAGCCTTTTGTGAAGCTGAGGACCTTGCAACCGCAAGGGGGTGGAACTTTGCCCCCGCAAGGTCCCCTGAGAGTTCTGCTCTGTTTTGGCTATTTGATGATTTTGGTGTATTCAACCCCTATCAAAACCTTTCCTAAACCTCACCTAAACCTCACCTAAACGTCCCTAACCCTCCTTATTATTAACCTAACCTTATTACACTAGTTTTAAGTGGGATTAAGTTATAATTTTAGTGGATTAAATGAGACCAAAACATATTTTATTCAACCACATAGCAGTAACACTTGTCCCACTACCATTTCCAACCCTTAAACAACACAAAATCAGTCTTTGTGCCTTCATTTAACCCCCTCTTTCTCTCCAAAAATGGGATATCTCTCTCCCAAGGTTCCTCCATGGGTTCTTGAAGGTTTCATCTTGGTTTCCTTAGTTCCTTCTCTCCATTATTGAAGCCAAGCCATAGGATTGAAGAGCTTGAAGAGTATAACATTTCCAACCGATTAGTTTTCCCATTTGGCTTCTTGTGTGTGGTTTACAAGTTACTCTTATTCTTCTTGGTTTTAGTACTCATTGATCCTAAAGAAACAAAACCTATGATTTTTGAGGTCAATGAGTACACATACTTGCCTTATATGCTTTCAACTTCTGTTTTGAACCTATGAACTTATTAGAAGCATGTGTAGGATGATTTTATGGCTATGGAAGCATGTTATATCCTTTCATCTTGTGTATTTAGGATTGTGAATATGTTAGAGGCAATATTTACATGTTTACTTGAAATGGTGCTATGTGAAAGTATCCTAATTAGGGCTTACTTGGTATGTTGCTATGTTGATATGTGTTCTAGCTTTAATTGGATTCTATGATGAATATGAACTACATTGTAGTACTTTGGATAGTTTATAACCTAGCTAGACTTAGTAATGTACTTAGGGTGATTTATGAAGCACATAGCTCTAAACTCTAAAATTGGGAATGTGTAGTAAAGACTCAACGGAGTTGACTCTAGGGAAGTTTGGATCATGTTGAACACTACTTTTAATCACTATGAAGTTCAGACACTGTTTGGTTGGGTTTACTTAATTATAAGTTCAGCCTAATTATGTGTAATCGAGTTTGATGTGATTATTTGGTTATGAGCAATTAATTGCCTTGACATGATTTATGGTAGAGGTTTATAGCCTACTTGATCAGATGAGTTCGCTCTTATCGAATTCGATCCCAATTTGTTTATGATGAGTAAATATCTTCTTTTGCATCACATTGAGTCCAACTGACATTATTTGGTTTGATTTATACGTCAGGGTGGGACGATGCATCGCATTCAAGATTTGTGAGACTCGTGTTCGCTATGGATCTTCGCACCTGGGACCTCACACACACCTCCATTGTGGGCCGTAGTGGGGAAGTAGCCCCTTTGCCATATCAATACATGCCTTATTGGCTTGCTATTTAAATCGAGGCGGTTTTTGATAAAAGTCGATGCATTCACAAAAACATCGATGGCACGAACCAGTTAACACCATTTATTGCAGGAGCTATGTAGCGGTCGGGTCTATATCATATCCTTCTTGTATGATTTATCTCTCACACTTATTTAAATAATGTGCTAAGTGCTATATGATGAGCATTTACTATAATTAAGATAAATTCTATGCTATGACATGAACATACATTTTTAGTTGCTTACTAAGTCTTTATGACTCACCCTATTTTTTTGTTCTGTTTTCCTTAGATCCGAGCCAAGGAGAAGGTCCTTTTTAGATTCACCGTGTCCGAGCTAGATTGCTAGTGAGCTTGGAGGTTGTAATTTTGAGACTATGTATAGTTAGACTTTATTTTGGCAAGGATGATGAGAAGCAAGCCACCTAGACTTGACTTGGGTTTTTGTGTTGATTGTATAACACTTGAATATTCTAGACTTATGAATATTTTGTACCCCTATTTTCATGTTGAGCTTGTTTATATATGGTTCACTACCGCTTATTTCGCCTATTACTCTTTTAAATTATTATCGTCGTTGTTGTCTCCGGCATGTGTTATAATTGTTGGAGTAGTTATTGGGTTCCAACTATAACGTCGCCAAAGACTTGTTTACTTTATGTTCTTTTCCGGCCAAGTGTAGCCGAGTTGTTATGTGTATGCCATGTTGCATCATGTGAAATGTTTATACTCCTACTTGTGCATGATTAACTTGTGATTATATGGGCAGTCTGACTTGGAATTTCGTATTGGAATCCGGGTCGGGGTGCCACAGTTGGTATCAGAGCTATAGGTTAGCTGTCAGCCAAGATAGGTTCCATGGCCTTGGTGGGTTGGTTCTTTGTGTGATATTCTAACGTCGAGTGAATTCTTATAGGTGTTTGATGGAGGTTCCTAGGGATGGTAACGACCATGGTAGAGGTAGACCCAGAAGAGTTCTGGTCGAGCCTGAGGCTGAGGTACCACCACCGCAGAATCCGGTTGGTCTGGATGTGCCGATGGCAGAATTGTACTGTAGGATGATGGCTTTTCTGGCAGGGGCAGGGTAGGGAGGTTAAGCTGAGGGAGCACCACCACCACCACAACAGGAAGAGGTAGTACCACCACCACAACCACCACCGAGGAATGACACAACCCTTCTAGAGAAATTTCATAAGCCGAACCCTAGGGAGGCCAAGTTATGGATGGAGGAGATGATCAAATTGTTAGCTATGTTGGGTTGTACCGATGAAGAGAGAGTTAAGTTGGCAACATTAAAATTAAAGGGAGTCGCCGAGCATTGGTGGAATGTGTTAAAGGAAAGCTGGGAGATGCAACAAATTCCGATCACTTGGCTAACTTTCAAAGGGGGTTCAAGAACGAGTATGTATCTGATGTGGTTCGCAACAAGAGAGAGAGAGATAATTTTATAATCTTGACCAGGGTAGCATGACTGTAGCGGAGTATTCTGTGAAGTTCACCGAGCTGAGCCTATATTGTACACACTTGATTCCTACCGAAGCATGGAGAACACAAAAGTTTGTTAGAGGGTTGAGGACTGAGTTTAGGAAGCAGATTCTGGCACTTAAGCTTATAGATTACCGGAGTGTAGTTGACCGAGCTTATGAGGTGGAGCAGGATATTGAGGAGCACCGAAGTAAGAATAATTCAGGTAATGCATGTCAGTCTACACAGAACGCCAATCAAGGTAATAATTTAGGTAATAGGAGAGGATACCAAGGCAACCGAGATAGGAGAGGTGGAGGCCAAGGTAGGCCACAATCGGGAAAGCAGGGTAACAACACTTCTTCTCAGGGGTAGCAGGGATCACGTAATGAGACTATGATATGTTCATTCTGCCAGAAGCCTGGACACATAATTGAAAGGTGTTGGGGCAAGAATGAGAAATGTTACAATTGTGGTGACGGGAGTCACTTGAAGAAAGATTGCCCAAGGCTTAGGGCTAATCAGTCGGGTAGCGCCGGTCAGTAGTCTGGGGCTGAGAGAGATGGGGATGGTAGACCTATGGTGCAGGGCTACGTGTTTGCGCTTGATCAGCACGAGGTTCGGGGGTCCACGACAATGATAGGAGGTACTCTTTCTATATTTGATCATAAGGCTAGAGTTCTCACAGATCCAGGGTCTTCACATTCATATGTTGCTTCGCACTTTGTTGAGAATTTATGTGTGTTGCCTCAACCTTTGTCTTATTTGCTTGAAGTGTCTACCCCACTTGGGGAATATATGTTGGCCTCCGAAGTGTTTAGAACTTATGATATATTGGTTGGTGACCACAGTTGGCATGCGTACTTGGTAGTTCTACCTATACGTGACTTTGATGTGATTCTTGGAATGGATTGGTTATGTGCTTATCATGCATTAGTTGACTGCCATAAAAAGTGAGTTATTTTTTCCATGCCAGGTGTGCCTGAATTTACATTTGTGGGTGATCATGCATTGAGTGGGTTGAATTTTATTTCTGCTTTAAGGGCTAGAAAATTGTTGTCACATGGGTGCACGGGGTATCTTATATGTGTAGTTGATAAGAGGAAGTCTTCTTCGAAATTAGAAGAGGCTCCAGTCGTTTGTGAGTATGCTGATGTATTTTCTACCGATCGTGCTATGCCACCTGATAGAGAGTTAGAATTTTGTATTGAGCTCATTCCGGGGACTTCACCGATTTCCAAGGCGCCGTATAGAATGGTGCCCGTGGAGCATAAGGAGTTGAAGATTCAGTTGCAAGAAATTCTTGAGATTGGTTTTATTAAGCCAATTGTGTCGCCTTGGGGTGCACCGGTCTTATTTGTGAGGAAGAAAGATGGAACAAGTATCCACTACCCCACATCGATGATCTTTATGACCAATTGCAAGGGTCGATTGTGTACTCTAAGCTTGACTTGATATGGGGCTATTATCAATTGAAGGTTAGAGAGGAAGACATTCCGAAGACGGCTTTTAGTACGAGATATGGGCATTTCGAGTTTGTAGTGATGTCGTTTGGATTGACGAATGCACCGGCAGTATTTATGGATTTGATGAATCGAGTTTTTCATAGCCACCTTGCTTGTTTTGTGGTAGTCTTCATTGATGACATCTTAGTGTATTCGAAATCTCGAGAGGAGCATGAGAAACACTTGAGGATTGTCTTGTCTATTCTTCTGGAGAAGCAACTTTATGCTAAGTTTAGTAAGTGTGCCTTTTGGCACGAGGAGGCATCATTTTTGGGACACATTATTTCTAGTGCCAGGATAGTCGTGGATCTTTCTAAGGTTGAAACGGTGATGAATTGGAGGAGGCGTAGTTCGGTTACAGAGGTTCGGAGTATCTTGGGTCTAGCGGGTTACTACCAGAGATTTATTGAGGGTTTTTCTCGGATAGCTACTCCTATGACTAGATTGACTCAAAAGAATTCACCATTTGTTTGGAGTGAGAAATGTGAGGCTAGTTTCCAAGAGCTTAAGAAGCGGTTGATAACGACACCTATTTTAGCTTTGCCTATTAGGGGGAGATAATTTTGTGATTTATAGCGACACTTCTAAGGAAGGTTTGGGATGTGTACTTATACAAAATGGTAGAGTTATCGCGTATGCATCGAGGAAGTTGTCTACTCATGAACAGAATTACCCAACACATGATTTAGAATTGGCTGCGATTATTTTTGCGTTACATAAATGGAAGCATTACCTGTATGGGGCTAAGTTTGAGATCTTCACCAACCACAAAAGCTTGAAGTATTTCTTTTCTCAAAAGGAATTAGAAATGAGACAAAGGAGATGGATGGAGAAGTTAAAAGATCATGATTGTAGTATTTTGTATCATCCGGGGAAGGCATACGTGGTAGAGAATGCCTTGAGTAGGAAGGTGCACATATCTTGTCTGATGGTTAGAGAATGTAAAATGTTGGAAGACTTACGAGATTGGGGTCCTAGCATTTATGATAGAGGTGTGATCTTTGCGAATGTTCGTTCTACACCAGTTCCACTTGGGAAGATTAAAGAAGCGCAAGGGAATGATCCGGAGTTAAAGAAAATAATTGATGGATTGGCCGAGAATGTTTCACCCGACTTTGCGATTAGTAATGATGGTACTTTGACGTTTCATGGCAGAATTTGTGTTCCTACTAGTGATGGGTTGAAAAGGCAAGTTCTTGATGAGGCTCATAAGGCAAGATACACCATTCACCCGGGAAGCACGGAGATGTATCTAGATTTGAAACGACAGTTTTGGTGGAAAGGCATGAAGAGGGAGATCGCGGAGTATGTATCGGGGTGTTTAACTTGTCAACAGGTTAAGGCTAAACATCAAAGACCTACGGGGTTTCAATGTAGTGTGGGTTATAGTTGACAGATTAACTAAGTCTGCACACTTTATACCTATTGTTATCACTTATTCATTAACTCAGTTGGCAGCCTTGTACGTGCAGGAAATCGTGAGACTTCATGGTGTTCCAGTGAGTATTGTGTCTGATAGAGATCTGAGGTTCACATCCAGATTTTGGAGGTCGTTGTAGGAGGCTTTGGGAACAGATTTGAAATTTAGTACAGCTTTTCATCCTCAAAAGGATGGTCAGTCCGAGCAGTTGATTCAACTTTTAGAGGATATGCTTCGAGCTTGTGTCGTGGTCTTTAAAGGAAGCTGGGATTCTCATTTACCTTTAGCCGAGTTTGCATATAATAATAGCTACCAGTAGAGTATTAAGATGGCGCCATATGAAGCATTGTATGGGCGTAAATGTAGATCACCTATTTGTTGGGACGAAGTTGGAAAAGCAAATCTTTGTGATTCCGAGTTAGTAGAATGGTCGGTCGAGAGTGTGAAGTTGATTAGAGACAGGCTACACACCGCTCAAAGTCGACAAAAGAGTTACGCGGATAATCGTAGACGGGATCTTGAGTTCCAAGTGGGAGATTATGTATTCTTAAAGGTGTCACTGAGAAGGGGTACGAAGAGATTTGGTAAGAAAGGGAAGCTTACACCGAGATATATTGGTCCATTCGAAATTCTTGAGAGAGTTGGGTCCTTCGCCTATCGAGTTGCATTGACAACTTCACTCTCGGAGACTAATAATGTCTTCCATGTTTCCATGTTGCGAAAGTATTTGAAAGATGAGTCCCGTGTACTTGAATACGAGGAGATAGCATTTGAGGTGGATATGTCCTATGTTGAAAAGCCCGTGAGGATTTTGGATACCAAAGAACAAGTGTTACGAACCAAGTGGATTCCCTTAGTTAAAGTCCTTTAGAGAAATCACAACATTGAGGAAGCGACTTGGGAAACGGAAGCGGAGATGCGCGAGAAGCATTCGCATTTATTTGATGGACTTGGTAAAAATTTAGGGACTAAATTCCTAAAAGGAGGGAAGAGTGTAACACCCCGGATTCTTGCAGTATCATTGTGTGCTTGCCTTCATGCATTCATAATGTTCATGAGCATGTTTACTTAGTTTATATATGGGTTAGAATCATTTATAAGTTATTCATAATGCTCTTAACATGCTTAGAATCTTATTTGCATGCTTGTTGAATCATTGGTTTAGTTACTCGTTTAGTTCTCCTTCTTTCCCTCCTTCGTTTGAGGGAGTTATTCGAGGGTGTTCGGGGTAAGTTCTAGACTCACTTTGAATGAGGTTTAAGCCTCATTTAATTTGGACAAGTGTTTGAGGGTCTTTTAGGTGGTTTTATAAATCATTTTAAGGTTGTGAGGCTTGCGGCCGCAAGGGGTGAAGGCCTTGCCCCCGCAAGGTATCTAGTAGGTTGGCCTTTGGTGAAGCTGAGGACCTTGTGACCGCAAGGGGGTGGAACCTATCCCCCGCAAGGTCCCCCGAGAGTTCTGCTCTGTTTCGTCTGTTTGATGATTTTGGTGCATTCAACCCCTATCAAAACCTTTCCTAAACCTCACCTAAACCTCCCTAACCCTCATTACTATTAACCTAACCTTATTACACTAGTTTTAAGTGGGATTAAGTTAGAGTTTTAGTGGATTAAATGAGCCCAAAAAATATTTTATTCAACCATATAGTAGTGACACTTGTCCCACTACCATTTCCAACCTTTAAACACCACAAAATCAGTCTTTGTGCCTTCATTTCATCCCCTCTCTCTCCAAAAACGGGATAGCTCTCTCCCAAGCTCCCTCCATGGGTTCTTGAAGGTTTCATCTTGGTTTCCTTAGTTCCTTCTCTCCATTGTTGAAGCCAAGCCATAGGATTGAAGAGCTTGAAGAGTATAACATTTCCAATCGATTAGTTTTTCCATTTGGCTTCTTGTGTGTGGTTTACAAGTAAGTTACTCTTATTCTTCTTGGTTTTAGTACTCATTGATCCTAAGGAAACAAAACCTATGATTTTTGAGGTCAATGAGTACACATACTTGCCTTATTTGCTTTCAACTTCTGTTTTGAACCTATGAACTTATTAGAAGCATATGTAGGATGATTTTATGGCTATGGAAGCATGTTGTATCCTTTTATCTTGTGTATTTAGGATTGTGAATATGTTAGAGGCAATATTTACATGTTTACTTGAAATGGTGCTATGTGAAAGTATCCTAATTAGGGCTTACTTGGTATATTGGTATGTTGATATGTGTTCTAGCTTTAATAAGATTCTATGATGAATATGAACTACATTGTAGTACTTTGGATAGTTTATAACCTAGCTAGACTTAGTAATGTACTTAGGGTAATTTATGAAGCACATAGCTTCTAAACTCTAAAATTGGGAATGTTTAGTAAAGACTCAACGGAGTCAACTCTAGGGAAGTTTGGATCATGTTGAACATTACTTTTACTCCCTACAAAGTTCGGACACCGTTAGGTTGGGTTTACTTAATTGTAAGTTGAGCCTAATTATGTGCAATTGAGTTTGTCGTGATTATTTGGTTATGACCGATTAATTGCATTTATATGATTTATGGTAGAGGTTTATAGCCTACTTGATCGGATGATTTCGCTCTTGTCGATCCCTATTTGTTTATGACGAGTAAATATCTACTTGTACATCACATTGAGTTCAACTGACATTATTTCGTTTTATTTATACGTCAGGGTGGGAAGATGCATTGCCTTCACGAATTGTGAGATTCGTGTTCGGTATGGATCGCCTCACCTAGGACCTCACACACACCTCCACTGTGGACCACAGTGGGGAAACGTGCCGCATTGGTTTGCTGTTTAAATCGAGGCGGTTCTCGATACAAGTCGATGCATTCACAAAAAACATTGATGGCACGAACCAGTTAACTCAGTTTATTGCAGGAGCTACGTAGCGGCCGGGTCTATATCATATCCTACTTGTATGATTTGTCTCTTGCACTTATGTGAATAATGTGCTAAGTGATATATAATGAGCATGTATCATAATTGTGATAAATGCTATGCTATGACATGAACATGCAATTTTAGTAGCTTACTAAGTTTTTATGACTTACCTTATTTGTTTGTTTTGTTTTCCTTAGATCCGAGCCAAGGAGAAGGTCCTCGTTAGATTCGCCGTGTCTGAGCTAGATAGCCAGTGAGTTTGGACGTTGTACTTTTGAGACTTTGTATAGTTAGATTTTATTTTGGCAAGGACAATGGGAAGCAAGTCACCTAGACTTGACTTGGGTTTTTGTGTTGATTGTATAACTACCACCACCGCATCATGGCCCAATTGAATCCCACGACCACCACCGCATTATCACTACTTCCACAACCACCACCACCCCTACTACTACATCATGGCCGTTCTCAACATATGCATGGCCCAATAGAAAAACCTAATTCACGTCCACCTCCACGGTGTCCATATCATTGATAACCAATTAGGGCAACACAAGTATTTGGCCACAATAATACACTTCAGCTTGGGTGGATGTCCATTTTTTCTTTTTAGTTGACTTCTACTCTGTATGTTATGTACCATAAAATGCTACCCACAGCCACAAAATAAAAATTAGGGCCGTTCACTTTGATAAGTTTTCAACCGCGATAATAATTTATGATTTTCTTTTAACCAAAAAATTTAAAAGTCACTTTTGGGTTTGAAAAAACTATGATACATTTAATGAACCGAAGATGCATTACGTATTACTTACTAGGTGTATCGCGCTGCATGAATTTTTGCACTACTATTTATCAATTTAAATAGCCTATATCAATTTTGCATCGTGTCACATCAATTTTTTAGCACTGTAATTCATTAACTTAAATTATCTAAACTAATTTTGCATCGTGATCCACCATATTTATGCACCGTGATGCATCTATTTAAACTACCTAATACAATTTATGATTCTCGTTACACTAAGTCAAGCACCAAATTGATGAATTGTGCTGCAAACTATTGTTGCATTGCACTGCAAAATTATAATATATCAGACCTTCATGTTTTTTTTTCTTGTACACAATTAACAAATGATTCAAATTGATTCATCTTTCCTGCATTCCAAATCCAAATTTATGCATCACGATTCACAAATGATACAACACGATTCAATATTGATGCATCCATAATAAAAAAAGGTGTCAAGCAACTAACAATTTTGTTTAGTGAATCCATTTTAAATCAAACACACAAACACAATGAAATAAAAAGAAGAAGAAGAAGAAGAAGAAGAAGAAGAAGAAGAAGAAGAAGAAGAAGAAGAAGAAGAAGAAGAAGAAGAAGAAGAAGAAGAAGAAGAAGAAGACGGGTGAAAATGAAGATCGGTATATAAAGAGGAAATAAAGTGGGAAGTTAGGGTGGTGGGGTAATCAAATTTAAGATGAAGAAGAACATTGTGAAAACCCTGCCGAAAGAAGAAAACCTTAGAAGGGATGCAAAGCAGGGCCTCGCGAAACCCTTAGGCGTGAGAGTAAGTCTTTAGCTTGTAGAAAGCAAAGTGACAGAGTTTCGGTGTGTAAAAGTGAGCGTACCTTTGAAATGAAGTATTGTAAGGTATATATAGCCCTTTGGGGAGTGAAATCGGGATGAGTCATTACTATGGAGATATCATAGGCCTTTATCACCATAAATACGGGTCGGTCGCGTAATTGACGGAGTAACGGCTTAAATCTCAGGCTCGAGAGTTAGCATGCAATTAATCCTCGAGCAGCATTGATTTATGTCTGGTCAGATTGGCAAGAAGACTCCTGCTCGGGTTATATGTACGATGTTTACCTCGGGTTATCCTAATCGGGTGACCTCTTTCCAGGTCCCTGACATCAACGTGCTTATCACGCGCATGCACATGTGCTTGGCTCGTGACCAGGATTTGGGCTGAGCTCATTAGGACTGGATCGAAATGTCTCCAAAGAAAAATTACAACTATGCACTTTAATTTAATTGAAATTTCGGACCCATTCCTTTTCCTATGGAGTAGGTCTCCTGTAAGACGGTCTTACGGATCTTAATCCGTAAGATGAACTTATCCATGTTAAATGAGCCAAAATTCAGAATCTCAGTGCAACCCTTTGACTATTGAAAATTACAACGTCACCCTTCACATGTATAAATGAAGAGTGCCACTTTTTAGTATTAAAAATATCACTTTTAGTATAAAATATGTCACTTGTCAGCATAAAATGTCTCACTTTGCGTTTTTAATAAATATTATCACTTTTTTTCCTTTAAAAGATGTAACTTTTTAGCCTTAAATATGTTTCCTTTTGTCTTAAATGCGTCACTTTTTCTTTAAAAATTTCTACTTTGCATTATATATGAAAACCTCACTTTTTGGCGTGAAATGGTGAAAGTGTCACTTTATAACATTGAAAGTGTCATGTTTTAGTATTAAATATGTCACTTTTGACAGTCACTGTTAGTTTTAAAGTGTCACATTTTAGTATTAAATGTATCACATTCTAGTATTAAGAGTTTTAACTTTTTAGTATTAAGAGTGCCGCTTTGTATTTTAATGAAAATTATAATACTTTTTTTCTAGTTATAATGTCACTTTTGACTTTAAAATGTGCCAATTTTGCATTTTAAATGTGGCACATTTGGCTTTAAATATGTCATTTAACATTTTGTCAAAGTCCGTTAGGGTCTGTCATGCATCCCAAGGTAAATGAAGCTAACAATGGGCTAACGGGGCTGACAGCGAATGAAATTGCAAGGTTTAGAAGGAAGGAATTTTCGATAGCAAATGTTAAAAGAGCAAGGGCACCAGATAAAAATAAGAAACATCGCATTAATGCACTAGCTCCCCTACCGAGCCAACACGTGGCAAGCTTCCTCTTGGGCAACCCGCGAGCTTGGTAGGCAGATTTGTGTCGATCCGCGGGTTTTAGCCACATTTGTCTAATTTTTTTGCATATTTTCTATAACATTTTAATCCATTTTTTTATTGGATAACCCGTGGTCTTTGTTGATGGGTTACCAGCTCCATCAACCTTCTTTTTATCATTTTTGGGGCTTCGTCTTACAAATTTAAGATCCCTAAGACCGTCCAATACAAGTTTTTGTCTTTCCTAATAGGCATGTCAAGAAATTAGATTAAGTTCACATTTGATAATCCCTCGATTTCTAAGAAAAAATCATATTTTATTTAGCGCATTAATCAACAAAAAGCACAATTGGCTAAAATAAATATTGTAATGTTATTATTTTCCTTGGAAGTCCACTTGCAGGTGGGAATCACCGCTCAACATCAAGAAAACCAATGGTAAAATGGTAAAAATATAATCGGAAAGTGAATACTTTTTTTAAAAATATCCAAAGAAGGAAAGATAATTTTTTTTCTTTAAGAGGAGAAAATGTTACTTTTAGGATGAGGATTGAGTTGATTAGTCACAATCTGATTATTGATCTAAATAGAATAATTTGATAATTTAATTTACAAGATATGATCAAGGATGATCCCATTTGTTAACAACATGATATGATTTAATTAGAAAAGGGGAGCACTTTGCATTGCCATTTTCACCCCCCCCCCCTCTCCACTTCAAAATTTACCTATAAGGTAAATACACCCCTAAACATATTCTTTTACCCCTCCTAAAATACATCCATCCCCCCTCATAAACAAAACCTCCATGAACACCACCTTCCTCCAGTCTCCCTTCTCCCTCCCTTTGTTTTCCTGCCCCTCAACTAAATCACATCCCCCAACCTCTTCCATCTCCTCATGCTCCTCTATTCTCTTTCACATCTCCCTTCTTTCTCTCTCCTTTAGTTTCCCCGGCCCCTCAACTCAATCCCCTCCCTTTTGCCTCCTTCCCCGTCAACATTGCTACTGCCATAGATGTCGTTGCCTTAGTATTCGGCTAAGGTCAACCGAACAACCTATTGTTGTTCGGCTAGTTCTATCAGAACAACACTAGGTTGTTAGGTTAATAATATATAGCCAAATAACATTAGGTTCGTAGGTTCCTCAAAGGCTCAGAAATAGGCTAGAGGGGATGTGAATAACCTATTTACCAAATTTAAGATTTCTTTTGAAAATTCATATCGTTTTGTTCTAACCAATGTTGCACGGACACGTCTGCTGGCTGTCGTATTCTGTGTCCGACATGGCGTGGACACGGATACGGCTCGAACACGTCGGATACGACCCAGAATACGTTTTGAGGTCGAATTTGAATTTTTGAAAAGGTTGGAAACGAACACGGGTACGGCCTTGGAGGTCAAGATATCTAACTTTAAAGTCTGACACGTTTGGGTATATGGGATATTGTCGAAAAAAATCAATATTGTCTGCAACTCATCTCACTCCTCTTAAAGAGACGAAGACTCGAAACGTGCCCTAGCCCTCTGAAATCCCAATCGTCGCCAACCATCGACAGATCCACCTCTGCCGTCGGCCACTTGCCCCCTTTGACCTTCTCTCCCAGTGTGCGCCTCTTCTCTCCCTTTGATTCGAAGTTCGAACCATCTGAATCAAGTATTCTTCAATCTTCGCCTCTTCGTTTGTTGTCGTCTTGTCAATTTTGTGAAAGGGTTTTTAAAATTTCTGACTTTTTCCTTCGACTCTTCAATTTAGTGTATAGTTTGTATTTCTATATTTCTCTATTCTCTCTCTTCGATGTATATAATTCGGTATACAGAGATTTTGTAGAGTCTGTATTTGCATCTTGGTATGTTAGAAAATTGAAATATTTATTTTGTGCTTATTGTTTTTAATATTTATAATTTGGTACTAAATTTTGAATATTTACATTTTGGTTTTTATATTTTAAATATTTACACATTACCCCCCATACCCGTGACCTATATATTTTTTTCAAAAATCGTGTATCGCCGTGTCCCATGTCCCATGTCCGCTTATCTGTGTCCATGCAACCTAGGTTCTAACTACTAAACATAAAGTATACTAATACAATCGATGTTAGGATGCAGAAAGTAATTGTTCACTTGGTAGTGCACATCCACTAAAGAGATATAAAGAAATTTTAGATTAAGTAGATGGAGCAACTGGTTAATGCTAAGATAGCCAATTACTAGTTAGAGCATGGCTAACGGTTGATCAAACACCGAATTAAACAAAATCTTAGTTTACAACAGTGTATCTAAATAAAATCTAATTTACTTTTTATTTGATTTGGATCAATATAAGGTACAAATCAAAACCAAATAAAAAAAAATCAAACCAAATGGCTTAAGCATAAAAGTATTGCGTTTTGGGCTTTAACGGTACGAAACGGCGTCGTTTCATACCGAAAAAAAATCAAAAAAATCGTCCCTGGTCGACAGCCCAACCTGACGCCACTTTTGATGTCCTTTCCACATGGTAATTTCAAAAAACTTTTCTACCATAGTTTTTCTTGGCCAATTTTCGGCCAAAAAACTTAAAGATATAAATTTGAGATATTTCACTTAAAGAGTTTATTTTCAAAAATTAAGATATAAATTTATCACTTTATTACTAATGAGTTGTTAAAAATATCAACTTCTTAAAAAGTTAACTTTAAAATGGGAACTATTAGCCCATAACGGAGGGAACATTTTTTTGTAACAAAAAAGTTAGGTGAAGAAACTTAATCTCACGAGTGAGATAGGATCACATGGACGGTAAAGCTCTCGCTACCAAATTTTAACTCAGTTGCATTCTCATTGCTCAAATTTGATACTTACGATTAAGCTAGAGCATCCTGTTATCATCTCTAATCTACTTATGGTAGTAATATAATTAGGGGGAGGGGGGACAACATGTAGGCAATTACTATATGGCGGTCAATTTATACTTTTCTAGGAAATTAGGGGGGAAGTCCGTACGTTCAATAGTCAAGCTAGCCAGCTAACTAGAACACGGGATGCATATCCGACTTTGAAAAGTCTTCATCTTGGTCTTCTTGTTAGACTACATGACAGTGGTAGGTTAAGTATGAAAATTATATATATTCTTCTTTATTTAGAAACTTTGCAAATATTAATTCTCACAGTCAAGGGGCGGCAGCCAGAAAAGAAGGTGAACAAGATACATGACCAACATATTGAGAGCAAAGCTCGTGGCCGCGATTCTGCTGCTCATCTTTCTAACCCTTGGTGGTCTATCAGTGTTTCCACGTAAATATTTCTCTTTTATATAAATCATTCTAAGGCTATGAGCTTATTTGGTAGTTGGATAGGGATGAGTATTGTTACTAATCCGGATACTATATTTTGGGGTTAGTTTTGGAAATAAAAATGTTATTCCCGTGTTTTTTTAGCTAGATTTCTAAGAATACTATCCTTTCATTTGGTATAATTAGCGAAGCGATAAGAGTTTTACTTGAATAATACATATAATTATTCTAGACCGCTTACTATTTGGTATCTTATAATCTGAAAATTCGACTTATTAATCTATATTCAGCCTTAATTTTAATACCAAATGGCTCCTTTGAAAGTCGAGAAAAAGAAAAGGTTGTCCATTATTTCTCATGTTGTCTTTTATTTCATAGTTGATTTAGTATTGGACAATTAACTTTTATTGTGATGCCCATATATATAACGTTTAATTTCGTAATTTTAAAATAATTACGCATCGGCTTATCTATGGATTCAAATATACTTCTCTCTATCTCAGGCGCTATCTATGGTGTGGGCGGGAGATCAAGGTCGTTTCGTGACTGCCAAAGCGAATCCAGAAGTTTGATTCATGATTGTAGAAGTAGACTAGCATCATCGGAGATCGAAGCATTTCAAAGATTAAACGAGAATCACTACCACCACCGCATCATGGCCCAATTGAATCCCACCACCACCGCATCATCACTACTTCCACCACCACCACCACCACCACCCCTACCACAACATCATGGCCGTTCTATTCTACAGAGGCATGGCCCAATAGAAGAACCTAATCCACGCAGGGGTGTTCCTGGGAATAAGGGGCGGCCGCCTAGGGCCCAAAAAAATTAGGGGCCCAAATTTTATTTATAGGTATAGTATATATATATATATATAATATAAATATAATATTAATAAATATAAATAGGGAATATGGAAAATTATCAATTGGAAACAGGAAACGACAAGCTAAAGCCTGATGCCGACAGACGAAAGGGCGATTATACGAAAGGGCGGACAGCGGGACAGTCAGACAGAAGGATCAAGGATGGAACGATCAACGACAACCCTCGACCTCGAGATTCTCAATCTCCTCAGTCAATTTCAAAGTAAGAAAAGTTCTCACAGTCTCATTCACTCAGTCATTCTGTCATTCCTCGTCCTCGAACTCGAAGCTGCCGACGCTGGTGAAGACAAAAAGGACTGATGATGCAGGTCGGTACTTTTTAGAGGACTGATGATGAAGAAATACAATCTCTCGAGGAGTCATTTAGAGTTAATTACTTTTTAGTTCTCGTGGATATGTCAACTACTTCATTGCATGATAGATTTGAGCAACTAAAGACCTTTGAACGTATCTTTGGGTTCTTATTTGATTCAAATAAGTTGAAATCATTGGATGAGAATGAATTAAAAGAATGTTGCACTAATTTTCATGCCACTTTTTCTCATGACAATTCGTCTAATGTTGATTAAAATGATCTTTTTTCTGAATTAAAAATCTTGAAAGTGACTTTGTTAGGTGTGTTAATGTCAGCACTTAAAATTCTTGAGTTCGTTAAATCTGCAGAATTTTATTCAAATGTTGCAATTGCTTATCGAATCATGTTAAGTATGTCGGTGACGGTAGCATTAGCTAAAAGAAGTTTTTCGAAATTGAAATTATTGAAATCATACTTGAGATCATCAATGTCGCAAGAAAGGTTGAATGGTTTGGCAATTTTATGTATTGAGAGAGATATGTTTGAAAGTATTAAATATAGATAGTATCATTAATGATTTTACATCTAGAAATGCTCGGAGATGTTCTTTTCTATGATTGTATGCTTCTTTGTTTTTATAGGTGATATGTGATTATGGCAGATGGTGTACGGACAAGTTAGTTGCTTTGTGACGATTGACGAAGACTTTGTTAGTAGACGGAGAGTTTTGAACTAAAATTCGATATTTTTATAGAGATTTGTAAAATGAAAACTCAATATATTTTGTTTAATGCATTAAGAAATTTATTTGAAAATTGAAAGTTTCATTTGTTATTAGTAATCACTACTACACAATAACAAATGAAAATAAAAATTCATGTTACAAAACTAAAGGGTATAAAAAAAATTCAATAATTCTTTTGAAATTGTAAACTACATAATTATATGTATATACATGCACACACAGTATGTGTACCACGATCTCTTGTTATAAATAATGGGCCAACAAGCTTGATGTTATTGTCATTAAGATTTATGCACTCACCTCACTCCAAGACTATTAAGTTTAGTCTATGGCACTTCTTTTGGGCAAAATTAATAAGTTTTCATCCACAATAATACTCTATGATTTTCTTCTAACAAGAAAAAGTTACTTTTGGGGGTGAAAAAACTATAATACACGTAATGAATGGAAAACACGTTACGGATCACTTATTAGGAGTATCGCGTTGCATGAATTTTTGCATTGCTATTTATCAATTTAAATTGCCTATGTCAATTTTGTATCGTGTCACATCAATTTTTGCACTGCAATTCATTAACTTAAATTATCTAAACCAATTTTGCATCGTGATGTACCATATTTATGTACCGCGATGCATCTATTTAAACTACATAATCCAATTTATGATTTTCGTTACACCAAGTCAAGCACGAAATTGATGAATTCATGTGCTGCAAATTAAATATTGATGCATCGCATTGCAAAATTATAATATATCAGACCTTCATGTCTTTTCTTTGTTGTACACAATCAATAAATGATTCAAATTGATTCATCTTTCCTGCATTACAAATCTAAATCGATGCATCACTATTTACAAATGACACAACACGATTCAATATTGATGCATCCATAATAAAAAGGGTGTCCAACAACGAACAAATTTTTTTAGTGAATCCCTTTTAAATCAAACACACAAACACAATGAAAGAAGAAGATGATGATGATGATGATGATGAAAAAGAAGAAGATGAAGAAGAACATTGTCACCCTTCCTCCCCACCCTCTTCGCTCTTCATTACTACGACACATTGTCATTCTTTCTCTTCTGCTTGCATTTTAGGAACGATTTCACGAAAATTGACTTTAACGTTTTAAAAAAAACGAGGTACTGTAGACACCCCAATTTCGTACTCATGTTTATAACATTCAATAAAATGTTAAAACCTGTCAAAAAGGACTAACAGATGTTAAGTTGCAGGGGATTAAAGTGCAAAAGGATAGAAGAAATTACAAATGATGAATAGCAGGGGGTAAAGTGTTAAAAAAGAAAGGAAAAAAGTAAATGGGAGCAGCCCGATACACATTTGGGCGCTGCGCCCAAATGTGTAGAAGGCGGCTCCCATTTTGGTTTAATCCGGATTCTGAATTATTTTTTGGTATAACTTTTTCAGTGCAGAGTACAACGCATTAAAGCAGGAAGATAAATATCTGGTTTCATTCGCTGTTAAGGTTTGTCCCCATCCGCCAAATAGAGGCTTCAGTCAATTATAAGTTATTCATAATGCTTTTAACATGCTTAGAATCTTATTTGCATATGCTAGTTGAATCATTGGTTTAGTTGTTCGTTTAGTTCTCCTTCTTTCCCTCCTTCGTTTGAGGGAGTTATTCGAGGGTGTTCGGGGTGAGTTCTAGACTCACTTTGAATGAGGTTTAAGCCTCATTTAATTTGGGCAAGTGCTTGAGGGTCTTTTACGTGGTTTTATAAACCATTTTGAGGTTGTGAGGCTTGCGGCCGCAAGGGGTGAAGGTCTTGCCCCCACAAGGTATCCAGTAGGATGGCCTTTGGTAAAGCTGAGGACCTTGCGACCGCAAGGGGGTGGAACCTATCCCCCGCAAGGTCCCCCAAGAGTTCTGCTCTGTTTCGTCTGTTTGATGATTTTGGTGCATTCAACCCCTATCAAAAGCTTTCCTAAACCTCACCTAAACCTCCCTAACCCTCCTTACTATTAACCTAACCTTATTACACTAGTTTTAAGTGGGATTAAGTTAGAGTTTGAGTGGATTAAATGAGCCCAAAAAATATTTTATTCAACCACATAGTAGTGACACTTGTCCCACTACCATTTCCAACTTTTAAACACCACAAAATCAGTCTTTGTGCCTTCATTTCATCCCCTCTCTCTCCAAAAACGGGATAGCTCTCTCCCAAGCTCCCTCCATGGGTTCTTGAAGGTTTCATGTTGGTTTCCTTAGTTCCTTCTCTCCATTGTTGAAGTCAATTAAGCCATAGGATTGAAGAGCTTGAAGAGTATAACATTTCCAACCGATTAGTTTTTCCATTTGGCTTCTTGTGTGTGGTTTACAAGTAAGTTACTCTTATTCTTCTTGGTTTTAGTACTCATTGATCCTAAGGAAACAAAACCTATGATTTTTGAGGTCAATGAGTACACATACTTGCCTTATATGTTTTCAACTTCTGTTTTGAACCTATGAACTTATTAGAAGCATATGTAGGATGATTTTATGGCTATGGAAGCATGTTATATCCTTTCATCTTGTGTATTTAGGATTGTGAATATGTTGGAGGCAATATTTACATGTTTACTTGAAATGGTGCTATGTGAAAGTATCCTAATTAGGGCTTACTTGGTATGTTGATATGTTGATATGTGTTCTAGATTTAATTATATTCTATGATGAATATGAACTACATTGTAGTACTTTGGATAGTTTATAACCTAGCTAGACTTAGTAATGTAGTTAGGGTAATTTATGAAGCACATAGCTTCTAAACTCTAAAATTGAAAATGTGTAGTAAAGACTCAACGGAGTCAACTCTAGGAAAGCTTGGATCATGTTGAACATTACTTTTACTCCCTACGAAGTTTGGACACCGTTAGGTTGGGTTTACTTAATTGTAAGTTGAGCCTAATTATGTGCAATTGAGTTTGTTGTGATTATTTGGTTGTTAGCGATTAATTGCATTGACATGATTTATGGTAGAGGTTTATAGCCTACTTGATCGAATGATTTCGCTTTTGTCGAATTCGATCCCTATTTGTTTATGACGAGTAAATATCTACGTGTGCATCACATTGAGTCAAACAGACATTATTTGGTTTTATTTATATGTCAGGGTGGGAAGATGCATCGCCTTCACGAATTGTGAGATTCGTGTTCGGTATGGATCGCCGAACCTAGGACCTCACACACACCTCTACTGTGAGCGGCAGTGGGGAAGTAGCCCCTTTGCTGTATCAATACGTGCCACATTGGCTTGCTGTTTAAATCGAGGCGGCTCTCGATACAAGTCGATGCATTCACAAAAACATTGATGGCACGAACCAGTTAACTCAGTTTATTGCAGGAGCTACGTAGCGGCCGGGTCTATATCATATCGTACTTGTATGATTTGTCTCTCGCACTTATGTGAATAATGTGCTAAGTGATATATAATGAGCATGTACCATAATTGTGATAAATGTTATGCTATGACATGAACATGCAGTTTTAGTAGCTTACTAAGTCTTTATGACTTACCCTATTTGTTTGTTTTGTTTTCCTTAGATCTGAGCGAAGGAGAAGGTCCTCGTTAGATTCGCCGTGTCTGAGATAGATAGCCAGTGAGCTTGGAAGTTGTACTTTTGAGACTTTGTATAGTTAGACTTTATTTTTGGCAAGGACAATGGGAAGCAAGTCACCTAGACTTGACTTGGGTTTTTGTGTTGATTGTATAAATACCACCACCGCATCATTGCCCAATTGAATCACACGACCACCACCGCATCATCACTACTTCCACAACCACCACCACCCCTACTACTACACATGGCCGTTCTCAACATATGCATGGCCCAATAGAAAAACCTAATAAACGTCCACCTCCACGGTCTCCCTATCATTGATAACCAATTAGGGCAACACAAGTATTTGGCCACAATTATACACTTCAGCTTGGGTGGATGTCCATTTTTTTCTTTTTAGGGTGGTGGGGTAATCAAATTTAAGATGAAGAAGAACATTGTGAAAACCATGTCAAAATAAGAAAACCTTAGGAGGGATGTAAAGCAGGGCCTCGTGGAACCCCTCTGGCGTGAGAGTAAGTCTTTAGCTTGTAGAAAGCAAAGTGACAGTTTCGGCGTGTAAAAGTGAGCGTACCTTTGAAATGAAGTATTGTAAGGTATATATAGCCCTTTGGGGAGTGAAATCCGGGCTGAGTCATTACTATGGAGATATCATAGGCCTTTCTGACCATAAATACGGGTTGGTCGCGTAACTGACGGAGTCACGGCTTAAATCTTAGGCTCGAGATTTAGCATGCAATTAATCCTCGAGCAGCCTTGATTTATGCCTGGTCAGATTGGCAAGAAGACTCGTGCTCGGGTTATATGTACGATGTTTACCTCGGGTTATCCTAATTGGTTGACCTCTTTCCAGGTCCTTGACATCCACGTGCTTATCACGCGCAGGCGCATGTTCTTGGCTCGTGACCAGGATTTGAGCTGAGCTCATCAGGACTGGATCGAAATGTCTCCAAAGAAAAATTACAACTATGCACTTTAATTTAATTGAAATTTCGGACCCATTCCTTTTCCTATGGAGTAAGTCTACTGTAAGACGGTCTTACGGATCTTAATCCGTAAGATGAACTTATCCATGTTAAATGAGCCAAAATTCAGAATCTCAGTGCAACCCTTTGACTATTGAAAATTACAACGTCACCCCTCACGTGTATAAATGAAGAGTGTCACTTTTTAGTATTAAAAGTATCACTTTAGTATAAAATATATCACTTTTCAGCATAAAATGTGTCACTTTGCGTTTTTAATAAATATTATCACTTTTTTTCCTTTAAAAGATGTAACTTTTTAGCCTTAAATTTGTTTCTTTTTGTCTTAAATGCGTCACTTTTTCTTTAAAAATTTCTACTTTGCATTATATATGAAAACCTCACTTTTTTGGCGTGAAATGGTGAAAGTGTCACTTTATAACATTGAAAGTGTCATGTTTTAGTATTAAATATGTCACTTTTGACAGTCACTGTTAGTTTTAAAGTGTCACATTTTAGTTTTAAATGTATCACATTTTAGTATTAAGAGTTTTAACTTTTTAGTATTAAGAGTGCCGCTTTGCATTTTAATGAAAATTATAATAATTTTTTTCTGTTATAGTGTCACTTTTGACTTTAAAATGTGCCAATTTTGCATTTTAAATGTGGCACATTTGGCTTTAAATATGTCATTTAACATTTTCCGTTAGTGTCTGTCAAGAATCCCAAGGTAAATGAAGCTAACAAAGGGCTAACGGGGCTGACAGCAGATGAAATTGCAAAGTTTAGAAGGAAGGAATTTTCGATAGCAAATGTTAAAAGAGCAGGGGCACCAGAGAAAAATAAGAAACATCTCATTAATGCACTAGCTCCCCTACCGAGCCAACACGTGGCAAGCTTCCTCTTGGGCAACCCACGAGCTTGGTAGGCGGCTCCGTGTCGATCCGCGGGTTTTAGCCACATTTGTCTGATTTTTTTGCATATTTTCTATAACATTTTAATCCACTTTTTTTTTTATTATCATTTTTGGGGCTTCGTCTTACGAATTTAAGATCCATAAGACCGTCCAATACTATTTTTGTCTTTCCTAATAGGCATGTCCAGAAATTAGATTAAGTTCACATTTGATAATCCCTCGGTTTCTACGAAAAAATCATATTCTATTTAGCGCATTAATCAACAAAAAGACCAATTGACTAAAATAAATATTGCAATGTTATTATTTTTCCTGGAAGTCCACTTGCATGTGGGAATCACCGCTGAACATCAAGAAAACAAATTGTAAAATGGTAAAAATATAATCGGAAAGTGAATACTTTTTTCTGAAATATCCAAAGAAGGAAAGATAATTTTTTTTCTTTAAGAGAAGAAAATGTTACTTTTAGGATGAGAATTGAGTTGATTAGTCACAATACGATTATTGATCTAAATACAATAATTTGATAATTTAATATACAAGATATGATCAAGGATGATCCCATTTGTTAACAACATGATATGATTTAATTAGAAAAGGGGGCACTTTGCATTGTCATTTTCACCCCCCTCTCCACTTCAAAATTTACCTATAAGGTAAATACACCCCTAAACATATTATTTTACCCCTCCTAAAATACAGCCATCCCCCCTCATAAACAAAACCTCCATGAACACCACCTTCCTCCAGTCTCCCATTCTCCCTCCCTTTGTTTTCCTACCCCTCAACTAAATCACATCCCCCAACCTCTTCCATCTCCGCATACTATCCATTCTCTCTCACATCTCCCTTCTTTCTCTCTCCTTTAGTTTCCCCGGCCCCTCAACTTAATTGTAACACCCCGGATTCTTGCATGAGCCTTGTGTGCTTGCCTTCATGTTTTCTTGTTGATTGTGAGCATGTTTACTTAGTATATATGTGATTTAGAATCATTCATAAGTCATTCATGAAGCTCTTAACATGTTTAGAATCATGTATGCATGCTTGTTGAATCGCCTGTTCGATTGCTTGTTTAGTTCTCCTTCTTTCCCTCCTTCGTTTTGATTGTTCGGGTGTTGTTTGAGGGTTCTTGTGGTGAGCTTTAAACTCATTTTTGTTGGGGTTTGAAACCCCCTTGATTTGGCTAAGTGTTTGGGGGTCTATTAGGTTGAGTTTTGAGCCATTTTGGTTCTGCCGGGCTTGCCCTCGCAAGGTGGAATGACCTTGCCCCCGCAAGGTAGACAGAAAATGGAGTGTTGAGCATCCAGGGAGGATGCGGTCGCAAGGGTATGGGGACCATGCGACCGCAAGGTCCCCCGAACCAGGATTTCCTGTTTTGCTGTTTTACAACTTTTGCTCCTAAACCCCTATTCAAAACCTTTTCTAAACCCCACCTAAACCTCCCTAACCCTCCTTACTTATGTCCTAACATATCTAACAAGTTTTAAGAGTGGATTAGTGAGTGATTGAGTGTATTAAACAAGCCTAAAATCAGATTTTAAGAGACCACAATGTCATGACACATGTCCCACTCAGTTTTTAAACCATTATACACCACAATCTGAGAGTTTGACTCTCATATCTCTCCCTCACCCTCCAAAAACGGGATTCCTCTTCTCCAAGACTCTCCCATGGCTTCTTGAAGCTTTCCTCTTGGTCTTCCCACATCCCTTCTTCCATTGCTCAAGCCACCACCATAGAAGAGTAGAGCTTGAAGAGTAGATCATTTCCAACCGATCAATCTTTCCATTTGCTTTCTTTGGTGTAGAATACAAGTAAGTTACTTCTCTGCTTCTTCTTTTTGGTTCTCATTGACCCTAAGGAAACAAAGCTTATGATGTATGAGGTCAATGAGGACACATAATTGCTTCTTATGCCTTCATCTTGTGTTTTGAAAGAATGAGCTTGTTAGAAGCATGTATAGGATGATTTCTTGCCTATCAAAGTTTATAATAGTCTTTCATCTTGTCTATTTAAGGTTATGAACATGTTAGAAACATGTATTATATATGTTGATAAAAATGGTGTTATATGAGAATGCCCTAATTTAAGCCTATTTGACAAGTTGTTATGTTGTTATGTGTTCTATCCTATATATTGAACTCTATGATGTATATGAATCACATTGCAATGCCTTGGTAAATTTATAACCTAGTTGAACTTAGAAATGGCCTAGGTTGGGTTATGAAGCACATAGCTTCAATTTCTCCAAAATTGGGAATTTATAGTAAAGACTCAACGGAGTCGACTCTAGGGAAGATTTGAACATGTTGAACCCTAATTTCAATCCCTATGAAGTTTGGACACCGTTTGATTAGGTTTACTCAAGTATGAGCATAGCTTAATTGTTTGCAACAAGTTGTTATGTATGATTTGAGAAATTAATTGCCTTGACATGATTTATGGTAGAGATTAATACCCTACTTACTCGGATGAGTTCGCTCTTGTCGAATTCGATCCTTAATTGGTTTATAACGAGTAAATATCTACTTGTGCATCACATTGAGTCCAGTTGGCATTATTTGGTTTGTTTATTAAGTCAGGGTGGGACGATGCATCGCCTTCACGAATTGTGAGATTCGTGCTCGCTATGGATCGTCGCACCTGGGACGTCACATACACCTCCATTATTGGCCGCAATGGGGAAGTAGCCCCTTTGCCGTATCAATACGTACCGCATTGGCTTGCTAATTAAATCGAGTACATTCTCGGTATATAGTTGATGAATTCACAAAACATCGATGGCACGATCCAGTATAATAAAGTTTATTGCAGGAGCTATGAAGCGACCGTGATTATATCATATCCTACTTGTATGATTTATTTTACGCACTTATGTGAATAATGTGCTAAGTGCTATATGAAGAATATGTGCCATAATTGCGATAAATGCCATGCTATAACATGAACATGCATTTTTAGTAAATTACTAAGTCTTTCGACTTACCCTATCTGTTTGTTTTGTTTTCCTTAGATCTGAGTCGAGGAGACGGTTCACGCTAGATTCGCCTTACCTGCGTTGGTTGTTGCGAGCTAGAAGGTTGTTCTTTTGGGTTTTGTAGCTAGACTTTTATTTTGGCAAGGACGTTGGGAAGCAAGTCATCTAGACTTGACTTTGGGGTTTTTGTTGTTGTAGTAAACTTAACGACTTAATACTTATAATCTTTTGTATGACGACTTATATGTCGAGCTTGTTTATATGTTAATGGTTCAATACAGTTTCTTCCGCTAAAGCTCTTTTAAATATTATTGTTGTTGTTGTCTCCGGCATGTTGTGGCCGTTGAGGTTTTTATAAGCATGTGTTTAAATTGTAGGAATAGTTGTTGGGTTCCGGCTGTAACGTCGCCGATGACTTGTTTATTTAAAGTTATTTTCCGGCCAAGTGTAGCCGAGTTGTTATTTGTATGCGATGTTGCGCCACATGAATTTTATAATCCTACTTGCGCATGCTTGTATCTTGCCTATTTGGACGGTCCGGCTCGGGATCTCGCATTGGGGTCCGGGTCGGGCTGTCACATTAATCCCCTCCCTTTTGCCTCCTTCCCCGCCAACATCGCTACTGCCATAGATGTCATTGCCTTAGTGTTCGGCTAAGGTCAACCGAACAACCTAGTGTTTTTCGGCTAGTTCTATCAGAACAACACTAGGTTGTTAGGTTAATAATATATAGCCAAATAACATTAGGTTCGTAGGTTCCTCAGAGGCTCAGAAATAGGCTAGGGGGGATGTGAATAACCTATTTACCAAATTTAAGATTTCTTTTGAAAATTCATCTCGTTTTGTTCTAACCAATGTTGCACGGACACGTCTGCTGGTTGTCGTATTCTGTGTCCGACACGACGTGGACACGGATACGGCTCGGACACGTCGGATACGGCCCAGAATACGTTTTGAGGTCGAATTTGAATTTTTGAAAAGGTTGGAAACGAACACGGGTACGGCCTTGGAGGTCAAGATATGTAACTTTAAAGTCTGACACGTTTGGGTATATGGGATATTGTCGAAAAAAATCAATATTGTCTGCAACTCATCTCACTCCTCTTAAAGAGACGAAGACTCGAAACGTGCCCTAGTCCTCTGAAATCCCAATCGTCGCCAACCATCGACAGATCCACCTCTGCTGCCGGCCACTTGCCCCCTTCGACCTTCTCTCCCAGTGTGCGGCTCTTCTCTCCCTTTGATTCGAAGTTCGAACCATATGAATCAAGTATTCTTCAATCTTCGCCTCTTCGTTTGTTGTTGTCTTGTCGATTTTGTGAAGGGTTTCTAAAATTTCTGACTTTTTCCTTCGACGCTTCAATTTAGATTAAGTAGATGGAGCAACTTGTTAATGCTAAGATAGCCAATTACTAGTTAGAGCATGGCTAACGGTTGATCAAACACCGAATTAAACAAAATCTTAGTTTCCAACAGTGTATCTAAATAAAATCTAATTTACTTTTTATTTGATTTGGATCAATATAAGGTACAAATCAAAACCAAATAAAAAAATCAAACCAAATGGCTTAAGCATAAAACTATTATGCGTTACATTAACTGCATTTAAACATAAGGCTGCTTCCTACCGAAAAAATCAAAAAAATCGTCCCTGGCCGACAGCCCAACCCGACGTCACTTTGGATGTCCTTTCCACATGGTAATTTCAAAAAACTTTTCTACCATAGTTTTTCTTGGCCAATTTTCGGCCAAAAAACTTATTTTATTTTATTTTTCCTGAATTAAAGTACACATTTTTACCTATAAATAGAGACTTTGTTTGTTTCATTTGGATACTAGAAAAAATTTCTATTATTTTTTCAAGTTTAAACCATTTTCTAAAAATATATTAAAGTAATGGAGATAAATATGGTGAGATATGTAAAAATATTGTATTATGGGCCACTGTTTGAAGGATTTTTTTGGTTTTGAATAAAATGATTATCAAATGAATTATTTTATTGGTTTTTAATGGGTTGTATTTGATTTGATGTTTTATTTGGGTTGTTTTGATTTCATTGTTAACCATGCTCTCAGCAGTAGATTAGAAGAAAAAGGAAGTATGAACTTAACATATACTAGGCAAGTGTAAAATACTTAACTGATTGTAAAAGATATAATCTTTTTTACTATAAAAGTGTGAGTTGTCTCTTAGAAATTAATGTATGGACAAAATTAACCTTTCATCTAATAAATCATACATCATTTATTTTAGGACAAACAAGTAAATTTATCTTCTTTACTATAAAAATGTGAGTTGTCTCTTAGTAATTAATGTACGGACAAAATTAACCTTTCATCTAATAAACCATCAACCATTTATTTAAGGACAAATAAGTAAATTTATCATGATAAAAAATAATATTTGTACAAACATATTTTTTAATAAATCACTCCCCATTGAATAAGGTGAAATAAATAATTTATTATTTGCTAATCAATTCCATGAATAATTACCAAAATAACCATAAATTTAATAAATCACTCACCATTGAATAAGGTCAAAAACTAAATGAGCTTCCCGGCCCAAAAGGCCAAGGTTAAGGGCCACGTGCAAGGCAAATCAATGACATTCGAGCATGCGAGCAAGGTGTGAGCTGTGTTAAGATGCTCGCACACAGTGGGGGCTTAACCAGCGAGCATAGCTGAGGTGCAAGCATGATTTATTGTGCTCACCCGTGAGAAAGTTGACATTAGTCGAAGACAGTTGTGCCTGAGCAGGAATTCTCATCAAGTTGAGGACGGTTGTGTCCGGGAAACTCGCCAGGTGAAAACGTTTTCATTAATGGGTTAATTATCACGCCCGACATTGAAGGCCATGATCATTTATGGGCAGTTAATAGCAATCAATCATGGGCGATTATTAGCGATTATGCATTATGCCTTCCGGGATATAAAAACTGGGAAAGATGTGAAGAGAGGTACGCACAATCTTATTCTCCAGCCTAAACTCTGCTGAATTATTGACTCTCTTGTACTAATTCACACGCCGGAGGGCCTTTGCAGGGAGTGCCCCTGCCCAGTTTACGTTTGTTCATTCACATTGCAGAGTTGGGCTTTGAGGATTCAAGAGCACGTTGAAAGCCAGGTGTTCGGATTGGGCTTGTCTAGTGTGTCCAGATTTCTTGGACGCATCAGTTGGTTCCGTTGCCGGGAATCGAGTTTTTACGGCTTTAAAGATTCATATAGATATTTTTTGTTTTGGAAGTTTCATCCATGGCGGAGAACGGGATTAATGGCGGTAGCGCAGAGAGGTACACTGAATCCCAGCCTCAATCAGGCTGCTGGGAATAATGTCCCTCCGCCCCATGATGCACGCCACCAGCTAAATCAAAGGCGTGGGGTTGATTCAATGGCTAGAAGCGCTGAAGCTGCAGTCGGGTTAGCCCATGAGTTTCGTGAAGAAGCTTTACGTCAGAGAGCCATTTATCTGGGTCAGATGCATCAACTCAACCTGCAGCTGATTGCTATGGGCAAACCACCATTGCCCATCGAGTTGGATCCACTGCCAGCTCTTTCGGCACCGAGTCAGGCAGCTGGCATTTCACACACCGGGGGAAATCAGATGAATCCTTTGGTCGTTCATTCGCAACCACGCGTGCATGGTTCTAAGCGTCATGAGCAACCAGAGGGTAGTAAGGCTAGTCATAAAGTTATTCCCAGTGTTCACTCAAGGTTGGGACCGCGAGTTGGAGAAGATTCAGCTCAATCTCGTCGACGACGGCGTTCTCCTTCACCACCAAGGTCGCATGCTCGCAAATTTCGTTCACCTTCACCACGGCGATCTCGTGCCTATAGTCGACGCTCGCGTTCACCAAGGGGCTCTTATGCTCGTCGACGTAGAACTCCCTCTCCTAAGCGATCTCATCATTCCAATGGCTCTCAAGGAAAACGAGATGTGCATCAATCAGCTGCACAAGTTGCACAGCTCGCTGGGGTGCCTCAGGTACAGGTGGCGCAGGCCGTGGGGATTCCTCAAACCGTTGCGGTTATGGGACCCCCACAGGCCCCTCCTTTGCCTGTGGTACAGCCTCAGGTTGGGGGTGGTTTGCCTGCAACCATAAACATGCAGGATTTCGAGGAGCTGAAGCGTAGGATGGAAGCTTGGGAACAAGGCAAGGCTTTAGATGGGAATTTTTTGGGCACATCTGCCAGCCCGTTAGCTCCATGGATCGAGAACGCTCCACCAGCACAGGGGTTGATCTTCCCCAACATCAAAGAATACACGGGCAAAACCAAGGCCAGGGACTGGTTAATGTCTTTTGAGTCCCAAATTGGTTTGGTGACTTCTGATGAAGCATTGAAGATTAGAGCTTTTGTTGGTGCGTTACAAGGAAAAGCTCTAGCTTGGATGGGAGCATTGCCACGACGCTCGATCAACAATTGGGCAGATCTGCGAGCAAAGTTCTTGGCTGATTTTGGGACGGCCGGTTCATTAGCAAAAACAAGGGCTGATTTGTCCAAGGTCAAGCAAGGTGCACATGAGTCAACGGCGAGTTACCTTGAGAGGTTTACCAAGGTCCTCGAGCAAGTCCCTGGTCTGACCGAGCAAGAGGTCACATTGTGTTTTGAAACTGGATTGCTGGAAGGTGAAGGTGGTTTGCGATCAGAGTTGAGTATGCGCGAACCAAAGACACAGGCAGAGATGCTCATGCGAGCACAGAAATGGTGCGCTGGGGAGACAGCGAAGAAGGAAAAGAAAAAGGAGAGTAGTGAAGCTGTGGGAATGCTAAGGGAAACGGCCAGGCAGGAAGTGGAGGCTATAATAAAAGCAAGTCTCGTTATGATCGGCCGAAGGAGTTTCTTCGTGAATCGGACTTGACCCCACTCAACACGCTGCGTGAAGATATTATGTACGAGGTCAGGAACGAGCTTCCTAATCCGCCTCGCATGAATCCAGCTACTGCCGGCGAAAGGGATCAGACGAAAAGGTGTGCCTATCATGATGATTATGGGCATACTACGGAAGAATGTTGGCCGTTGAAGAAGGCCATTCAAAAGTTGATTAACGAGGGGCGGCTAGATCGTTTCAAGCGAGATGCAGGTAATAGAGGGAATGCCCCTAGGCGGGAAGCCCCACCGATCAGGGGGGTAATAAATGTCATAATGGATGAAGAGCTCACTCCGACACAGCTTGGCAAGCAGATCTACTCTTTGTCAAAAGTGGTGGAGCGACCTACGACTTTGCAGGAGGGTGAGCAGGCCATTCAGTTTACTCGCAGCGAGTTGGCGAGTAATGTTGCAGGCGAACAATCGTTGATTGTCTCAGCGTTGGTTGATGGCTGGGTCGTGCATAGAATCTTAGTGGATACAGGAGCATGCCGGGATGTGATGTATTACTCCTGCTTCCAGGGGTTGGAGTTGAGTGATGATCGCTTGAAGCCATATGCTGGGGCTTTAGAGGGTTTTACCAATCATAAGGTTCCGGTCAAGGGCACCGTCGAGTTAGAGGTGTTTATTGGTGAGGGAGTCAGGACCCGGGCTGAAAAGATTACCTTCATGGTAATCGACTTGAAATCTCCTTACAACATTATCTTGGGCGTACCGAGCATGGCCAAGTTTCAGATGGTGGCGTCAATCCCACATCAGAGAGCCAAATTCTATACTGATCAAGGAGTGGGAGTATTGCGGAGCCAGCCGCGAGCAGTGCTCGAATATGTGCGAGATACACAGAGAAAGAAACAGAAGTTGACCTTGGAGGATGGCGAGCAGAAGGTTACTATCAGCACCAAGGAAACTTCGCATGTGACTGTAGGACCATCAGTGGTAGCGATGGTACAGGAGGATTTGGAGATGGATGCAAGCTCCGTGCCGACATTGAAGTCGGGGGAGCAATGTCAAACTGAAAAGATATGGCAAAGGGGTTGCCGCCGAATGTATATTGAGGTTATTCCATCCTTGCCGTCAGCGCAGTTGCCGGCACAAGCCGAGCAAGAAGAGGTGGCCGAGGAAGGTGTTAATAATCCTTTGCCGACACTGACGTCGGGGGGATTTAAGGAGCCGAATGAGGTCGTTGACCTTATGGATGAGTCTTTGCCAGCAGCCATATCTGAGGAGCCAGTTGAGGCTATGAATGTAGACCAGCTTGATAAAGTTGAGGATCGAGCTGAGAAGGATGAAAAAGTGGAGTGTGACACGCTCCAAATGCGAGATGAGCCAGAGTTTACAGCTCAAGACGAGCTGGAGGAGGTGGTCATCAACTCTGCTTATCCCGAGCAGAAGATCAAGATTGGTAGAGCTTTGACGCCGATGCCGTGGAAAGATTAATTAAGCTTGCGGGACGCCTTGATGTTTTTGCTCGCGACCGAGGATATGCAGGGGGTAAGCGAGACTGTGGCCTTGCACCAGCTGAATGTTGATCCAGCCTTTCGGCCAATTCAGCAGCGCCCTAGAATTTATTCGGTGGAGAAGGATCAGGCGATCAAGGAAGAGGTTGAGAAATTGCTTAAGGCAGACATCATCGAGGAGATACATTACCCAACCTGGTTGGCGAATGTGGTAATGGTGAAGAAGTCCAATGGCAAATGGCGGATGTGTGTTGACTTCACAGATTTGAATAAAGCTTGCCCGAAGGACTGTTATCCTTTACCGAGGATTGATAAATTGGTAGATGCCATTGCGGGGTTCGAACTTCTCAGCTTTATAGATGCCTATTCTGGGTACCATCAGGTGAAGATGGCTGAGCAGGATAAGGCTCTGACAGCTTTCCGAGCGGGGGGTCAGATTGTTACAAGATGATGCCTTTTGGCTTGAAGAATGCTGGAGCTACATATCAAAGGATGGTGAACAAGGTGTTCAGCTCGCAGATCGGGAGAAACGTGGAAGCTTACATTGATGACATGGTGGTCAAGACCAAAGGGCGCGAGCATGCAGAGGATTTGGGTGAGACCTTTGCTAATCTCAGGAAGAACAACATGAAGTTGAACCCGAGCAAATGTGTGTTCGGGGTAAAGGCTGGCAAGTTCCTTGGTTTCATGGTTACTGAGAGGGGAATTGAGGCCAATCCTGAGAAAATAAAGGCATTGGTCACTATGAAGCTTCCTCGCTGCATTAAGGACGTGCAGAGGCTTAATGGCAGGGTGATTGCTTTAGGAAGGTTCATCTCGAGGTCGGCAGAGCGGTGCTTGCCTTTTTTCAAAGTTCTTCGGGGTAATAAAGGGTTTGAATGGACTCCTGAATGCCAGAAAGCTTTTGAAGAATTGGTGAAGTATTTGGGAAGTCCACCCTTGTTGAGTAGCCCGGTTTTTGGTGAAAAATTGTTTGTTTATTTAGCAGCTACCGAGCAGGCGGTAGCTGCTGTTTTGGTTAGGGAGGAATATAATGTACAAAAGCCTGTCTATTATGTTTCAAAGGCCCTCACTGATGTAGAGGGAAGATATTTTAATGCAGAGAAATTGGCTTACTCGCTTGTTGTTGCTGCTCGGAAACTTCGAGCTTATTTTTCTGCTCACTCGATTGTTGTATACACGGATTTGCCTTTGAGAAAGATTTTGCATAAACCAGACACTTCTGGTCGTCTACTTACGTGGTCGATCGAATTAACTGAGTTTGACATTGACTATCAGCCTCGGCGAGCTATCAAGGCGCAAGCTTTAGCGGATTTTGTGGCTGAGACAAGTTTTAAGGATTCTGGCGAGGAGGAAGAAATTGTGGGTAAAACAACGACGGCGAGCAGTGTAAGTCCAAAGCCGAGGCCGGAATATTGTTGGGAGCTTCATGTTGATGGTTCAGCTAGTCGGTTTGGGAGTGGTGCTGGTTTAGTATTAGTTCCACCAGAACAAGATGTAGAATTTGAGAAGGCACTGCGCTTCAAATTCCCAGCTTCCAACAATCAGGCCGAGTACTGATTGATTCCGGGCTCGAGCTCGCGCAAGACATTGGAGTGCGTGCAGTGGTGGTATATTGTGACTCTCAGTTGGTGGTAAACCAAGTTAAGGGCGATTATGCAGTACATCATCCGATCCTGGTCCGTTATTGTGCGCTGGTAAAGGAAGTTTTAAAGGATTTCGATTACTGGGAGTTAGTGAGAATTGCTCGGGAAGATAACATGCGAGCAGATTATTTGTCAAAGATGGCGGAGGATGAAATTCAATCACTACATCCTGGAGTCATGATCGAGCATTTGGAGGTTCCTGTCATTGAGAAGGAGATGATCATGGATATTGAGCCGACTACAAAATGTTGGATAGACGACCTTCGGGCCTATATCGAGCAAGGGGTGTTACCTGAGGACAAAAAGGAAGCGAGAACCATCCAGAAACGATCATGTCGCTATCTCGTTTTGGATAACATTTTGTACCGGAGATCTTACACCCGACCATTGTTGAGGTGTGTGCGACCGGAGATGACGGAAGGAATCTTGGGCGAAGTGCATGAAGGTAAATGTGGAGGTCATCCTGGTCAGCGATCACTAGCCGAGAAAGTGTTAGCAGCTGGATTTTACTGGATAACATTACGACGGGATGCCGAGATGTATGTTCGCTGTGACAAGTGTCGGCCAAGTTATGCGGATATTCCACGCTTGCCATCTACCGAAAGCGTACTCGTTATAGCCTCATGGCCGCTTGATATGTGGGGAATAGACTTGATTGGTCCGCTTTCCCATTGCTCGCTCTAAATTCAAGTACGCCGTTGTAGCGGTTGATTATTTTACTTAAATGGGTTGAGGCGAAACCACTGGCAACCATAAGTGAGGTAAACGTTATCGATTTCGTCCATGAGCACATATGGTGTCGGTTTGGAGTCCCGCGAGCAATCGTGTCGGATCATGGGACTCAGTTCTCGGAAAAGTTTACTAAGGCATGCGAGCAAATGAGGGTGAAGCATTGGCAATCGTCTGTGGCATATCCACAAGGCAATGGGCAAGCTGAAGCTGCGAATAAACAAATCTTGCATGTTTTGAAGAGGAATTTGGAAGAAAAAGCTGGAAGATGGGTAGACGAGCTGCCTTCAGCCTTGTGGGCAGTTAGAACGACAGTAAGGGGTCCAACAGGAGAGACCGCCTTTTCTTTGGCTTATGGGTCTGATGCTATGGCCCCGGTGGAGATGTATTTACCCACTCATAGAGTTTTAAACTACAAGGGTGAGTCTAATAACACAGCTCGAGCAGCCGATTTAGATTTATTGGAGGAAAAACGGTTGGAAGCCAAGATGAGAATGGCCAATTATAAGCAACGAGCAAAGGCTCACCACGATAAGAGAGTCCGTGGTCGATCATTTGCTGTGGGGGATTGGGTCCTCCGTAAGATTGAGGCAACGGCCATCGAGCTGAGTGGGGAAAGTTGTCACCGAACTGGGAAGGTCCTTTTCAGATTTCGAGGGTCGTCAAGGAAGGTACTTATATGTTGCGAACAGAGGACGGTGACGAGCTAAAACATCCGTGGCACGCAGATCATTTAAAGAAATATTACTGGTGATCGATATTAGTAGTATGTGCTTATGTGCTTTTCTATCCGATGAAAAATAATTATAGTAAAGCTTAATTGGGCTTTCTAAGTTTTTGATTGCTTGAGTTGAATTTTTCCTCAGAAACTTCCCTCTTCGAGCATAAAGGGCTTTGTGCTCGAAGGGAAAGTTGGTCTGAGGGGGGGTGTTTTTCCTCGATAACTTTCCTTCTTCGAGCATAAAGGGCTTTGTGCTCGAAGGGAAAGTTGGTTTGAGGAGGTGATGTTTTTTCCTCAATAATCTCTCTTCTCCGAGCATAAAGGGCTTTATGCTCGTTGTGAGAGTTGGTTTGAGGGGTAGTATTTTTATTTTGCTCGATCATTCTCCATTTACGAATATAGTGTTTTATGTTCGTAAATGGAGTTCGTTTTCTTCTTTGCTCGGATAAGAAGTATCTTTATTCAGGAAGGAATTAGATGTGCAAAAGCAGTTCTTCAAATTTAAAAGCATGCATCGAGAAAACTATTCAGTTAACAAATGCAAATGAAGTAAAAATATTACAGGCAAATGAAATGTCAATTGTTTTGGGGCTTAGAGCACGCAGGCTCCGAAGTTGTTTAGGATTCATCAAGCAGGATTGGATCAGCGAGAGTTGGAGTAGGATTGGTGCTAGTTTGGTTGGTCGGATCTTCATTCGCGGCTTCCTGGTTGGTTGCTTCATTGTTGATTCTGGGGGATGGGAGAGGTGAGTTCTGGTTTCCAGGATTTCTGCTTGACCATATCTGGGCCATCAGTTCGCTGACAGTAACTTCCGCAGTGGGGGGAGGGGTCCAAGTATCAAGCCCCTTGTTGGTGTCCAACTCGGCCAAGGAGGTGAGTTCGTCTACAGAATACGGGACTAAGGCATGTCCCGGGCGAGCTTCAGAACAAAAGGGAGTATTAGTGCCCCAAGTTGCAAGCTGTTCGGGCCTAATTTCGAGCCCGCTACAAGCCAGTTGTCGCAGAATGTGGTTGACCCCCTGCAGGAAAAAAGGATAGGCTTCTTCTTCAACGGCAGCAGCAAAGTCCTCGGAATTCTTATATTCGGTGATGAGATTTTCTTTCTGGACACGGGCTTGTACCAACTCAGTCTTCAATTTGTTTTCCCTGGCCGTGGCATCTTTCTTCACCTTTTCTAGCTCATTGGTTGCTTCTCGCAGATCTTTCCTCACCTGGGTAATATTGTTGAGAGCAGACTCTTCGGATTTCTTTGAGAAGGTGAGGTGGGCATCAAGGATCCTCTTTTCCTCTTCCAGTTTGGAGATTTCGGTGACTTTGGAAGTCAAGCTCTCTTCATTTTCTTTCAACTCGGCCCGTAGCGAGTTGACTTGTTCCTCCAAGGCATTTTTCTCCGTGCTAAGCGAGCTGGAAGTTTTGACATTGTCGATAAGGCGATCAAAAAGAAGTTCAGTCTTGGTGGCCATCTGGAAATGAAAAACAAACCAAGTTAGAAGTGAAAGAGAAAGGCTCAATTGGTAGTAAGGGGTGAAATGGGTTACCTCAGTCATGCACATCCCAATTTCCCCGACCAGGACCGCACTTGCGAGTTCGGTGCTTCTTCGCCTGATGCCGGTATGCCTAAGTCTTTTTACCATACCCAACCCGATGCTAGCAGCATGACCACCTCTTTTGTTGGTGTTTATGTTTGCTAGATCGGGAACAGCCCCAATTTCAGCAATAAGTTTGGTCGCTAGCTCGCGACTTTCCGGCATATCGAAGTTTTCTCTCTGCCAGATGGGAGCTCGAGAGCTAGAGGCTTCAGCAGGATCACTTTGATCAGTCCTCGATCGAGTCCTTCTTTTAGGGGGGGAAGCTGGAAGAGGCCTTTTTTGTTGCTGTTGTGGTTGTTGTTGTTGCCGTGTTTGTTGTTGCGGTTGTTGTTGCTGAGGTTGAGGTAGTACAGGGGCTGTTGGTGTGTGAGAAGCAGCTGCTGCTTGGCTTGGCTGGTTAACCCGGTTATTTCCTCGCCCAGTGTTGGTGGCTGGGACTGTTGGGAGTCGAGCTTGTGGTTGTCCAGCCATTTGGGTATTCCTGCTTACAGATCCTCTTCGCATGGCTTGTAAAAAGCGGTTCGAATCCTCCATTTGCCTCATGTCTGTGAAATAAAGTAACTTCGCTATAAGATAAAGCAGGATCGTGATGAAGATAAAGGAGAAAGTTGAGCAAACCGGATAGGGAGAAGGCGGGGAGTGCGATTTCTTAGAGTTGAAGGCATCTCGGACATTCACTTGGAAAATTTCCACCGTGACAATTTCCCCAAAGGATGGGGTACCTCGGATCCGGATGGTTTGTGGTTCGCAGACCTTGTCTTTCAAAATTGCGGCTCGGCGTAAAGTGGGGAGGTCGGAGGTTAAGGTAGTCCAATCTAAGACCCAATCTTGTCCCTGTTTTCCGTCTTCTACCCCGAGGAGCTTTCTGAAAGCTCTAGCGAGCTGTGGTTCTCCTGTTCGGAAGGCTTGCTTATCATATTTGGCAATGGCTAGGTTATTGAGATAGGGGGCAAAAGGCCAGCCTACACGAGATTCTATCAGTAAAGGTTTTGAATCCCAGGCATCCACTTTGTTTGGGTTTTCTGAAAGAAGTTTAAAGTAATTTGGGCTTGAGCGACCAGAGATGCGCCCGGTTTTCTTGTCAATGGAAAAAAGAAAGAATTTTCGGAAGAGTTCCATACTTGGCTCAAAACTGAGAAGTCTACAGGCTACGATATAAGAAATTAAAAACCTAACTGTGGTTAAGGTTAGGTTACAAGGAAGGGCATTGTTCACTATGAGGAATTCAGCGAAGAAGGGATCTAAAGGTAAACGGAGACCGACCAAGAAGAAATCAAAATAGAAGACCATTCGGTCTCCTTGAAAGTTGTGACCGGTTTAATCTATGTCCAGGTCGAAGGCTCTAACTCGATAATTCTTTGGGTCCATACCTAAGGAATAAAACCAGGTTGATACCTCATCCTCGCTGTTTAAGTCGTCCCAAGAAATAAAGGGTGTGCTAGACGAGGCAGTTTGCTTTCCTTGGTCTTGGTCGGTTGGTCTGTTAAAATTCGGGGGACTTTCGGTAGCTTGCTCGATATTGCGAGGGAGTGTTCGGGAGGGCCTCCGTCGAATAAGTGGGGACATCTCTCGCTCAGTTGCTTCCGAGCTAGATGGGGAGGCAGAGGATTCTTCCTGTTCTTGAGAAGCTCCATGGTCGTATGCTCGACCTTCGATCTCGGAGGGTGTTCTACCGTCAGAAGACATCCTACAGTAATCGAGGAACACGGGTTAAACCCTGCTTGGGGGAAAAAAGGGAAAATAATTGAAAACCCGTGGCAAGCTAGGGTTTATCCATAAACCAATGAACGGGGCACTGGTTAACGTTTCCTCGATTTCTGAGTAGAGGTAGTTTTGGTGGTGGCAGGAATTTGGGTGTGAAAGCATCAAAGGCATGAAGTTTTAAAAAGTTTTGATAAAGAAATGGGGGCATTGAGATTTTGGATTCGACAGTTAAACCAGATGAAGACACAAATCAAAACAAAATAAACAGCAATAGTGAAGGAAGAATACATGTGTAAGAGTGTTCGAAGTTTTTGGAGCAGATGAAGATTTGGTTTGAGCCCAAGAGCCAGTCGCGATTGCAGATGGGAGGATCGGTTTTTGTTTGCGAAATTGTGAGAATGTGGGAGTGAGAAAGTTTGGAATGGAAGGGGCTTCTTGCCTTTTAAAAGAAACCGCCGGTTAATAAATGTTTCATCATTGAGGTTCAGTAACCGGAGCCGAAGTGACGGCGTAGCATTTAATGCGTCGTGGAAAAGCGAGCCTGTCTTTTCGTAGGCTGACGGCTGGCGGCCCAATTTCCTTGGGCACAGATTTCTAAAAGAGTTTATGGGCAACCGTGCGTCTAGATTTTGGTCTCAAAATTATTCGGAATGTAGGATTTAATGATCCTAGAAAAGTATCTTTTCGAATTTCTTGAGCTCCTCCTCGTCACGAGCATGAATACTCGGTAAAACAAGGAGTAGGGGGCTACTGAGCTACCCGGCCCAATAGGCCCAAGTTAAGGACCACATGCAATGCAAATCAATGACATCCGAGCAGGCGAGCAGGGTGTTGAGCTGTGTTAAGATACCCGCACACAGTGGGGACTTAACCAGCGAGCAGAGCTGAGGTGCGAGCATGACTTATTATGCTCGTCCGTGAAAGAGTTGACATTAGTCGAAAACAGTTACATCCGAGCAAGAGTGCTTATTAAAGTTGAGGACGGTTATGTCCGGGAAACTCGCCAGGTGAAAACGTTTTCATTAATGGGTTAATTATCACGCCCGACATTGAAGGCCATGATCATTTATGGGCAGTTACTAGCAATCATGGTCAGTTAATTGCAATCATGGGCAGTTATTAGCAGTTATTGACAGTTATGCCTTCCGGTGGATATAAAAACTGGGCAAAATGTGAAGAGAGGTATGCGCAATCTTATTCCCTTGCCAAAACTCTGCTGAATTATTGACTCTCTTGTACTAATTCATACGCCGGAGGGCCTTTGCAGGGAGTGCCCCTGCCCAGTTAACGTTTGTTCACTCATATTGCAGAGTTGGGCTTTGAGGATTCAAGAGCACGTTGAAAGCAAGGTGTTTGGATTGGGCTCGTTTAGTGTGTCCAGATTTCTTGGACGCATCAATTTATAATATAATAAATTTATTTATCATAAACAATGTGTTATTCTAAAAGAATGATTACCTATGATTTATGAAAATGGAGTCACGATTTTGGTGACTGTATTTCAAAATTGACCATTGCAAAATGCAAACCGACTTTTCAAGTACGTAGACATTATTAAATGTATAAAAACGGGAAAATTATATATATATATATATATATATATATATATATATATATATATATATATATATATATATATATATATATATATCTCCCTCTCACACACAGACACGCAATTCCACTTTCACCATCATGATGGGGACACATCACACATAGTTTTTGTTTCAGCCAAAAATGTTTGCTGGAAAACACTTCTTCCACGAAATATTTTGATTTTTGAATAGTATTCCCACCGTTTCAAATTATATCTTCTTTCAGATAACATATCGTTTTAAAAAAAGTAATTGATTGTATTATAAATATTGGTTAAATATGTGATTTTTTTTGTTATCATTGAGCATGTGACCATAATTAAAATATGTAAAAAAACGTAAGGATAAAGTGGTAAAAATATTTTTCTAAAACAAAAAGTTTTAAAGGAATACAATTATTTTAGAATTGACGAAAAAAGAAAAAATGACGATAATTTGAAAATGGAGGGAGTATAAAAGAAGCTTGTACATGTGTATATTCGTGTAAATGATTAACTATTTTTTTCATGTAAAATCTTTTTACGGATCTTAATTCGTAGGACGGAAATCCACTCTCTTACGACTTAATCCATCAACTTACGGTGAATAGCGTAAAAATGATTCATCTTATAAAAAATATATGTAAGATATCTTACTGAAGTTTTTGTCAATTTACTATTACTACTCCCTCCATTTTCGTCCATCCCAAATTAATTATTTCATTTAATTTTTTTTAAACAAACTTTTAACATTTTATCCTTACTTTTTTATCATATTTTAATTACAAGGCATATATACATGGTCTTTAAAAGAAATTGTACATCAAATCAATATTAATAATCAATTTAATTATTTTTTCTTAATAAATGAGTCAAGTTAAACATGACAATAATTTTTAGATGAAATGAATCTAATGTATTCGATGATATTCCAAAATAAATGTTCCATTTTTGTTTTTCCATCAATTTTCCGAGCAAATTATCTATAATTTAAAAAAAAAACAAGAGAGACCCATTGAAACTACTAAAGAAAACTTTCGGAATATTAAATTAAAAATCATATGAATCAACTATTTTTTTAAAACTCATGTAAAATTAACACGATATACTTCTAAAACGAAGAGAGCATATACTTTTTGGAAAGAAAAAATGTCTTATAGTACTTAATAATGCTTTCTTTTGAAATGAGATCGTTGAAATATGCATATTTAAATTTATTTAAAATCCTGAAGGCTAATACATGTTAAGAATTAGATAACTTTGATCATAAGTTACCTATGTCAGCTAGGACAAATTGCTTCTAGAATCACTTATGTCAGCATGTTTTCTTTTGTGGAAAACATTCTTACTACTAACTTATTTCCTTGTTTGAGTTTTGTAAGAAACCTCTCTTAATTAGTTTTATCTTACAGTATCTATGAAATATCTTGTAAGAGATATACTCTTCAATTATTTGAGGTTTTCAAATTTCAAATGTGTTCCTAATGGATTGCAGTTCAAGAATCTCTCTATAAATATTCAAAACAATCACTTGAAAAAACAATTGAAGCATCCATACTCTCTCAAAGAAAATTCTTACTTAAAGTGTTTTGGTCAAAACATTTGCTAGATAGTCTTATATTCTTATTTATTTCTAGTTTAGACAATCATTATCCTGATATTCCTTACTACTTTCCAATCTTTAAGGAATTCTTGATTGTCCCACGAGTATGATTGTTTTCAATTATATTCCACAAACATCGGTCTTTGTTGTAAAGTGATTCATTAGTGATCACCTAGATTATTAATAATATTAGTGCACTTTAAAAATTCAAGTATGACCAGCTTGGTAGTGGACGTAGCAGTTTACAATGTGAATCACTTTAACTGCTTTGTCTTTTATTCACCAGCTTACACAAACTGTCCTAACACTTAAGCAATTGCAATCTACATAAGTGTCAGCCAATCAATTTCATAGATGGTTTACTTAATTGTTTTATAAATTGTTTTTCAGTTCATTCTTTATAACTTGTGATCTTTTAAAAACATATCAAAATGTGTTAGCAAACCGACCAATCTTATCTTTCTTGGTGACAACATCAGCTACTAAGGAATCCTTAATTCATCAGCTGACTGACGCTACATCAGTTGACTGACAAAAGTTGCATTTTCCGCTGCAACTTTTGAAGTTTTTCAAAACAACCCCCAAAAATTTTAAAGGCTATTCATCCCCCTCTAGCCTTATTTGTGGCCTACTGGACTTACAATTGGTATCAGACTTTTTGAAAATTATTATTGTCTAAGTTTAAAAACTTGAAAGTTCGATCATGGCAATTACAAAAGTTTTTCAATCTGTAGACACCCAAATTTTGCACCTCTGATATGTAACATTGACATGAGATATCAAGATCTGTTAAAAGCTAACAAATGTCAAGTTACAGAGTTAAAGTGCAAAAGAAAAAGCAGGATGCGTAAACAGTGAAATGTAGGGGGCCTAAGTGCCAAAAAGGACACCAAAAAGACCCCTGGCGCCGCCCATACTCCCTCTCGGCGCCGCGCTAGCCTCCACTATGGGTGGCGCCCAATAGTACTTCCAGCACTGTAGCAGTTTGCCTAAGGTGCAATTTGTCAAGTGCGCAGTACAAGCCGATGGAGCACAGAAAGAAAAATCTTAACCGCGAAGAAAGGCCTCTCCCAGCCTATAAATACGAGGCCCCGGCTTCAGAATTTACAAGCAGTGAGTGCACATAGTTCACACACCGTTCACATAGTTACGCAGTGAGTTCTCTAGAGCGCCGAGAGATTTATTTCCTCTAGCCCCGAAGCTCCGTCAAATCTCCCCAAAACACTAAAACCAGCTGGCCAAAGTGAAACCTAGCTGCCCTGCTAGGATTCCGCCATATTCCTCTGGTCCAGAAATCCCAAAAAGAGCAGTTGCTCTGCCCGAATCCAGACGCCAAATCAGCAAAAGGCAAGCAGTTGCTCTGTCCGACTTCAGCCGCCAGCAAACAAACAACAACAAAAAAACAAGCAGTTGCTCTGCCCGGTTCCCGAGACCTGAAAGCAACTTTCAGAAGCAGTCACTCTACCCGAATCCCCGCAATAACATAGCAAAAAAAAAAGACTCCATCTCCCTGAAGGACAGAGCAAGCGCACCTTAAGCCTGCTAAAAGTTAGTTGGTATGGGATAAAACCCTCACGTTTCAAGAGGTATGTCATTTAAAAGTTTTATTACATATATAAAAAGTCTTATTTATACTAGCAAAAATGTAAGCAATATAAACAGTTGTACTACTCGAATTTCTATAAGAAAATAGCACTAAAAAGAGTCATTACTATGACCAAAATTTTATAAATATATTTGTAACTCCCGAAAGGAGGCTGTTGCAAGTATTGTAATAATATATGTACAGATATATGTATATTTAAATACTTTATTTCATCTTTTAAACAAATATAATAAAAACATATTTTAGCCACAAAACTATTTTGAGACCGAAAGGGCGAGTTGGGTGCCTAATACCTTCCCATCTCGTAACTTAGCCTCCGAACCATTTACAAATCTGGTTACATTTGATTTTTCTTTGTTTTTTCTTAAAATAAAGATGGCGACTCTGTTTTAACATTTTGAGTCCACAATGAGGCTGGACGTATTCCACGTGCCTTACAGATGTTTTGATTTTTGTTATCCTTTAATGGAAATGAAGATGCGAAAAACCGGGGCACTCACAGTGGCGACTCTGCTGGGGACGTTGTTTTTATTTTAAAGAAAATAAAAACTGAGGGCTAGACTCATTTTCAAAAAAAAAACAACAAGAAGTTTTCTTTTGTTTTTGGCTAAATATGCTTATTATATTTATTTAACAGTTTAAATATTGCATTTTTATATATATGTATATATATTTATGTAAATAACCATAAACGTGCAGCAGCTTCGTTTCGGGTACCGTTGCGAATATAAAAAAAAATCAAAAATCAAATCAAAAATAAAAAAAAAAGAATAAAATATAATTTTGGGTAGAATAAAAAAAAACAAGGGGCTTATTATTGCTTTCTTTTTGCTCTGCTTTATTATATATTATCTATGTTTGCTTTATTTATTCCTCACAAAATATGTAAATATTCTTTTATTCTGTCATTTTATTTTGGAGAATAGGACCAATTTGTAATTAATAGGAATAAATAAATTCCTTGTTTTTTTTTTTTCGATTTTTTGATCTGAATGGCCGTTATGCTTGCTCGCGTTGTCCTTTTGACGACTCAAACTAAATGAGCCGAGAAAATCTACAAAAAACAGAAAGACAGGTCATATACTGCTTTAGTTACTGCTTTATATCTGGAAAAAATTTATTGCTTTTTAGATACCTCACACACATGCACGCACGTAGAAATATTCTGAACTGCTACCCTACACCATGGCCAGCCTACTCCATGCATCAGCTAATGTTAATTGCATATAGATTCTCAGGACACTTCATGGACCGATTGGTTTTTATATCTCTGAATTATTGACCAATCCCTGTAGCAAAAAAAAAAAAGGAAAAAAAATGCACAAAATAAAATAAAATAAAATCCACAGGGGTTGATCAATAATTTTTATGATATTCGACCTAGACCATTCGAATGGTGGATCCCGGAAAGAGTATAGGTCTTTCGCCTGAGATCAGTTCGATCTTGGGGAGTCGAAAGACAAGTGAAATACGAGGGTCCTATACTCTGGAGAAAGAATCCACTATTCCAGGAATAGTCCTGAGACAGTCAAAACAAAGCGAGTGCTTGTCCGATAAATTTTAGGAAAAATATTAATAATAAAGGTACAATGTACTCAGAAACCAAAAGCCTTCAGCTATTCCTTTCTAATACCTTCAACTCTTTTTCCTCAGAAACCTGGCCCGAATTTGGAAAGGCAGAGATAGCACTGGTCGACTGATAAGAGATACAGGCACAGAGGTCAGATCAGAAAATATCAAAATCAATTCAGAGAGTACAGATTTGGGCAGAATGGCCACCGAAAATAAACAATCTACCGTGGGTACTGATATAGGGGCTCCCGGGTACGTTCCAACTCCGGCTATCCAGCAGTGGTTAGATCAAAATTTGGATGCACGGAATGATCGTTTATTAAGCCAGATAGCAAACCTCATGCAAGGTCCAAAACCAAATGTTGAGGGAACCACTTTCCCTGGAACCCCTCAAAAAAACATCTACTTCTCTTGCTCCTCTAAACCCAAACCCTCAGCCAAACACTAATCCACCACCAACCACCAACACCCCAATCACCAATTTCTCACCAAATACTTATTACCAAAATTTCAACCCTCTCATACCAAACCCATCATATCCTTTCCTAAACACCAATATACCCCAAAATCCAAGTGGCCTCCCATTTCTTATCACTAACCCACTCCAAAACAACTCATATATGGAGCCCAGAAGCTATACCCAGCCGGGACAAGTAACGACCTATCTACCAATCAATGATTTTGGTCGTCAGGCAAAAGCTGCAAATATCCTACCTCCTCAAAATCCTTACCAAATACCACAGCCCGAAATGAACTCAGTTATTCCTAATCCTTCCAACCTATACCAAAACTCAGCACCTCCTCCCACCAAAATAGAGACAGACATGGAGAACCTAAAAAGTATGGTGCTCAAAGTTCTAAACAAAGGGGAATTTTCTACGCAAGCATTAACGCTGCAACCTTCAGCCATACTACCCTCAAAATTCAAAATGCCCGATTTAGAAAAATTCGAAGGGACTAGATGCCCTATCTCCCACCTAAAATCTTATTCTACTGGCATGCAGTCAAGAGGGGCTAGTTTTGAATCTATGGCCACATTACCTTGATAGGGGCTGCTAAGCAATGGTTAATGCTAGCAGATAATAGCACCATGAGCACTTGGTACCAAATAGCAGAAGAATTCCTAAAAAGGTATAAAGACAATACTACCACTGAAAATAAAAGAGATCTTGAGGCATGCACTCAAAAGGAAAATGAAACCTTTGCAGACTTTGCAGCCAGGTGGAAGAGGAAAGTTGCCCAGACTTATAGTAGTGTTATTTGTTATCTATTGGACTTATAGAGATTATTAAAGAAAGACAAAAAACTTAGAAAATATCGTTTTTCGTGTATTTTCTGTAAATCGATATTTTTTATCCGACCCACCGTTTGTTAGTAGGTTGAGCTGTGAGATATGAGGTTTCATATTACGAATTAAGATCCGTTAGTCGATCTCACGGTCTTAAAGAAAAGTTACTTTTTTTTCTTCCTATTCTTAGCCTGACAATTTGGTTGGTTAAATAAGATATGAGTCATGTTGAAACATGTAACGGGTCGAAACTCAAATATCAAACGGGTCGAGTTGAACCGGTTGGGCTACAATGGGTGCGTGTTCAAACCAGGACAATCCGTCTTATTATGGATTTTCCTAAAAAAATACATACATTTATCGAGTAAAAATTATCGGATCAAAATGAGTAACGGATCCGATTGCTTTAACATGATCCAATCCGTCCAAACCAATTAATAATTTTTGGTCGAAACGGGTAAGTTTCGACAAAAAAATTATTAGTAGGTTAAGTTGAGCCGAATAATTTTCAGATTAAATCGTGTAAGTTAACATCTGAGTTGTAATTTTCAGACCTATTTGTACCGACGTCTTAGGCCATTGTTATTCGTTTGCCTAAAATTTGTAGCGTATATATAATAGTCAAAACATTCCACTAATTGAATCTTTTCATGCAGGAACTCACGTCAAGCTACTGAACGTATAGAATAAAAATGTCAGCGTAACTATAAGGGTAAAATAGGCATGGCCTATTTTGGTTTTGTTTATCCTTTCTTTGTCCCTAAGTTTAGGCATTTTTGGAAACAAAATCTTTAATTAGATTTTGGTTTTTCTTGGTCCTAAAGTTTAGGAGTCATTTTTGGAAACAAAATATTCCTAAAGATTTTTGGTTGCATTTTTGGAAACAAAATATTCCTAAAGATTTTTTGTTTTCTTGGTCCTAAAGTTTATGAGTTATTTTGGAAACAAAATATATGCAAAAATCCTTCCTAAACCATGTCTCTAGAGTACTTCTCCATATGGTAATAAAATCTAGGATTTATGGTAAGTGTTTTTAGTTCCTAACTCTAATCCTCTTCCTTGTTGGAGTTTGCTTCCTTTTTTATAGGTCTCCTCCACATTATAAATAGAGGACTTGGGGCAGAGGCAAAACACGCAGACATAGAGAGAATTCAGACGCATAGAGAGCAGAAAATTCAGAGCAGAATATTCAGAATTTCAGCAGTTTCAGAATTCCAGAATTGTGCAGAATTTGAATGTAGCTTCCAATGCACAAACATCAGAAGCTACAATGAAAATTGCTGGAATTTTTTGTCTTCCTCTTAGATTTTAGGAAGCTGTTTGTTTCTTCCCACATTTGTTGTACTCGTTTTTCTGTGGGGTTTTTGCTCTCCAAGACTTGTTGTCTTGTGGGAATATGTATTTGGCGATTTCACATTCTTTTTGTAAAAACAAATCATATTTTTAGTGAAATCTTTTTGGCCATGAGGCTAGATCTACAAGCATAAGCTTGTAGATTGTTTGGTAAACCTTTATGTTTAATTTGCTGCTTTATTGTTAAAGTCTTCCACTATTTTATTGTTTTTGTGACCAATGTGTCTTCCATTGTAGCTTCTTCACATAGCTACATTGGGAACTGCATTGGTAGTTTGGAGAATCCTAGCTACTATTGTTCTTACAATTGGTATCAGATCCTTCTCTTCACGACACTAAGAGTTGATTCTGGTTGTAGCCGTGATGGATTTTCAATATGAGAATGTTGTTCGTCCTCCAACTTTGACTAATGAGAATTATTCTATTTGGAAAGTTAAGATGCGTATCTTTATCAAATCAATTGATGAGAGAGCGTGACTTGCTGTTCTGAATGGGTGGACTCCTCCTAAGACTACTAAAAATGATGGAGATGTTAAAACCACTAGTTAGGAAAATTGGACCACTCAAGATAGAACCATTGCTTCGTTTAATTCTAAGGCTCTTTCAGCCATATACAAGGCCTTAGATGCCAACACCTTCAGAGTTATTGCAAATTTTGACTCTGCCAAGGATGTTTTGGATGCCCTTCAAACCTTATGTGAAGGTCCTGTTAGTGTTCGTGCTTTAAAACATAGAATGCTTACTACTCAATTTGAGAACACTAGAATGAATGAAGATGAAGATATTATGTGTTACTATGCTAGATTACTTGATCTATCTAATACTACTCTTGCTTTGGGTGACCCTATCACCAATGATCGTCTTGTTAGCAAGATGATACAAACTTTGCCTATGTGAAAATTTGTGCTATTGAGGAAGCACAAGATATTGACAAAATTGGTTTTGAAAGACTAGCTGGTATTCTTCAAAATTTTGAGTTAAATCTCAATGAGCAAATTAAGAACAAAGGCAAAGGTGCATCATCTTCTATTCCTTCTGAGGAAAGTATTGCTTTTTCCTTCTGTTGTTGATATCTCTTCTGAATTGATTGAATTGCATAAGGAGATTGAGGAATTTGATTTTGGTGAAGAGTCAATGGATTTTTTAACAAGAAAGTTTAAAAATATTTTGAAAGCAAAGGGGCAAAACAGATCTCCATCTTCTATCACCAAAACAGTTTTCAAAACTGAGCCTAGCAAATTTCCTCCCAAAGAAAGTTCTTTTCAAACCCCTGAAAAATCTTTTACCAATCCTTTTGCTAAACAGCCTACATCTAGAAGTAAAAATATTGATTCTATTCAATGTAAGGCTTGTCAAGGGTTTGGGCATTATGCTAATCAATGTGCTAATACTTTGAGAAATAAGGGTTTGAATTTTTCTGCTACTTTGAGTGATAGTGATGATGAAGATCCAGATGATCTCATCACTCTCATTGCTATACACAACTCTCCATCTGATTTTGTAGGATTTTCAGCCAATGTACCTCCGAATGTAGCTTCTTCAGAAACTGCATCAGAAGCTACATTGGACAGAAGCTGCGATTTTTGCTGTTTTAACTCCTCTATCACAGAAGATGGTGGAGAATCTGAATCAGACCTGCTAGAAGCTTACAAAGAGTTGTACAAGGATTGGGAGAAAAGGGCTTATCAAGTTACATTGCTTGGAAAGACAAATGATTTGCGAAAAAGGTAAATGAAGATCAGAAGGAGTGTATCACAAGGCTAGAATGTATGCTGATCAAGAAGGATGAGGAGATTGAAGATCTGAAAGAAAAACTCATCAAAGCCAATGAAACCTTGGAAAAATGGAATTCAAGCCAACACAAAATAGATGATATGTTGAATTCTGGTAATCCTGGTAAGTCTGGTATTGGATTCAGGTCCCAAGACGTTTGTGAAAGAAGGTGAAAGCAGGTCATATTCAACCATTTTGCTTCCTTAAAAAGGCTGTTTATAAGGAAGAGGTTAGGCAAGCTTACCTAGTTCGTAACCAAGTGCAACATCAGAAGCAACATCAGCCAAAAAACTTTTTAAAAATGTGGGTTCCCAAAGGTAGTTACGGAAATGCAAAATCCAAGTACTGTGAGCCCTTTGACATATGTCCTGCTGCTAAGTGGTCCAATGATGAATTTGCCTCCACTATAACTAATCTTGGCCACAAAACCATTGAGGATGATGCTTCAGGTCTACCTGACTTTGGAGATCATGAATCTCATGCACAATCTTCAGAACCTGCATCTGCAATCAGTGAAGCTGCACCAGAACTGACAGAATCTGCAAGTCCTGGAAGTTCAAAGAATGTGACTCAGAATGTAGCTCCGAATGTAGCTCCGGATGCAGCTACATCAGAAGCTACATTGGTCAGAAATCTGCCAGATTCAGAAACATGTCTTGAACATTCAGAAATTTAGTCCAGATTGACTGATCGCAGCCATGACATTCCCAGCAGAATTTAGAAAGTGCATCCCACTTCACAAGTCATAGGTAATATTCATGATGACATATACACAAGGAGAAGAGGTAATGTTGATTCTCACAAATTAGCATGCTTATCAAAATATTTTTGAGAGAAGCTTTACAACTTTTATGGATGCTTCAAATGATCAAAGATTATGGGCTACACATTAATGCGTTAACCTTGTATTTTGATAACACCAATGCATTTTGTATAGCACAAAAATCTAGTTCATCATTCTCTAACAAAACACATTAATTTAAGACACCACTTTATTAGAGACTTGGTTGAACAATGAATTGTTTGCATTGAACATGTTGGGACTGAAAATCATCTTGCTGATATAATTGCCAAGTGTCTTGATTTTGAGAGATTTTCCAATCTTTGGAAATTTCTTGTGTTTTGTGTGCCATATGATTTTGCACTTAGTTAAAAAAAAAAATTAGGCATGATTGCCAGGCCCGGTCCTGAGCAGGTGCAACATGGGCTTTCGCACAGGGCCCAAAACTCTAGAGGACCTAATTTAAAGAAGTGTAGGCCAGGTTTTAAAAATATATTATATACCACGTAATTTAAATGCATAATTGTCTTCTTGGTTCAATAGAAATTGTTGGGTAATGTGAATATGTAGGTCATGAGTTCAAGTCTCTGCTAAGCCTTCTATTTTATTCATTTTAGGTCCACTCTCTTCTTTGTCAAGCTAATTTCCTGCCCATCCATTTCTCATAGCTTAATTATTGCATTCCAAGCAAAAATCAAGTTTTTGTTGTTGCTATTTGGCACATTTTTATTGCTTATGTTTATTTAGTTCTTAACTTTATTAGTGATTGTGTCTTTTTTTTAACTAGAATTTTTAGTACAAACATGTTATCAAGAAATTATCTATCCGTAAGTTGAAAAAGAAAAAGATTGATGGGGTATATCATTTTTGTCATAAATTGTTTAAATCGATGCAAAATAGTAGTTTTCAATGAAATTTTAATGCTTATTTTTCTTATACATTTATAGGTGTTGTACATTTTCAATACTATGAACGATAAAAAGTCAAAAAAAATTATTCGTCTAAAAATTATATTTTTATATATTTTTAGGGGGCCTTTTCTTTTCTTTTCGTCCTGGGCCCCCAAAAGTTCATGACCGGCCCTGATGATTGCATTTTGTCTTTAGAGGGCATTCTAGATCATTGTTTCACATGTATGTGCCTCTTGTGGTTGCTTGGGAATTGTATTGAAAATTAATTGTGATTTTTTTGTTATGATTCTTTCTCTCCCCCAGCTTTTGAGCATGTTTTAAGTCCACAAAGGAAAGAGCTACCTTTTGAAATTTATGGATAATGCAATTTATCTTGGTACTATGGAACTTAGGTTCTCATGGGTTGATCTTGAGAAAATTGCATTCCTTTAAAAGAAAAAGTGTGAAAGCTACCTAACGGAAAAGAGCTACCTATGAACAAGGTTGTGACACCTTTCTTTTGGGACTGTGAATCCTTGGATTTCATGGGTTGATCAAATGCAAAATTGCTTCCCTTGGTAAATAGTGTGAAAGGTTCCAAGTGACATGTTTTTATAGCTTGAAATAAAGTAGAGCTATATTCTTAGGGAAGTAGAGTACCTATGGATTTTTTTTGTTATGAAAAATTTATAATCTTGGGAGAGAAATCTGGTTGAGAAAACAAAAGATGCAAAGTGCACAAATTTTATTATTGATGAATGCTTCTCCCAATGCAGCTACATTAGGAACTACATCATTTGATCTGGTCTTTATCACTTGTGTGTGATTGCATTTTTTTTCTTTTCTTTTGCCTAGATTTTAGTTATCATATTTTTAGGCATAAAATTTTAGGACATGCATTGTTGGTAAGGATATCAGCTTGGTGAAATTTTATCCTAAAATAAACTGTGCAAATTAATTTCCAAAAAATCTCCATGTTGAAAAATATTTAATGGCTGTCTAAATTTTTGTGTGGAACTAAGAGGTATTGAATCTGGATATGATGTGCTCAGTTATTGCTTGTGGTGTGATCAAATCATGGTGAACACTTAATTGTGTTTTTCAAAATTTTAGATTTTTTGAGAATTCCTATAAGATGGTTTATCCCTCTTCCTTTTCCGGTCAAATAGGGGGAGAGAGATCAAATGTTTCTGGTGATGGTGATGAATCTCATAAACTGTTCATGTTTGTTTTGTATACATGTGATTGCATCATTGGTAGATTCTGATTTGTACTTAGTAATGATTTCTGATTTTATACCTTGCACAAATTCAGGGGGAGATGTGTTTTTCTAACCAATGCAGGTTAGATAGTTTTGATTGGTGTTGAATAAACATTTGTCATTTGATTTGACCAGAAAGGCTCAACAAAGGGAAAGATTGTATGGGTAAAACAGGCATGACCTATTGTGGTTTTGTTTCTCCTTTCTTGGTCCCTAAGTTTAGACATTTTTGAAAACAAAATCTTTAATTAGATTTTGGTTTTTCTTGGTCCTAAAGTTTAGGAGTTATTTTTAGAAACAAAATATTCCTAAAGATTTTTGGTTGCATTTTTGGAAACAAAATATTCCTAAAGATTTTTGGTTTTCTTGGTCATAAAGTTTAGGAGTTATTTTGGAAACAAAATATATGCAAAAATCCTTCCTAAACCGTGTCTCTAGAGTTCTTCTCCATATGGTAATAAAAACTAGGATTTATGGTAAGTGTATTTAGTTCCTAACTCTAATCCTCTTTCTTGTTGGAGTTTGCTTCCTTTTTTGTAGGTCTCCTCCACATTATAAATAGAGGACTTGGGGCAGAGGCAAAACACGCAGACATAGAGAGAATTCAGACGCATAGATAGCAGAATATTCAGAATTTCAGCAGTTTCAGAATTTCAGAATTGTGCAGAATTTGAATGTAGCTTCCAATGCAGCAACATCAGAAGCTACATTGAAAACTGCTTGAATTTTTTGTCTTCTTGTCAGATTTTAGGAAGCTGTTTGTTTCTTCCAACGTTTGATGTACTCGTTTTTCTGTGGGATTTTTGCTCTTCAAGACTTGTTGTCTTGTAGGAGTATTTATTTGGTGATTTCACATTTTTTTGTAAAAACAAATCATATTTTTAGTGAAATCTTTTTGGCCATAAGGTTAGATCTACAAGCATAAGCTTGTAGATTGTTTGGTAACCCTTTATGTTTAATTTGCTGCTTTATTGTTAAAGTTTTCCGCAGTTTTATTGTTTTTGTGACTAATATATCTTTTATTATAGCTTCTTCACATAGCTATATTAGAAACTACACAATAGTCTGAAAAATCCTAACTATTATCGTTATTAAAGTAACTATCCTCCCATCATGCCATAAAAGTAGGTGACCACGTGGGTCATCCCAATTTTTCTTTTCTATATAAGCTTTCTTGATGAAAGATGTTAGTTAAGTGTAAGATCTTTAGCCTTTCACTCGTCATTTCTCTTCCCTAGAAGAAAATTCTATCAAGATATTCCCGGTGGGAAAGTCGCCGGCGGCCGTTGTAAACTTAATTATCTTTTTATCTTTCTTTTCTTGGTATCTTCTCAATTTCGCCTCCGAATTCTCTTTGATGTTGCTTTGGGTTTTGAAGCAATTTTGATGGAGTTTTCATGATGTGTTAGTGGATCGTCCTATTTGGTGGCCGCTTCAAAGTTGGTGGTGCATTTGTGGATACCTTCAGGCCGGTATAGTTTCGTTTTCTTCCTTTTTTTAAAATTTGTTTTATTAAGGTTATTTGGGTTTGGTGAATGAAGTACTTCCTCGGTTCCTCCCTATTAGAATGGCAAAAACTTGCGAAAGATAAATGTATGTCTTTAATCCGACTTATTGTTATTGTGTGTCATTGAGTTAATTTGTAAGAAAGTAAAACTTATTTTACGATTTAAAATATATTTTATGTATTTTTATCTACTTGGATATATTAGATCACAACGATGTGGGCGGTTCGTCAGCCAAGTCCAATAAGCCGAACCAATTAAAAAAAGAGTAGGTCGCCTGTAAAACCGGCTAACGGATTTTAATTTGTAAGACGGAACTACATTCTCTTACAAATTAATCTACCAACGCACGGTAAGCTGAATAAAAATGATTCGTCTTATAAAAATTATTCATTTAACCGTTTTATCCAAGATTTTTCCTAAAAAGTATTAATTTTTTTTTTAAAATTTACCTAGGTACAGTGAATTCAAAGGGCATCATTTCATTTAGGACAGAGAAAGTAATTTCTGTTTTTAAAGAAAAGGTTTAGTTCAATATTTACTTAATGCTCCCTCTATTTCGGGGTGAAAAATCCAATATTTCATTTTATAATATTTTATTTAAAAGTCTATTTTAAAAAATAAAGATATAAATATGTCATTTTATTAATAATGAGTTATTAAAAATCTTATTTTTTTGAAAAAAATGATTTTCAAACAAAAACTCTTTGACCAATATGAAAGGAGTAAATTTTTTTTTGTGTGGGTGGTATCAATATTATTTTACCCTTGATTTTAATACTATTTTAAAGGATGAGCCCAATTTAATAAGGGTATCTTTGAAAAATATTCACTTTTTTAATACTTACAGTAAAATTTATAATTACCATTTTTTAACTGAATTTAAGAGATGGTACTTCAATTCAGGTCCATACTATATATATTCGTTGACGTTAACTAGCTATTTGCACCTATTCACTTCTAAACTTCCTATTTTATCCCTCACGATCTAAATACATCCTACCTCCTTACGTGAACCATCCCCTACGTTTTTTTCTTTCCACCCTCCCTCTCACTTTCTCCCTTCCCTGCATGGGCGGATATAAGTGTGGTCCATGTATTGATTAATAGTTATCCAATCCATTATCCATGCCTCCATCAATTCCATACCAAGCTCACATAAATTAAACATCCTGGATCCACCCCCTGCTCCTGTGAACACTCTTCCCTTTGTTTATTTTCTTTCCCTTTCTCCTCTTCTTCCTCTGTTTTCTTCCCAATCTTCCCCCCTTACCTAAAGCAAAACTCCATCCATAAATTACACACTCAAGTGTTGTTGGTCATGGTCGATTGAACAACCTTGTGTGTTGGTCGACTTGGGCTAGCCTTTGGCTAATCTGGAATACCAAAATGAATCGTAAGAAAAATAGAGGAAGAAGGAAAAGAAAAAAAAAACCAAAGGAATGGGTCACGGGACGGAAGAAGAAGGAATGAAAAAAACAAAAGAACAAAGAATGTGATGAGGATGGTTGACAGATAGGGGGCCGCAGTGATGGGAGGGGTGAATTTAGAGGGTGAGGGGTAAGATAAAAAGTTTGGAGTTGCACCCCGTCGCTTTACTCTCTAAACTTCCAATTTTATGCCTTACCCTCTAAATACACCCTCTCTTGTCACTGCTTCCTCCCCCTTCTCACGTGAACCATCCCCCTGCTTTATTTTTTTCTTTCCCTTCTTCCTCTCTTCCTCCCTCTCCCCTCCGTCCCGTGAACCATCCCCCCTCTGTTTATTTTCTTTCCCTTCTTCCTCCCTTCCCATGTCCCTCTATTCTCCCTCTATTTTCTTCCTAATCTTTCTCCCTTCCCTATATCAGAATCACACACTCAAGTGTTGTTCGACCATGGTCAATCGAACAACCTCGTATGTTGTTCAGATTTGACTAGTCTTAGGTTATTCTGGAATACCAGATTGAATCGGATAAAAAAAAAACAGAAGAAGAAAGAAAAGAAAAAAAATAGAGGAAGAAGGAAGGGTGATGGGTCACGGGAGGGAAGAAGAAGAAAAGACACAAAAAAAAAAAAAAAAGAGAAGAAGGATGAAGTATGGGAGATGGGTCGTATGAGGGAGGAAGAAGGAAAGTAAAAACCACAAAAGGAGGAAGAATGGGAGGGAGGAGGCATTGATAGGAGAGGGTGCATTTAGAGGGTAAAGGGCAAAATAAAGTTAGTGGGGTGTGTATTTAGAGGATGAGGGGGTGCACATAGGCCCCACCCCTCCCCTCACCCCCCACCCCCTCCCCCAAAAAAAAAAGTAGTTTGGTAAACAATAGTTTCATGACTATGCAAAATTTTACCTTCTAAATATAAATCAAAATAATTTGATAAAAACATACTCTAAACAAAATCAAAGGCCTTTTTTTAAAGGTCTGATTATGGTAGTTTTATATTTTCTCTCTTTAATCCCAAAAATTTCATTCTATATCTATCTTACCTTTTTTTCAATAATTAAATAAATCAAATTTTGAAATCAAGCTCTTACATCATGAAAGCAAACGCACTCAAAATTTATTTTAGAGTAGGTCTCTTGTAACACGGTATTACGTATCTTAGTAAGCAAAAAGGGGATTGAGGAGCTTATTTTGCTCCTGTGCAAAAATTTTTTTCCCTGAATTAATGTACTCATTTTTCTTATAAATAGAAATTTTGTTTGTTTCATTTGGATATCCAAAAAAATTTCTATGAGTTTTTCAAGTTTTTAGTCTTTTTTTTTTTTCAAATTTCTAACAATTTGAATATAAAAATATTAAATTAATGAAGATAAAAATAGTGGGTTATGTAAAAATGTTAGAGTTTGTGCATTGTTGGAATGGTAATTTTGTTGGGGAGTTTAACTGGGAAGCTTAATGACATTTTTGTAATAAAATTTAAAATATGGAGCTTAAGCTCCCCATGTTGAGAAGCTTTGTTATACATGCTCTTAGGCTTAATTAGTGGGGTGAAATACGAGCTGGTCCACTTTTTGAAATTTATAACCCCTTCAGTCTAGTGTTTTTTTTTTTCAATTGGAAAAATACAATTTTTTGGTTAATGACTACGATACCCTTAATGAACCGAAAGAGCGCTCGGATGTCACGTACAAGTAAACCGTGATACATCAATTTTTTTTGCACCGCGGTTCAATAGTATTATTTCCTAGTCTAAATGCAGTGCGATATATCAATGTTTGCACCGTGATTCATCAATTTTATTGAATTAATATTTGCATCGCGGTTCAATAGTTTACTTTTCTAGTATAATTGTAGCGCGATTCATCAATTTTATTTCATTAATTTTTGTACCACAATTCAATAGTTTAATTTCCAAGTCTAATTGCACCGTGATTCATCAATTTTATTACATTAATTTTTAGACCGCGGTTCAATAGTCTAGTTTCCTAGTCTAATTGCACTGCGGTTCATCAATTTAATCCGATATTTTTGCACCGCGATACAAAACTTAATGAATCAGACCATATCCTCCACCTTCTTCTTCCATCTCCTTCGCCATAAGTTGTTTTCTTCTTCCTTCTCCTCCGTCTTTGTCTCAACTGAAAAATCCTTCAACCTCACGATCTGATTGGGCAGGTCGATCCCCGTTTTGTTACACACAATCGTGATTTTCAAACTCAATAAATCTAGAAGAAGATGATCTAATTAAGCATTTTTTTTCTTCTAAGGGGGGCATGGGAAGGGATCGAACCTGAGACCTCACACATTGTGAAGTTCCATGTCTACCACTGAGCCACCCCCTTAGGGGCATCTAATTAAGCATTTTAAGAACAATATTTTTTTAAAATGATTTTTGCGGTGGATGAAAAAAAAATGGTGGACTGGAGGAGTTATAAACTATGAAAAGTGACCGACCTGCAATCTTTCCTAATTAGTGGTGTGTTGAAAACTATCAATGAGGTTGTTGGGTTAATTCGGTGGTCTATGTATCATGTATGTTGATATAATAATGCTTTGGAGTTATTTTGATTAATGCTTATTCCGTCCTTAAATAAGTGTTTTTTACTCACTTCCAAAAGAAGTGTCACATTTTCATTTTGAGCAAGTTTCTTTAAGCAATTGTCTATAATATTCTTACTAAATGGAGAGGAAGATAGGTGGAAGACCCACGCGCAACTAAGAGATACTTTAAAGGCCTTAAGAAATAATTCATCTGATTCAATATATATATATATTTTTTAAAACTCGTGTAAAATCAATATGTGACACTTTCAATATGTTTGTGTTCTTGAACATTTTACAGTCGACTTAGATTACCATTTGAAGAATGTGGAAGCTAAAGGTAGCCGAAGGCAATGATCCATACTTGTACAGCACCAACAACTTTGTTGGCAGGCAAATTTGGGAGTTTGATCCCGATGCCGGAACACCGGAGGAGAGGGAAGGTGTCGAAAAAGCCCGTGAACATTTCCGGACTAATCGTAGACAAGGTGTTCATCCATGTGGGGATTTGCTTATGCGGATGCAAGTAAGTTTACGCAATGATATATTTATTTATTAAGGGAAGATCAAAGATGGTTTCTGTATACCATCCTTTAAACTTTTTAGTTGATGGATGTTTTCCAATGAATATAGCTTATCAAGGAAAACGGAATAGATCTTCTGAGCATACCACCAGTGAGGCTTGAAGAAGGAGAAAATTTGAGTTATGAAGCTGTTACGACTGCCGTTAAGAAAGCTCTTCTATTGAACCGTGCGATCCAAGCTAAGGACGGCCACTGGCCTGCCGAAAATGCTGGCCCTTTGTTCTTTACCCCTCCTCTTGTAAGTGTTCATGGAAAATCATTAACTCTATTCATATCATTTGAGATAATTTGCTTTGTAAAACACTATAGTTAGTTAGATTTTTTTTTTCTCTTACGATGCTTAATGTTTTGATCAATTGCAGATCATCGCATTGTACATCAGTGGAGCGATGAATACCATTCTAACCAAAGAACATAAGGTGGAGATGATTCGATATATTTACAACCATCAAGTAATTAACTACATCCCTTCTATCCAAGTATCCGATTAATAAAGTTCTTAGTTGCTTAATTGTTAACGTTTTATATAAACTTGGGGAAAATATGTATATATGTCATGCAGAATGATGATGGTGGATGGGGATTCTATATTGAAGGCCATAGTACTATGCTCGGTTCAGCACTTAGCTATGTCGCCCTACGTTTGCTAGGAGAAGGTCCCGATGATGGCAATGGTGTAGTGGCTAGAGGCCGAAAGTGGATCCTTGATCATGGGGGCGCAACTTCGATACCCTCTTGGGGAAAAACCTATCTTTCGGTATAACATATTTGTGAAAAAGGAAATTAGTAGTTCTTTCCAATCTTAATTTGTAAGACCGAACCCTATTCTCTTACAACTCAACCCACTAACACACAGTGGGTCGGGTGAAGGGGATCCGTACATCTTACATGTCCATACTACCATCTTTCCTAAATTTTTGCTTATAATTTCTTCCTATATTTTATTTTCGTGTAGGTTCTTGGTGTATATGAGTGGGATGGTTGCAATCCACTTCCTCCAGAATTTTGGTTGTTTCCTTCTGCTTTGCCTTATCATCCTGGTACAACAAATTAAAGTTAAACAAAACTATGAAATGTTTGATCGTTGATGTTTATTTAGTTTGAGTACCAAACATATTTCTTAAATGATCAATTGTTATCAAAACTATTCTTTCATTAATACAATTACAAAGCGGGAGTACTGTAGGATTAATAATTAACCTCAAACAGCATGCTTTGAATTGAGACGAACATTAAACAGCATACTGCAATATCTCTATCATGATAAACCGAAAAGAGGAAGCGTACGCACCTGAATTCATTGATGGTGAACTCGTGATTTTGTGTTTATGAATCTTGATTTGTTGATGAGATTCTTGATCTTCGGCGTGGAACTTCCAAATGATCGTTTTGTTTTAACTTTCACTCTATTGCAAACTATAATGAAGGAGAACAAAGTTTTATTGTTTTTATGCGTAACAAAACGTCGTTTGGGACCAGGTCTTACAATTACAACTCGAAACCCGTTAGTATGACCTGTCCTGAACTGAAAATTACTAGACACAACCTAACCCATAACATTTTGGGGTCAAAACCGGTAATCCGTTTCAACTCAAAAATATTAACGGTTTCTGTTAAAGCGGGTCGCACACGTTAATTACCTATTTTTAACCCGATAGTTTTTACTCTATAAATATATTGTTTTTTTGGGAAAAAAAATGCACGGGTAAGACTGGCCGGCCCATTTCAATCAGTTGCACGACAACCAGATTTATTTTACCCATTTGATATTCGTATTTTAATCGGTTACAACCAATTTTGTCTCATTACCCGCCCCGCTCCAACCCACCCATTTGACAGGCCTATTGTGGCCATAACCTGCTTTTTCCAAAAAGGTTTCTTTCATTTTCAGTTCGGTCCTTCAACAAATTGAATATCTCTTACAACTTTAGTAGACCACTTTAATTGGATTTCGAACTAAACCATATTAGGACAAAACACACGTTAATGATCCGATACAGAAACATTGTAAGAATTCATTCACGTCAATGACAGATTTATTATTTTGCACTTTTGGTTTGCCTTAAGACAAAAGTTGATCCACAACATTGCTTATATTCAACTGTCAAGTAAAGTAAACTAATAAAACTGCTATAATTATGGTCCATACATCTTATTGAGATTAATGTGCTAATCAATTCAGCCATGCTTTTCACATTCCAAAGTCTTTTAGTTTTCCTATGAGTTTTTTTGTTTTCCCTTATTTATTTTCTAGTTAATGATTGAGTCTAGAAAGTTCATCACTCTAGTATAAATATGGCCTTGATGTAATAGCCAAGATGTGTGAGCAATATATTTCTAAGCCTTCTCTTATACATCTCCTACTCTATTCCTCTCCATATAATTTAGAAGTTATATTCCTCGTATTACTACCTTCCGATCCTAACAAGTGGTATCTGAGCTTCTGTTCTGTAGAAGGTAGTTTTATCCCAAAAATTATCCAAAAGTGTGTGAGTCTAGAATGGCTAACTCGAGTGAAACTATCCCTATATTTTTCGGTGAGAATTATGACCACTGGGTCGTGAAGATGAAAACAATCTTCATTTCCAAAGATTTGTGGGAGTATATTGAAGAGGGGTTTGAAGAACCCGAAGATGTAGCAGAGTTGGAGGATGCAGGAAAGAAGAAATTGAAGGAGGATCGAAAGAAGGATGCAAAGGCTCTTTCGTTTCTACAGCAAGGTGTGTCGGAGGAGTTGTTTTCTAGAATTATGAGAGCAACAAAGGCGAAAGAAGCTTGGGAGATTCTTCAAAAGGAGTTCCAAGGCGATTTGAAGGTAAAGAATGTCAATATTCAAAGTTTTAGGAGAGAGTTGGAGAATTTGAAAATGAAAAATTCTGAAAGTGTTAAAGATTATTATACAAGGATGATGAATATCATTAATCAAATGAGAGGGCTTGGTGAAGTTGTCCCAGATAGTAGAATTGTTGAAAAGATTCTTGTTAGTTTGCCTCCTAAATTTGATGGTATGGTGTCCATTATTGAAGAAACAAAAGATTTTTCTTCGTTGACGGTTCAAGATTTGATGGGTTCGTTGAAGGCTCATGAGAAGAGATTAGAAAGACACTCTGAAAAATCTGATGAGAGTGCTTTCCAATCTAAGTTGAATTTTGGCTCGAAAGATGTTGAGAAAAGTGGTGAAAGTAGTGATCAAAGAATGGTGGAGTCATTTAGAGGAGGTAGATATGGTAGCGGCCAAGGTAGAGGTCAAGGTAGAGGCTCAAGAGGTGGAGGAAGACAAAATTTTGTTCGTGGAGGAAATTCCAAGATTTCCCAAAGTTGTAACACTTGTGGGAAAAGCAGCCATAATTCCGAAGATTGTTGGTTCAAGGGTAAACCGAAGTGTTTTCGGTGTGAAAAATTTGGCCACAAAGAGAAGGATTGTAGGGTGAACATACAGCAACAAAAAGCTAATTTCTTGGAGGAGAAAGAAGGTGAAGGTAACATGTTCTATGCTTGTCAAAGTGCAACCGAGTACAAGAAAGATGTGTGGTACGTGGACAGCGGTTGTAGCAATCACATGACGGGAGACAAATCAATTTTTGTGGCTATGAATACTTCCATAGACTCACAAGTAAAGATGGGCAATGGAGCATTGGCAAAGGCGCAAGGAAAGGGTACGATTCGTGTGCAAACGAAGAAAGGTACGAAGTTAATTCATGATGTTTTACTTGTTCCGGGGTTGGATCAAAATTTATTGAGTGTTGGGCAACTTGTGGAGCATGGATACATGGTGAATTTCAAAGATAATTGTTGCATGATTTATGATAAAAATGGTGCACAAGAATTGGTTGCTTCTATCAAGATGGAGAGAAACCGGAGTTTTCCACTTGTCTTCAAGTATGTTCAAAATGTAGCTTTAAAAGCTCACATTCTTGAAGATTCGTGGTTGTGGCATAAAAGGCTTGGGCACTTGAATTTTCATAGCCTCAAGCTACTTCAACAAAAGAACATGGTTCAAGGCCTTCCAAAAATTGAGGAGATCCATGAAGTTTGTGAAGGATGTGCTCTTGGGAAGCATCATCGACAATCTTTTCCAAAAGGCGGTGCATGGCGTGCCAAGGAAAAATTGGAGCTGATTCATACAGACGTGTGTGGTCCTATGGAGAATCCAACTCATGGCGGTAATAGATACTTCATTCTTTTTTTTGATGACTATACTCGCATGACTTGGGTTTATTTCATGAGACAAAAATCTGAGGTGTTTTATATTTTTAAGAAGTTTAAAGCTCTAGTTGAAAAACAAAGTGGTCATGTTATTAAATTCCTTAGAAGTGATAGAGGAAAAGAATATAATAACAATGAATTTGACAAGTTTTGTGAAGACGAAGGCATTGATAGGCAGCTCACTATTCGTTATACTCCTCAACAAAACGGAGTAAGCGAAAGGAAAAATCAAACGGTGGAAGAAATGGGCAAGTCTATGCTTCATGCAAAGGGTTTGCCAAAGAGTTTTTGGGGTGAAGCCGTGAATACAGCTGTGTACTTGATTAATAGAAGTCCAACAAAAGCTTTGTACAACAAAACTCCATTTGAAGCTTGGAGTGGGAGAAAGCCATCCTTGAGGCACTTGAAGGTGTTCGGGAGTATTTGTTATTCTCAAGTTCCAAAACAAAAGAGAAGGAAACTTGATGAAGCTAGTGAAGTATGTATCTTTATTGGGTATAGTACCATGTCAAAAGGGTACCGAGTTTGGAGCTTGAAAGACAACAAAGTTCTTATTAGCCGAGATGTGTTGGTTGATGAGAATGCTTCTTGGGATTGGAAGAACAAAAAAGTCGAGAAGAGTATAGCTCTTATAGATGATGATGATGAAGATCTTGAAGAAGAAAATGGTGAGGTTGAAGTTCATTCAAGTCCACCTAACAGCCCACATGTACCTTCTAGCTCTTCGGCAAGTTCAAGTTCAAGTCCAAAATCAAGTTCATCTTCTCCCAAAACCCCAATAAGATTGATGGATTTGAGTGATATTTATGAAAGATGCAATTTTTGTGTCCTAGAGCCTGAAAATTTTGAAGAAGCTGACAAGGAGGAAGATTGGAGAAAAGCCATGGAAGAAGAAATTCATGTCATAGAGAAGAACAAGACTTGGGAGCTAGTTGAGAAGCCGAATGACAAGGAGATCATTGGAGTGAAATGGGTGTTCAAGGTAAAGCTGAATCCGGATGGATCTATCAACAAAAAGAAGGCAAGGTTGGTTGTTAAAGGCTATACACAACAGCCCGGAATTGATTACAATGAAACATTTGCACCGGTGGCTCGTCTTGATACGATTAGAGCTATCATTTCCATTGCAGCCCAAAAATCATGGAAGCTTTATCAATTGGATGTCAAATCTGCGTTTTTGAATGGAGAATTGGAGGAAGAGATCTATGTGGAGCAGCCACAAGGATTCATACAAAAAGGCAAAGAAGAGAAGGTGTACAAGTTGAAGAAGGCATTGTACGGGTTGAAGCAAGCACCTCGTGCTTGGTACAACAACATTGACTCATATTTTGCTCAAACGGGGTTCCAAAAGTGCAAAAGTGAGCCAACTTTGTACGTGAGGACCGAAGGTAACTCTATTCTTATTGTTGCTCTTTATGTTGATGATTTGCTTTATACCGGTAACAATGAGAAAATGATCTTTGAGTTCAAGAAGGATATGATGAAAAGATATGAGATGAATGACATGGGATTGCTATATCATTTTCTTGGTATGGAGATTTATCAAAAAAAGATGGTGTGTTTCTTTGTCAAAAGAAATATCTTTGAAAATATTTTAGCGAAATTTGGGATGGATGATTGCAATCCACGGAAACACCTCTCATTATGAATGAGAAGTTGTTGAAAGATGATGATGCAAAGAAGGTTGATGCCTCTATTTATAGAAGTTTGGTTGGAAAGTTGTTGTATCTTACGCTACAAGGCCGGACATAATGTTTCTTTGCAAGTTTGTTGACAAGATTTATGCATGATCCGAGTCAAATTCATTTTGGGGCAGCAAAGAGGGTGTTGAGATACATTAGAGGTACTACCAATTTTGGCATGAAGTATGAGAAGAATGCAAGTGTTAAGTTACATGGTTATTGTGATAGTGATTGGGGAGGTTGTGGTGATGATATGAAAAGCACATCCGGCTATGCATTTTCTCTTGGTTCAAGTATGTTTTCTTGGTCATCAAAGAAGCAAAAATATGTGGCTCAATCATCAGCGGAAGCAGAGTATGTTTCAGCTGCTATAGCTACTTCTCAAGCTATATGGTTGCGAAGAATTTTGGAAGATGTTGGAGAGATTCAAAAGGAGTCTACTACAATTTTTTGTGACAACAAATCCGCTATTGCTATGTCGAAGAATCCAATTTATCATAGTCGTACTCGCCACATTGCTATTAAACATCATTTCATTCGTGACGCTATTGAAGAAGGTGAGATCAAGCTCAACTATTGCAAGAGTGAGGAGCAAGTGGCGGATATCTTTACAAAGGCACTTCCCAAAGAAAAATTCCATAAATTAAGGGAGCTTCTTGGAGTTGTGGCAGCACATTAAGGGGGAGTATTGAGATTAATGTGCTAATCAATTCAGCCATGCTTTTCACATTCCAAAGTCTTTTAGTTTTCCTATGAGTCTTTTTGTTTTCCCTTATTTATGTTCTAGTTAATGATTGAGTCTAGAATGTTCATCACTCTAGTATAAATATGGCCTTGATGTAATAGCCAAGATGTGTGAGCAATATATTTCTAAGCCTTCTCTTATACATCTCCTACTCTATTCCTCTCCATATAATTTAGAAGTTATAATCCTCATATTACTACCTTCCGATCCTAACACATCTCTTCATAACTTGCTGAAAAACCTTTAACACTGCTTCTTAATTACCCAGTCTCTTGTGTCTTTGAAATGCAGCGAAGATGTGGTGTTATTGTCGAACTACGTACATGCCAATGTCGTACTTGTATGGGAAAAAATATCATGGGCCGATAACGGATCTTGTTCTATCGCTCAGACAAGAAATTCACCCCATCGCCTACGAGGATATTGTTTGGAATAAACAGCGTCATAACTGTTGTCAGGTTAGTACAAAAAGGAAAGAAAAAAAAAACGACGACTTATTATTACTTGGAAGGTTGGAGTATTTTGTTATCAAAGAAAAAAAAAATGAAATGAAACTTTGAGCTATTATTGTACGAGTCAATGAAGGATCAAAAAATGTAGGCGTAATATTCATTTAAATACAGATGTATTATAATATTGTAGTAGAGGAAACTGAAATAATCTAAATTTTAATTCACAGGAAGATCTTTACTATTGTCATACCTACGTACAAGATCTTCTATGGGATACACTTCACTATGTTAGTGAGCCCATCATAACACGCTGGCCGTTAAAGAAGATACGAGAGAGAGGCATTCGAAAGGCAGTTGAGTTGATGCGCTATGGAGCACAAGAGAGCAGATACATTACAATTGGATGTGTCGAAAAGGTATGTTTTGTTTAATGTAAGTTGGACAGAATTTTGGGGTTTTACTAAGAAAATTTGTACTTATGAATAATAGAATTCCTTGGGTGAGGTAATTAATAATTCAAAATTTCATCGATGATGCTACAAGTGGAATTTGTGAGTTAGCAATATCCAAATAAAATCGAGAAGGAAAAAAAGAGAAAATTGAGGATAAGATAGCCATTAAGAAAACTTATATGGATGACATCAACAAAAAATTATTCAACGGTTACCGTGGTAGTTTTAGTCCTATAGGTGGATCCAATGTGCCATGTTGTTGTGGCGTTTACCCTCGGTTATCTCAAAAAAAAAAAAATCCTTCTTACCATGCATTGATCAACACTTTATTTTTGAATTTTATTCCGTGTAGTTTACTCAGATTTTGATTGATCAATATAGAGTTTACAAATGATGTGCTGGTGGGCCGAGAATCCAAATGGTGGGGAGTTCAAACGTCATCTCGCTAGAGTTCCCGACTACTTATGGCTTGCAGAAGATGGAATGAAAATGCAAAGCTTTGGTAGTCAATTATGGGATTGTTCTCTTGCAACTCAAGCAATCATTGCAACTAATATGGTTGAGGACTACGGCGACTCTCTAAAAAAGGCTCACTTCTACATTAAAGAATCACAGGTTCGCTCCTGCTGCACTATGGTTATATTTCTCTACTCCAATAATGTATTAAATTAACTTAGTTTAGAAGTTATGTGTTTAATTGGAAGGTTAAGGAAAATCCAAGCGGAGATTTTGGAAAAATGTGTCGGCAGTTTACAAAGGGATCGTGGACTTTTTCTGACCAAGATCAAGGTTGGGTTGTCTCTGACTGCACTGCCGAAGCACTAAAGGTTATTAAATAGCTCATATGTTATAATTATAATTATTACGACTAATATAAGATCAAATAAGTGCTTAATATAGATGTGCATCCCTCTTGTAGTGTCTTTTGTTATTGTCACAAATGCCACAGGAGATTGTTGGTGCCAAAGCTGATTTGGAGCAATTGTATGAGGCAGTCAATGTCCTCCTCTACTTACAAGTAAGAAAGACTTGCTTTTGTGATCTTTTAGTATTTTTGTTGTATTGAGGGGTGAACAAAGTAAACAGTGTCGGGGAGAGCAGCCGCAGTCGCCTCATCTGAAAGTCTCACTTATTTCAAAATACATTAAACTTTTTAAAATCAATTTGAGTCATGCAATATCACGTTCATGGTTGAACTAACATAACTTTCAAAAACATGCGCTCGATCCTTTTTTTCTTTACTAGTTCAAATGATTAAAATATTTTATATTTGTTAAATTGTTTCTCGTCGATCCATTTCATAGTTTATAGGGTAAGTAACCTTTAACCAACTAGAAACTAATGGTTGTATTCATATTTTCGATCCCATGGACTTTTGTAACAAACATTATTCCTTTTCTACTTTTTGTTTCGCGCAGAGTCCTAAAAGCGGTGGTTTTGCTATTTGGGAGCCACCAGTTCCTCAACCATATTTACAGGTTACCAATATTCGGCAACCTTTGCTTAACATGTTCTATATGCATGCTTGTAGAAATGACACCAAAACTTTCAGTTAGTGAAACATTCTTCGATTTTTGTTTCCTATATTTTGTCTTTGTCGTATATTAGGGTTCGAGGAATAAGTTATTAACTAGGTAAATTCAGCCATGTTTTGATGATTATAAGTTTATCTTAACCTTCAGAAAAATATAAATTAATTTCTCTTCCTTTCATCTCAGGTATTGAACCCATCGGAAGTATTTGCGGACATTGTGGTTGAGAAAGAGTAAGAATTTTATATGTTCTTTAGATTTAAATGATTTCATTTATTAGTTGGAAGTAATCTTGATGCCAAATATTATCATATTTATACATTATTATTTCATGGTATAGGCATGTTGAGTGCACTGCGTCCATAATCCACGCCTTGGTACTGTTTAAAAGTTTGCACCCAGGGCATCGCAACAAAGAAATCGAAATTTCTGTGGAAAAAGGGATACGTTTTCTAGAGCAGAAACAGTTCCCTGATGGCTCATGGTATATAAATCTTAACATATTATTCTGTAGTTTAAAAGTAGTTAATTTGATATGCGTGAACTTATTACCTCTTTTGGAAAGTAATTTTTGGTGAAAAAATATGGGTAATAGTTATAATAGTTGTATGGATTGAACTACAGGTATGGCTATTGGGGAATCTGCTTCCTCTATGGCACATTCTTTGTGGTAGCAGGGTTAAGTCATGCTGGCCAAACTTACAACGATAGCAAAGCCATTCGTAAAGCTGTGAACTTTTTTCTATCAACACAAAACGAGGAAGGTGGTTGGGGTGAAAGCATTCAATCATGTCCAAGCGAGGTGAGTAATTTCTCGGCAAACTCAAGTAACTTCTTCTATTGTTTTCTCAATCTTATGTATCTAATATTTTGGTAACTCAGATATACACACCATTGACTGGAAATCGAACAAATTTAGTTCAAACCTCATGGGCTATGCTTGGTCTTATGTATGGAGGCCAGGTTTGTGATCTCTAAAATCTCTATAATAATAAATTTTATGTTATTTTAAAAAATAATTCCTAAATAATCATTTATTTTAACTAACATTTACTTTTTTTTAATGATCTAATTAGGCTGAAAGAGATCCAACTTCTTTACATAAAGCAGCAAAGTTACTTATAAATGGACAAATGGAAAATGGAGATTTTCCGCAACAGGTATTGTGTCACCTCTGTCTCTCTCTCTCTCTCTGTACTAAGGGATACCATTTTATAAATCTTACCATAATTAAACTTGCAGGAAATTACCGGAGTCTACATGAAAAACTGCATGCTGCATTATGCAGAATACCGAAACATTTTTCCCCTTTGGGCGCTAGCAGAATACCGTAAACGTGTTTGGATGCTGAGCCAAAAGTTGTAATGTTAAGAAGGTGCAAAATGAAAAATACTACATGATCGATGGAAGATGTTTAATCAATATATGGTTTTGAGCTGCATATAAAACAAGGTCTCGTCATGTTACTAACCATACCCATGTTCGACATGATCCAGAAAGAGAAGGGTGTGGTATCTGTGTTGGAATCTTCCTGATGTAATATAGTTATACAATAATAACTCATGGTTTCGGATGTCATTGAATGTTTAATTATACAACTATCAAACTATTTACTAGTCTTAAACTATACAAAGTTAATGTGTTCAAATATTTTGCATATGATATCCATTGTCTTGAATCCAATTATGATCCATCGTGTTTTACTGATGGACTACTAATGGCCAGTAGACAGATCAACATATATCGATGGAAATTAGATTAAATCAAATATCGTTAGGTTATTGGCTCTCAAAGGAGACTCTTGAGAAAATACAAAGTAAAGACTGGCTACTTTCGCTTAACAGAGATATAAAGGAAAACCTAGATACATCGATTCTATGGGGTTGGGGGCTAAGTTACAAGTAGATAAGTTGTGATACAATTTTCACAAGGGAGAGTCAGCAAAAATGCGGTCGCGTTCTACCAGAACAAGGCGAACGCATCTGAAAGGCGGCCGCATCCTATAGCATAAGGCGACCACCCATTTTCCAATGTTGGATGTTAATTTTGAAGCGGTCGCGTTATAACAATAGGCGACCGTGTACGTCATCAAGGTGGCCGCGTTACCAATTTACAAGGTGACCACGTTATGGCGTATTTTCTATTGTCCGAAATTTTAATTAGGTTTTTGGTTTCAAACTTTTATCTTAATTATTATTTACGAGCTTTCAGTATTAGGGTTAACTTTTAGGGTTATAATTAGGTTTATTTTGTAAGTCTTTATAAATGCATTCTTAAACATTGCTGATTTTCTAGAAAAAAAATTGTCTTCTTATTTGAGTGTCCAAGATTGGAACCTTAGATTATAAACATCATGAATTTGTTGTTTATAATTGAAATTTGATTTATCAGTTAGAGATTCATCTCAATTGTAGCGTCATTCACAATTCCAATATTCGCATCATCTGAAGTGCGTTGAGTCTTTGAGTCATTCATTCTAAAACATTTCTAGGAGATCTTGGGTTCTCATCAAGTTGTTAGGCACTTTACTTGACCAATTGATTTCAAGTTTGCTTTCATGATTGAGAGAGTACGGTTGGTCCTTCATTAGTTAGTTGGTTTCACTCCCGGACACATTACTATCAAGAAAGAAATCAAGTGATCATCACGGAGTTCCACATGTGAACTATATGAAGATTCCTGACCTAGCAGAACTAACAAAATGAATTCTTTTCACAAGAAATTCCTCACATAAGCCTATAACGGTTTAAGCTTCACACACAAAACGTATGAAAGAAGAAACCGTTTAATAATTATCAAAAACTCCCCAACAAAACGTTTAAGAGGGTATTTATATACCCTAAAAGGAAAAATAAAATACAAATTACGAAAAACCCAAAAACTTCAGAGGTCCAAAACAGTGCTTAAACAACGTTTTTTTGGCCTTAAAATGAACACATCACAAAGTACCCCTGATGTATCTTGTAGATCTCGTCGAGAGCTTCGATTAGACATTATTGTGGGCCCCGCGGTTCATCTGAGATCAAAAGTTATGTCATGTCGACGGGAGAGACCTCAACTTTTTGACTTCTACTAGAGCATTAGATTCAAAACTGACAACTAACACCCTTGAACTATTTTTTCTTCCTAAAACTTTTAGAACCCTCAAACTTTGTGAAGTACTTGTTCTGCATTAATTCCCAAACATGATAATTTGAATTCGAACATCCTAGGCCACAATCAGTCAATTTGGGTCGACTAGAGTTTGAACCAGATCGACTAACACTGAGTGTGTTTTAGTTCACTATGAGTGCTTTGGATTTTTCCGTATCTCATCCTCCCTTGTTTGGGGGAAAACAAGATACAAAAAATGCATCACCCTTTTTATTCCTATCTTTCCTTGTTTAGAGGAAAACGGAAAAGTGCAAAAAAAGGATGTTGTGAAGGCGCGCGGGAACACGCCCTGCCTCACTGTGGACTTATATTCATTTTGGATCACTATGAGTGCTTTGGATTTCTCCATATCTCATCCTCCCTTGTTTAGGGGAAAACAAGATACAGAAAATGCATCACCCTTTTCATTCTCATCTTCCCTTGTTTAGGGAAAAACGGAAAAGTGCAAAAAAAGGATGTTGCAAAGGCGCGTGGGGACACGTCCTGCCTCACTGTGATCCAAAATGTTGTAACAGAGTCGTCATCTTTATTTTAAGGAGAAATAAAGAAAAACCAAAATAACCAGAGTTTGTAAAAAGGGTTCGGAGGCTAAGTTACGAGGTGGGAAAGTGTTAGGCAACCAACTCGCCCTTTCGATCTCAAAAATAGTTTTTGACTAAAATTTGCTTTTATTATATTTATTTAGCAAATGAAATAAATCATTTATATATATATATATATATATATATATATATATATATATATATATATATATATATATATCTACATTATTACAAACTTGCAACAGCCTCCTTCTAGGAATTACAAATATACTCATAAATATTTGGCCATAATAATGGCTTTTTTTAGTGCTATTTTTTGTAGAAATCCGGGCAGCGTAACTGCTTATATTTTTACATTGGGCCGACTGAAAATAGCACTTTTTTATAAAACCTCTTAAAGGTTTACCTTTAAGAGCGTGGGGTGTGGTCGTTCTGTCCTTCCGGGAGAGAGAGTCTTTTTTGTTGTGGAGATTCGGGCAGAATAACTGCTTCCGAAAGTTGCTTTTAGGCCTCTGGAAACGGGCGGAGAAACTGCTGGCTTTTTGTTATTGTTTGCTTGCTGCTGGCGGAAATCGGGCAGAGCAACTGCTTGCTTCTGGCGGATTTGGCATCTGGATTCGGGTAGAGCAACTGTTCTTTTTGGGATTTTTGGACCGGGAAAATAGGGTGGAATCCTAGCGGGGAGGCTAAAGTTCACTTTGACCGGTTGGATTTGAGTTTGGAGGAGATTTGACGGAGCTTCGAGGCTTAGAGGAGGGGAACTCTCACAACGCTCTCTCAGAACTCACTGCGGGAGAAACTTTACTGCGTGATCGCGGTGTGTGAACTGTGTGTCTGAAGTTCGTGGAGTGAATTCACTTAAGCCGGGGCCTTCTATTTATAGGCCGAGATGGGGACTCCTTTGTCATTAAATTTTCTTTTCTGTGCTTCACCGACTTGTACCGTGCGCTGAGAGAGTTGCACCTTGGGCAAAGGGCTACAGTGCATAAAGCACTATTGGGCGCCACCCATAGGAGGTGTGGTCGCCGCGCCACGTGTTGCTATGGGTGGTGCCTGGCTCCATTTCTGTGCTGTTTTTTGACACTCTGGCCCCTGCATTTAATTAACTGTTTCACGCATCTTGCTTTTCCTTTTGCATTTTTAAACCCTGTAACTTGACATTTGTTAAGTTTTAACAGGCCTTAATATCGCATGTCATATTACATACCATGGGTATGAAATTGGGGTGTCTACAGAGCCCATCAATGATGGAGTTTACGGGTAACCCGCAGCTTACCGAGTAAACGAACATCGTTGATAAGAAATAGACTCTCAAATTTCGTGGAAATTATAATGGGGAGTAATGCAACAGGTAGTAATTATAATGCAGCAGTTTATAATTAATTTCAAATCTCACATATCCTAGACATATTTAGTCGGTTATAACAGGTTATCGTAGTTTTTAAGCAGATATCCAAATTAAATGCTCTGATGGTCGGACCTATTGAAATAGGCTGCCTAGGTATCCCTTAATAAAAGAAATCAGACCAAACATAGTTCGGCCTGATGCGAACAAATAGCAGTCATACTGGTGGGATATCATCATAAAATATTGCACCATCAGGGATAGGCACCCTTCGTCGAACACAATGGTGGGACCAATCTTTTCCCTAAGTGACCCGGGGTATGCGCCCCTTGCGGAAAAGATCCAACAACCGGGTGGAGCACATCATAAAACATTGTATCCTCATGGATAGGCAACCTTCGTCGAACACAATGGTGGGACCAATCTTCTCCCTAAGTGACCCGGGGTATGCACCCCTTGCGGAAAAGATCCAACAACCAGGTGGAGCACATCGTAAAACATTGTATCCTCAGGGATAGGCACCCTTTGTCGAATACAATGGTGGGACCAATCTTTTCTCTAAGTGACCCGGGCTATGCACCCCTTATGGAAAAGATCCAACAACCAGGTGGAGCACATCATAAAATATTGTATTCTCAGGGATAGGCACCCTTCGTCGAACACAATGGTTGGACCAATCTTTTCCCTATGTGACCCGGGGTATACACCCTGTTAGAATATGCTTCTTGATAATTTAGTTATCACCTTGCATATTCTATATATGTTGATTTGCTTGCCCCCAGTATAAGTGAGTCATCACGAGTGGCTAAAAGGTCTGCGTACCGGTTAGCGTGGCAACTCGTGTGACATCACATAGGTCTTAGATTAGGTGCAACCTGATCAAGTCCTACCTTCCTACATGATGATTGAAACAAACCAGCACTTCAGATGCACTCAGCACGAGAAGACTTGCAGCTATGTCAAAAGCCTTCAGTGATAAAGATCAGAACATCTTGAAGACTCACCACCGACAGACATATACATTAAGGAGGAGAATTATATGACATATACATATAACTTAAGGAGGAGAGTCAGGAGGAGTAATAACATAACTAAATTTTGCTAAACCAAGAGCATATGGAAAACACACATAAATGTGACAATTCACCCTAAGCTGATTCTTTGTGAATCATGCTCAGCCTTTGTGGCACTTCTGTTGAAAACCTTGTTTGAAACAAAAACCCTCTATTGAGGCTTACTTTCAACAGAGATCCTTTACTTTCAACAGAAATAAAATGTTTTCAAAAATTGGTATTACAAGCAATCCTTATTGAACTACCTTTAAAAACATACATTTATTTAAGGATTTGCTACTCTTACTTGCCAAAACAAGCCTTCAGGTTATAAAAATTTATGTGCAAGTAAGACGTCTAAAAAACCTTTTAGATCCTATTCAAATCTCTTACAAAAATTCTAAGTGATCTAAATTGTTTTTACTATTGCATTACCTGTTCAGTACTTTGATTTATCGAGTCTGTAATAGCAATATTAGACTATACCAAAGCCATCGCTTATGTAATTATCAACATAGGACATGTCTTGTGATAAAATGATCATTCATTGTGGGCATGTTATTACTATGTCTTGATAAATGCTTTAGTGCTTTGTATATGTCATTTTGTAATGGTTCCAAGCAAATAGGAGGAGATTGTTGGAATATGCTTCTTGATAATTTAGTTATCACCTCGCATATTCTATATATGTTGATTTGCTTGCCCCCATTACAAGTGAGTCATCACGAGTGGCTAAAAGGTCTGCGTACCGGTTAGCGTGGCAACTCGTGTGACATCACATAGGTATTAGATTAGGTGCAACCTGATCAAGTCCTACCTTCCTACATGATGATTGAAACAGACCAGCACTTCAGATGAACTCAGCACCGGAAGACTTGGAACTATGTCAAAAACCTTCAGTGATAAAGATCATAACATCTTGAAGACTCACCACCGACAGACATGCTACAAGTTAAACTGCTCGCACCAGCAGACATCAGTTCTCCCGAATCGGAAGACTTGTTTCCACTGGCTCGAAGCACTCCACCGACAGACTTTAAAATCTGCACGTGATACAGAGAAAAGTCAAGAAGCAGCTCAAATCAAAGACAAATATGTCCAAGCATCAAAAAGCCTGACATACTTAAAGCTACAAGACTTTCTCTCACTCAAGTAGTCTAATAAAGTCAAAAAGCAATTACTTTATTGAGCAGACCACCTGACAGTGCAATAGACATCAGACCAACTCTTCAGAGACTTATCAACACGGTCTGACAGACATCAAGTTCCAAGATCTACAGGACTAAATCTCTGCTCTAAACAGTCAAAGATCTTATGGACAAAGATCTCTATCCGATAGACTTCAACCACTACATCTCTAAACGGATAGAAACTTTATATCTTCATCTCTCAACGATCACATTGACTCCCTTCTATATAAATCCTCTCTCTTACCCAAAGAAAATAGAGCGACATCTAAGATCATCAAACATGAAGATGATGAGCAACGAGTAACTCAACTTACTCAAGAACTTCAAAGAAAAGAGATCATCAACGAGATCATCTTCACCAACGTATCTCTGATCTCGACACAGATTGCAGCGAACTCGTCCAAATATTAGCAAAACACTTTCAGTGGATTGCTAGGAAGAAAAGCTTGGAGAAGAGAAGAGATTAATCAGAAACTTCAATAGATAAAGGTCAAGATCTGAAGATTGATGTTAGATAATGTCTGACGAAAATGAAGAGCTGTCTGTAGATATTGCATTTATATCTTTAGATTTGTATTCCAATACAAATACTGTTGATTGTGCAATAATCATTCATCATGGAAGGATGAGTGCTTTGCACTCAATCGTTTAGATATATTTTTATATCTGAACGACCTTGAAAATCCTCTTCTCATAACAGTTTCTCGTTCTCGTCTCCTATTGTCCTTTGCTGCTTAATGATTCATGAATGAATAATTAAGTAAGGATTGAGGCTTGGGAGGACAAACTAGAAACTTTACATAGATTATTTAGGCTGATGTATTATGCAATTTATCTTTGAATAAATTCATATGTTCTTAAATACTTTATCTCTCAGTCCTTATATATCTATGAGCTTTTTGTAAATGCATTTATCTTTAGAAAAGCCATTCTCTAAATTGATTTCCTAAACCTGCATTTGATAGAAGTAATAAGTGTGCTGTTGTTCTGAACATATATTCGTGTACAGCCACTTATGACTTCTCCAAATCATAACCTCTTTACCTTCCGCTGTCCAAACCTTTTTAACAGGCTTTTGATTTGACTAACAGTTTACCGACCGAGTTGATACTTCTGCTTAGAGCAAGTCTACCGATAGCCTCTACCAGCAGACATGCTCAACTCGATAAACTGCAATTGCCTCATAAACTATGCTTTATATATCACCAAAAGAAAAGTTTTTAAATTGGCATCATAGGCTATTCACCCCCCCTCTAGCCTAATTGAGCATTATTGTGGACCAACAATTGGTATCAGAGTAAGGCTCTTCTAGCTATATGGCAGGACTAACCTCCTGAGAGTTGCGTTCCTCGAATGCTCGGCTCAAATGCATGTCAAAAGAAAATTTGTTTTATCCTTTAAAAACTTTTGACAAGGATTTCAGTTTGAGATAAATTTTTGAAAAATATACTTATTTTGAAAAATTATTTTGTTTTCAAAAATTTCATGAGATAGAAGATTACTATGATGAATGTGAGATAATTATTCATATAACAGATATATATATATATATATATATATATATATATATATATATATATATATATATATATATATATATATATATATCAATTGGCACTATGAATAACTATCTCCATATGAAAAATTATCAGATAGATGCTTCAATTAAAAGGATTTTTGATTCAAGTTCTCTTGACATAAGGCTAACGATTGAAATCAATCTAACACCTTCCCGGGAGAAATTGTTTTTTTAATTCTGAAACTTTACTGTAAAAGAATTTTATAAGGGACTCCTATCTATTCTCCTGAAAAAGGTTAAGAGTCAAAAACTCTATATCACGAAACATTGATTGATCCCTCTGTTATATGATATTTAGTTTCTGGGAACTTGGCCTATATTTCAAAGAATTATTTGAATCCAAGAAAATATGAATCAAGATCCTACTAGTTGTTTGCAAAGGAGATCTACTCTTTAGACAACATCTACTACAGAGTTATCAACTCAGATTAAAAAAGACATCTTCTGAAGAACATCTACTTCAATCCAGATAACTGTCAAAAAGGTACATCCCTTGTCTTGTGCTCCTTCCTTTAAATCCTTCTCTTTGCATAAAAAGACCAAGGAAGAATGAGAAACTCAAGATCTAGTCTTTCTTTCTAACGGATCTTCTTGATATACTCGTTCCAATATCTAGATTTTTTTGGAGCTTCCTAAAGCTCATAAATTGTTGCTAATGATCTTCTTGATTCTTATTCAAGAATGTATTTTCTCTCAAAGATCAAAAAGCACACTTTATTGTCTCTCTTCCTGTTTTAAAAGCTATGACTGAAAGTATAGGACCTTATTCACCTAATTCAGTCTTCTTCCTTCTCGATTATGATATATGATTGATTTTCGTCTATGATTCCCTGTTCATCCTGATCATGAATATATCATCTCTGCATAACTTTATATTTGCTTGCTCTGTTCTTATCTATTCTTTTCTAGCAAATATATCTTGAGTAATTTTTCCTATCATACTTTGTTTCCTTCCATTCCTTTAAAGTATGATCTATGAATTACTCATCTGGTTTGATGACTCATTTTCTATAGAAAATTTCTTTGTCATCATCAAAACATTTTCTTTGAAGCTCTCTCTCCCGTTGCTCAGTACATCATAAGCTCAGTTCTGTGTGCTGACTTATAGAAGTTTTTACCTTGTAGACAATGTGCAAACTACATGGGTACTTTTGCAATTTCTACAAAGGTTGAGGTAAAGCTTTAGAAATTGACTATTTCTTAAAAGCTAAAGACAAATTTCATAAGAATCCCGGTAAAGATAAAAATGACTTTGAAAATGAGAATTGTACTTCCCGAAACACTCTTCTGAAAAAGGAAGTGTTTTGTCAAATCCCACTGAAAAATGTTTTATCCTCTTGAAGACGTTTTATTCTTTCAAGAAAGCCGAACCTACTTTTCAAAACCTTTTTAGCTTTCCAAAGATGTGACTTTACCGGACATCTAGAAATTAATATCAACTCTCACTCTTCCCCGTATAACTTCTATAAGAGTGGTTGAAAAGGACTTTTCGCTCTTAAATGAGTTGGTCCATTGTCTTGCCTCAGCAAGTATTTATAGTGACATTCCTTCCTTCCTTCTTCTCTATCACTCGTAAACTACCTCAAACACTATGATAGACACTGATACAAAATCCCCCTTTTCAAAAAATGTTACTTAGGAGAATTCTTAGCAGTAGATCAAGGCTTCTTCTCAACAACTTAGAATCATCCTTCCGATTCTTCGAAAGTTGTTTGGTTTGTTTCAAAGATTCCTCTCGCATGAAGACTTTCCTTAACAACCATTTAGCATATATCTCCCGCTTCCCTCTATCTTAGCACACATTTGTTGCTCCCTCTCGTGTAAAAGATCCTCCTATCTTCAGCGAGCCAAATGTGTCTCTCCTCGGATTTTCCCTCTCAAACTCCTGAGGATGAGCGCTTGCATTGAAACTGATATCTAGAAAATTCTAGAAGATGCTTATGCAGGATGTCTGGGATAGAGAATTCCAAGCCTATGCTTGGTAGAGAGGTTGCTATAGAGGAGAAAAGGTTGAGCCCCGCTCCCTCCTTGGCTCACTCTAAGTCCCTTGATCTGGACATGTATTCCGTTTGCCAACTGGTTAGCTGAATCTGGGTCCATGGTCTTCATAGACATCTCCTTGTAACATCCTTATCTTTAGAATTGTATCAGGTGTTTAGATTAGTTGTTTAAAAGGAGTAGTTAAGTCACCGGAAGTTGTAATGAACTTTGTAATCTTTAGAACTTCTTTATACTCTTATTTATTTTGATCTAAATGAGAACTTGTTCAAAGCATCTTTACTTTATGTCTATCTGCTTTTGTATGAACATTCCTTGATAGCATGAAATCTTATATTTGTTTATAATTTCGGTATATGTACTTTTCATAATATATTGTTCTGAATTCAATACAGCAAATATAACTATGTTGTTAACCCAACAGCAAACCAATCCTTAACCATAAAATTTCCTATTCAACAATTGGTTTCTGAAGAAATAGTGTTGGAATATGGATAATTTTAGTTTTGGATTTCTTAGAAGGAACTGCATACCTTGCAACTACTTCATCAGGAATTATAGATCTCATCTCAACCTATGTTGTTCTGGTGAATCTTAATTCCCATCCATAATTTCAGGTCTCTATAGTTTTAACTGTAAACCTTACCTCTACTGCTGAAACAACGACCTCTCGAGGAACTAGCAGTCTCTTCAAATTCTTTTTCTTATCTACTGCTTCCTCTGTTCAATGACAACTTTACTCTAAACTCTTTCTTGTTTCCCTTGTCTTGAACAAAGATAACTTCATTTCCCTTAAAAGGTTAGTCATCATCTTAGCTGTTGACGTCGAAGTAAAAGTCATTCTTCTACAGAACCTTCAGCCAAACTAAGTATGAGTTACTTGCTCCTTTGTGATCCAAGTTATCTAACTTAAAAGGTTGTTGTCTTCCGTTTTTGCTTCTAAATGCTCTTATCATACAATTGGGATTCTATTATGAAGTAGCATAGTCATCAGTTAATCTTTGCCGATGAAGCAGCTGATCTGCCTAACAGCTGCTAAGGCAAAAAGGAAGTCTGCAGGTAATCTCTATTCTACCCTTGTCACCTACAGACCCTGTACTCTCCCCAAAAAGGATCGAAGCACATATACTATACTAGTGAGGAGGAGCCAACTGCAGAATTTGGTATCATTCAAGTACCGATACTACTGTTACTGCTGCTGTTGCTTCCATATAAAAAAAAGCATTCTGCTCTCCCTCCACTTTTGTTTCGTTCTCTTTGCCAATGAAGCTTATGGTCCATCCTTCCAGAAGCCAAGGCATTCCAGAGGAAAAGCTTGCTGTAATACTCTTCATTCAATTGGTATCGGCAGACCTCAATGTCTGCTGTTCCATCTTTATTCAGTAAACCTTCTTGTCTGCGAAACTTATCTATATATATTCTTTATTATAGCAGACTTTATCCCTGTTGACCTCTTTCATCAGCAGACCCTCATCTATGCTGACTCCTCTGCCATTCATTCATTCGACAACGACATACCTCAATATCTAGTTTACTGATCATCTATCTTTCAATGATTGATATCATTAAACAATTGGTATCCTTCATACAATAAATTGGTATCCTTCAACTCTCAAATATTAGTAAACTTCCATCCTTCTTGAACACGAAATTCAATTTGTATAATAGCTATTCAATGGCTATATATCATCTTTCGTGTGTTCAAAGACTGATAACTACGCGTAACCATTAATTGGTATTAGCAGACTTTCATTACTGCTATATACTTCCTAAAGGTTATCAGTTGCACTGGTAGACCTCAATGTCTGCTGGTCATTCTTGAACTGCAGACTTCAATCTCTGCCGTTCACACTCTTGTATCAGCACTCCTCACACTCTACTGAAACTAATCATCCAAATTGGTTTCAGACCTTTCACTGCTGATCAACTTTGTTTAATGATATCTTTGACATAAACGTTTAGGAATATTGATAGTTTTTCAAATATTATTTCAAAAATCCTTCTAAAATGGTTTTCAAAACAATTTTGTTCTAGAATAACTAGAAGAATTGGAAGATTACTGAAGACTGTGTGGATGACTCAGAAAGCTCCGAAAATTTCTTCTAGCAAACAAAGAACACAAAAATCCTAACTGTTTTGTAAAACATTTTATTGAAATACTACTTTCAAAATATTTTTGAAACGATTTCTATTCCAAAAATTCTATAGATTTGAGAGATTGCTGAGATTGTATAGATGATTCAGAATGCCCCGTAAATTATCTATTAGGATATCTGGAATATTTAAAACCTATCATATTTCCTAAATATATTTTTACGAAATTTATTCCATTATTTTTGCTTATCGATATCAACACAACTTCATTTCAATACCCTAAGCCTTCAAAAATTGGTATTGAAATCCTCAATTTAAGTTTCTAATCTGTTCAAATTCATACTCCCTAGAAGACTTAATATTGCAATCATGAATCGCCGCCTCTCCAATAAACACGTCCACTCAAAATTGAGCTTTGAAATGATTACTTCGCCGTTTCTCATTTCAGTCATTTACTGCTCAATGGTGGATACTCAAGCGACGGTTCTTGAAAAGTGTGTTCTTCCTGCTCATTTTCAGAAAGTACTGAATATATATAGTACAATATTTGATAAATCTCCATCGTTATCCAATCCAATCTGTACGATTATTATCAGTGCATATTCTTTTCCCCTGAGAAATTCTTCATGGCCGCTTCTTCTTCCAACAGCGTCTCTAGCCCAATCGCTCCCCCTGAATCTCCATTCGTCACCAAAGTAGGTCGTCAATCCTACGTTCTTGGTCGCACGATTCAAGGAGAACAATTTCTCCTTGACAATACTATTAGAGCAAAGATTTTAGATCTTTTCCACAGTTCTGGACTCGTCTCCATCCTTTCTTTTCGCAAAGAATTCTACAGCCTTCGACTAGTCGATGAATTCTACTCAAGGATGCAGCTGACAAGAGATGGTAAAAGCCTCCACGGTCGCATTCGATGTACTGATCTCGTCCTCAATGCCGACAGCCTGTCAAGAGTCTTCAACCTTCCCTCTACTGGCCCCGACTCCATCAATGATTTTGTTCTCAACGAATCATGGTTGCACCGTACTGGTTACCAATCTTGAGATGACTACAGTACATGGGATATTTTCAATTATCCCTTGGACATGTACTGTGTTGGTAAAATTCTGAGCCAATGTCTTCTGTTTCATGAACCTGGCTCAGGAAGCGACACCAGAAGACTTCGAAACTTCACCGTTGCTGTTCTCGACTCTCATATCATCAATTGGTCTGAAGTAGTCTTCTCTCTCATCTGTCGATCTGTTCAACGAAGACAAGTGAATGGGTCTGGTATTCTCAAATACGCTAGGATTATCAGCTACTTCCTATGCTCCTACCACACCATTCGTTCCATGATTCAAGAGGACGAACACCTTCCTGTCACTGGAGAAATGTTGTTCACTCAGGAACTGTTCGGCAATAGAAGTTTTTCTGATCAGGATAGAAACTATTCTCTAGATACTAGCACTGGTAGTTTTGGAGATTCAAATAAGTATGTACTATTCAGAACTTTTTTTTTTTGTGAGAAACAGGGGCGGCACCCTGCAGGATTTTATTGAAAAAAGAAAAAAAGTACAAACTTGAGGGGGACAACCAGCCTGATCCATAAATAGGGAGGCAATGTGGCCTAACCTCGAAAAAAGGAAATAACAACAGTCAGGACTATTTCCTACGGAAAGCAAATAAACAAATAGCATCATGTTGAAGAGCACGACGTGCCTCCCTCGGAAGAAGAGTTACCACATTAAAATACAAATCACTTCTTGTTGTATGGGCAAAGGCTGCCAAACGATCTGCAACTGAGTTCCCTTCACGATAAACATGAAAAAGCTGATTATTACCCAGAAGAGCCAAACACCTTCTTAAGTCATAAATAAAGAGCCAAGGACAACCATGATCGCCCTTTATCGCTGAGGCCACCACCAAAGAGTCCACTTCTACAATAACCTTCCCATAATTCAAGTCACGACACATCAATAAGCCATCACGGAGAGCTTGAAATTCAGCATTGGTATTGGTCCCAGGGCCATAAAACCGAGAAAAACCGCTAATGAAATAGCCACTAGAATCTCTAATGACACCCCCACCAGTAGCAATTCCTTCAATGGATGACCCATCAGTATTCAGCTTAACGTAACCAGGATCAGGGGGATGCCAACGAATCCAGATCCCTTTAAACATGTTAAACTTCCTAATTGGCAAGTTCATATTTTGTAAGCAAAAGATACCCATGCTTGAGCAAGGAGATTTCGGGTTGAAAAGCCTCATAATATCCCTTAAACCATCCAGAATCTACCTGTACAGAACCTCCCCAGACATAGGAACATTCTCAAAAATTGCAAGATATCTAGCCTTCCAAATGACCCAACACCCGTACAGAAGGATACCCACTTGAATAGCACCCATCTGAGTTCGAACAGAGACACCTTCGAGCCAAATTCTGAATAAATGAGTAATAGATGTGTAACAATCTATTTTATTGAAAGGTCGAGCCAACTTGGACCATATCTCACGAGCCACCAAAGAATGCAAAAAAAGATGATCAATGGACTCTCGGTCTGGATCACTACAATAGCACACACAGTGAGATACCATAGGGACATGCCTTGAATGAAGACGCAAATCCACTGGAAGAGCTCCAAAAAAAAATTTCCAGCCAAAAGCACTAATCTTTGTTGGAATCCATGGCTACCAAATCCTTTTAGCCCAAAAAAGAGTAGGATGATGAGGTCGGCATAGATGCCAGTATGTCTTCGTATCAAACTTGCTAGAAGGAGTCCTACAAAATATTAATCGATCCCGGCTATTAGCAGACAGATGAATGTTGGATATAGCTGCATGATACTGGACCGGAATAATAGGCAGCAAAGTAGAAATATGATCAAGAGCGTCTTTGACCGTGAGATTAAGATCAATTGGTCGTGGCCCTTCCAATCTAACTCCAGCCCAATTATCATTCCAGAATGAGACTTTACCCTCTCCCAAAATCCACCTACTATGCTGTAACAACATCGCAATATGGCCGTGAACAGCCCGCCAGACATGAGAAGTAGCCACTGGAACTATGAAAGCATCATTACATTTATATTTCGCAGTAATAAACTGAGCCCATAAACTGGTCCCTTGAAGAGCACCCCATGCCAATTTAGCGTGTAGCGAATTCCTCACCTGCTCCAGCGATCGAATCCCCAAACCACCCTCATCGATCAGTCTACAAATCCGTGACCAAGATACCTAGTGAATTTGATTATTGTCCCCACTGCCCCATAAAAAATTCGCCATGGCCTTTTCTATACGACGAAGAACACCAATCGGAACCTTCAGAGCCGCTAACGCATAGACATGGATGCTACTTAAAACAGACTTGATCAGAATAATTTTGCCACCAAAGGAGAGAAGATGGGATTTCCATCCTTTAATTTTCCTCCTAATGCAGATTTCCAACTTTTCAAAATATTGTCTCTTAACTCAACCTTGAAATAAAGGAAGACCCAGGTACGTCATCAGAAAAGTACGATGCACACAGCCCGACCAAGCAGCAATAAGATGAGCCTTATGACGAGAGCAATGAGAAGACGTGTAAAATCCGCTCTTTTGTAAATTAATGAGTTGACCAGAGGACCTTTCATATTGAGTCAAAATATTTCTGAGGGAAAGAATAGTCTTTTTTCCAGCATTGCTAAACATGATCATGTCATCAGCGTATAGGAGATGAGAAATGATTATATTCCCCTGGCCATGTCTATACGGCATAAGAAGCCCCTTATCAAAACCTCTTTTAATAGCAAGTGAAAGAATTTCCTGGGCAATAATAAACAGCAACGGAGACAAAGGATCTCCTTGGCGCACACCCCGCGAAGAATTAAAGAAACCGTAATTAGAACCATTGATCCGCACTGAGTACCAAATAATATTGAGATGATGCTCGATAAGATCACACACCTGAGTATTAAAACCAAAGGCTTGAAGCGCTTTTAAAATAAAAGGCCACTCCATTCTATCATACGCCTTCGACATGTCAAGCTTAAAGGCAACATTCCCACCATGTACTTTACTGTTAATTTTATTAATGGGCTCATGAGCCAAAGCTATATTCTCCTAAATTGCCCGACCTTTTACAAATCCCGATTGCTCCAAAGATATGATCTTGGGCAGAAGACTAGTCATCCTGTTAGCCATAATTTTAGAGATGATTTTGCATGTAAAATTGCACAAACTGATTGGGCGAAGGTCACTGAAATTGCTAGGATTGGCAGTCTTAGGGATTAAGATCATGGTAGTAGACGAGATACCACGATGAAGAATGCTTCCATGGAAGAAATCCTGAACCGTAGCAATAACGTCATCCTTAATAATATCCCAGCAAGCTTGAAAGAAATGTCTCGTGAAACCATCTGGACCAGGGGCACTGTCAGCATTTAAACCTTTCACAGCTTCCCAAATTTCTGCTTCTAGGGGAATAGCCGCCATAGTGTAGTTATCAAACTCCTCAACCTTGGTTTGGACAGATGAAAATAAATCCTCGTCGATACTTGGGTTAGAAGTAGAAAACAGGTTGGAATAAAAACTGATCGCCATATCACCCAAAGTTAAACCATCTGAGCACCATGACCCATCCTGCAATTTAATTCGGACCAAACTCCTGGCAGCTCTATCGCGAAGGGTGGCATGGAAGAAAGTCGTGTTTCGTTCCCCATCATGAAGCCAACTGATTCGAGCTTTTTGCTGTATCAATTCATCATCCCATTTTCATAACTGGTCAAGGTCCCTGTGAGATCGATTGAGTAGATCAGCTGTTGCATCATCCCATCCCTGCTGAAGCTGAAAGTCCAATCGTAAAATATTGTCTTGAATGGCAGCAATTTTTTTTTTGGACATGACCGAAAGTAGACCAGTTCCAATCCTTAAGAGCCCTTCGAAGCAACACTAACTTCCTGTGTAGTACATCCATAGCTGTCCCAGTACAGCCCCTACTCCATATGGATTTAACAAAGTTCAAAAAATCTAGGTTATCAGTCCACATGTGTTGGAACCTGAAAAAACCTTTAGGTTTGGAGCAAATTTGGAAATCAAGTAGAAGAGGAGAGTGATCCGATTTGATTCTGCTCAAATGAGTAACCTGTAAGGAAGGAAAAGAAGCTTTGAAAAGACCATTAATTAGCACTCGATCAAGACGCTCCCAAATTCTTCCATTACCATGATGATCATTGCACCAAGTGTAAATAGATCCTTCAAAACCAGCATCCATCACCCTAGCCTCGATCATTAGATTATTAAAATCTTCCATACTACCAAAATCAAAACTGGTACCCCCTAACTTTTCGGAAGAAAAAGAAACAGTGTTAAAGTCACCCCATATGAACCAAGGAATATTGATGCTATTAGATATGTCCACCAAATCATGCCATAACAACTGAAGATCACCCCTAGTACATTTTGCATAAACAAAAGTAGTCAGGGAAGTTAGATTGTTGGGACCATGAATTCGAACAGTGACCTTGATCGATGTATTTTATACGTCGATTTACTATAAGGATTTTTGGTGAAAATTCCGAGAAGGGGCCAAAGTGTAAATTGAAGAAGAAATGAAGAAGAACCAGACTGGGCACCTTGTGGTCGCAAGGTGTAATATACCTTGCCTCCGCAAGGTAGACAGAAACATCAGAAAATCAACCCCGGAGAAATCAAGGACCTTGCGGTCGCAAGGTGCCTTATACCTTGCGACCGCAAGGTAATCAGAATGCCCAGAATTGCGTTTTCACAAGAGATCTAATTGCCATACAACTCCATGGTATAAATAGAGGTCGGTAGCCAAGGCATTAGGACGGCTGGAGACGGCTAGAAAGTAGTTTTCTATTGCTTTAGAATAGATTTTAGGTTGTATAACATAATTAGTTGTTGTAATTACAAGTATTGAAGATCGATTCATAAATTCATTCATCTCCATGTGCTGTTCATCTTCAAGGATGAACTAAATCTTCATTAATCTAGGAGGTGGAAGGTAACTTGTATCAAATCTATGCTTCAATCTATATTTTTATTCATTCAATTCTTGTTGATTGTGGTGTTTATCAATCCCTCTATTATTTCACTTTGAACAAATGAATGTAATCGTGAATAATAAAGGCCTAGAGGTGCGGATAATTGCATGATCAATGTGCATATGTTGTACACTGGCTCACCATCACAATAAATTGGACCTATCGATGCACGAGAGTGATAAGTTAGGGCCAGATTCCATATATGACCTAAGTGACAGTTAGATCATATGTTCTTGTGCCTAGGATATAGAATGGATGAATTATTTGAAGATGGAGACTGAACGGTAATTCAACATGATATATCTATATTTTGTGAACGAACCCAAGAGATTGAATGAAAATTTATTAAAATAAGCATAGAGGAGATACAAGTGAAACCCGAATCTTAGATTTCCATCCACCATAAGATCTTCATAACCTGTAATTGTTGCTAATTAGTTAAACAAGAATAATAATAATTAGTTTAGAATAAAATTAATATAAAAACCCCCCCTTAGATTAATAATTTGCTACTAATAAATCGTACTATTTGTGATCTTCTTGTCTCTGTGGTTCGACCCTTGCTTCCCAAAACTATTCTCCAATAGTCTTGTGCATTTGCAAGGAAAATAATTAAAATAAGACATCGATCAAGTTTTTGGCGCTGTTGCCGGTGACAAGCTAGTTTACATAGTTAGTTTGTTGGTAGCGTAAATTTTTTAATTTAATTTCAGTTTTCAGTTTTTATAAAAATAAAAATACAAAAAGATTTTATTTTATTTGTTTTTAATAGTTAGTTGTTTTAAAATTGCTCTATTTATTTTATGCACGGTCATAGATCTTTGAATCCTAAACTGGTAGAATTAAATCAAGATATAAACAATATTATAAGAGCATGTACAATGGTTTTGTAAAATCAAACCCAAAATCAAAAACAATTCATTAAAAATCAATAAAATAATTATTAGATACTCATTTGATTAAAAACTCAAAAACCTTCCCAATGGTGGCACAAACTCCAATACATTTACATACCTCACCATCTTTATCTCCATTAATTCAATATTTTTACAGAAAAATGGCTAGATAAACTTGAAAAAATCATAGAAATTTTTTCTGATGTCCAAATGAACAAACCAAATCTCTATTTATAGGTAAAAATGTGTACTTTAATTTAGGAAAAAATAAATAAAAATAAAATACATTTTTTGGCTAAAAATTTATCAAGAAAGACAATGGAGAAAAATAAAATGATGACCAATATAATGTTGACACATGGAAAAGGGGAAGGGGGAAGGAGGCTCATGCCTTGGAGTTGGAGCCAATTGGGTTCTTCTAATGATTCTTTTTTTTCAAAATCAATGGATGATTTGGTTTAGATTTTTTTAAAATCACCATTGGATTGCAAGATTTGGTTTAGAATTTTTTTAAAACCTCCATTGGCCTTGCTCTAAGGAATCAAGAAGATCTTGAAAATCTAGTAACCCAGCCTGATAATCAAGAACAATTGAATCAAGAGGATCCTCTGGTTGATCCTCCAATGGATACTATTAATCAAAATCCTGAAAATCCGGTTCACCCGGTTAATGTGAATCAAAGAGAAGAAGAGTCTGCTTGAAGAAATATGGAAGTAGTCATAAATCAAAGAACTATTAATGATTTCAGTAGACCTTCACTAAATGTAGTAACATCATGTCTAGTTTTACCAGAAGCAGTAAGGAATTTCGAATTAAAAGGCCATTATTTTAATGCTATACCTTCTTTTCATTGAATGCCTACCGAAGATCCTGTAAGTTTCCTAAGAGATTATGAATATATGATGAGTACTTTTCCTTTAGGAGGGTTGACTGAAGACCAAGTAAAAATGAAATACTTTCCAAGTGCATTAAAAGAATTGGCAAAGAGATGGTTTATGAATCTAACACCTAGTAGTGTTTATACTTGGGCTCAACTTTATGATTTGTTCATGAGTAAATACTATAAGCATGCATCTCTTACTGAATATAAGAAAACAAATCATGTCTTTTCAAAATGAACAAGGTGAAACATTCCATGAATCTTGGGATAGATTTAAAAATTTGCTTATTATGTGCCCTCATCATAATCTGGCTCAACATGTGTTAGTACTTCAATTTTATCATGGTCTTTCACCGGGTCTACAAACTATGGTTGATAGTGCAGCCGGTGGTTCTATCAATAGAATGACACCAGATGCACTAGAGGAATTATTTGAGATGTTAAGTATAAATTCTCAACTGAAAAGTGCAAGAGGTATAAGTAGAAGTTTATATCAACTTCAAGAAAAACCAGATACACAAGCTCAATTTGAAAATTGGCCAATTCAAGAAGCATGTGCTCTATGTGGATTATATTCTCATGCTACTAATTTTTGTCCATCAATTGCTATGCATGCTGAACAGGCTAATGCCATGAACATATACCCTCAAAGACTAAGGAATGATCCCTACTCAAACACATATAATCCTGGTTGGAGGAATCATCCTAATTTTTCTTGGGGAGGAAATAAACCTCTACAACCTCAACAATTCCAGCCTCAACAACCACAACCTCAACAATTTCCAAATCAAGGTCAACTGCGAATTGAAGAAGTTCCAAAATCAGATGGAACAAGCAAAGGTCAAGTTGTCCTGATAAAATATTTGCTTGAAGAAGTTGAAAATTTGAAGAAGCACATTGCAAATTATGATACTGAGAAAAGAGAAGAAGGGAAGTTCCCTAGCCAAACCGAGCAAGAAAAATCTATCACTACTCTCCGAAGCGGTAAAGTAATTGGAGAAGAGGTAAGTGATCCTGTTCAATCTTCTAATGTGCCTGATGAAGTAGATAATTCTGAAAAAGAAGCTGAAAAAGATAATAATGAGAATAATCAAGCATCTAATCAAGAAGTAATCTTCTAATCTTCTAATGTGCCTGTTTGGTTCAATCTTCCCAACCTTCCTCTTCATCTATTTCATAAGCAGACTTTGTTCTCTATTGCCGCTTTGATCGGCAGACCTCTTACTATAGATGGGCCTACGGCAAATATCTCTCGTCCTAGCGTGGCGCGGATCTGTATTGAAGTTGATTTAACTAAACCAATCCCCAAGCGATTTTGGATTGATAATGGCAATTCCATGGGTGGTTTCTGGCAGAAAATCGAGGCTGAACGTCTACCTTTCTATTGCACGTACTGTCATCGACAAGGTCACGATGGTGACGCTTGTAAAGCCTATAATACTAAGATGGCCTCGGAAGAAAATAAACAACAGCCCGTCAAAGAGCCTACCGCACCTAAACCAAAACCCAATACTGCTTCGAGGTGGACACTTGAAAAAAATATTGCTGCTAATCCAGTCTCAGTTTCCGGAGCTGCCCACAATTCTCCCTTGAATATTGATGCCGAGATAACATCTGATCCATCCTCCTCAAATAATGATAATGTTCAGGCTCATGTCCCACAGAATAAACTGAATATTGATGCCGAGATTTCATCTGATCCATCCCCCTCAAATAATGATAATGTTCAGGCTCATGTCCCACAGAATAAAGCCACACTGCCTATGCAATCAAGTCCTGTTAATTTCACTAGTCCAACTGTGCATGACAACAACTCCAATGATCTTCCTTCTGTACATGGTCAAGATAATATAAATTCTATTTCTGAAGAGGGGACGGTAAGGGCTGAGTTAAATGAAGTTATTAATGATATTAATATTATTGATTCTTTGTTAAATAAGTTTCCTTCAGAAGACACCCAAGCTGATGACGATCGGGTTGAATCAGTTCCTTCTCCTAATCGCTTTGCTGTCTTGGAAGATTTAGAGGATGATCCGACAGATATCTGTAATGCTCCAGCAGCTAAAGCGCCTCCCAAACCTCATAAGGTCATTCCGCCAAGTGATAGACAGACTCGTTCCAAGGCTCAGAATAAGCCCCTAAGCGATATTTCCAACAATTCCTCCCATGGCTGTTAATCTTTTATTCTAGAACGTGCGGGGTATCGGTAATGATCCAACTGTTGCTCGTTTAAAAAAGCTTATCAAACTTCATCATATTTCTCTTATTGCTATTTTTGAGCCCATGATAGCTTTAGATAAAGTGCAACTTATTGCCCGTCGTATTAACTTCAAATTTAGTGCCTCTAATAGTTGCAGTTCCATTTGGATTTTTGTTAAGGCAGCTTTCCGTAGTCAGGTTCTTTTTGATTCCACACAACATCTTACTGTACAGCTGCAACATTATTCATGGCCTTCAGCAGCTATATTCACCTGCGTATATGCCAAATGTTCTTCCTATGAACGACATGATCTTTGGGCTGATTTGGTTCATCATAGTCGATCTTTTTCAGACAAACCTTGGATGGTTGGGGGTGATTTCAATATAGTATTGTCCCCAGAGGAAAAATCGGGTGGCAATGGTTGGGACAGAATGGGAGCTCTGGATTTTCATGCTTGTATTACTGCAGCCGGTCTCACTGACCAAGGTTATCTAGGTAGTCCTTACACTTGGTGGAATAAGCGGGATGGTACTGCTCTTATTCATCAGCGTATAGACAGAGTTCTTTGTAACCAAGCCTGGCTTAATCAGTTCGCTAGCACTACAGTCTCTCATTTAAACAGAACATGCTCATACCATTCTCCTTTGTTGGTTAATATAATTCGGGAGGAAGAGAGAAAAAAGTCTATTTTTCGTTTTCTTAATATTTGGACTAAACATCCTTCCTTTTCAGACACTGTTCGCGATGCTTGGAATATTGCTGTTTCAGGTCGCCCTATGGTTGCTTTTTCTATGAAGTTAAAGAATACTCGCAAAGCCATCAGTTTATGGAACAAAACGGCCTTTGGGAATGTTTTTCAGAATATCAAAAATGCAGAGGGAGAAGTCCAAGCCTTGGAAGCGTTATATGAAGAAAATAGTACCCCGGAAAATAGAGCTTCTCTTCATAGAGCCCAAGCAAATCTTCTTCACTTTCTTAAGCTAGAGGAAGACTACTGGAAACAAAAGGCTCGGATTAAGTGGCTGAAGGAAGGTGAAGGGAACACCAAGTTATTTCATTCGTCCGTCAAACAAACTCGTTCCAAGCTTCATATTCACAGCATTGTTGCCTCTGATGGTAGAGTGCTTTCTGATGAATTATCTATTAAGCAGGCTGCTGTTAATTATTTTCAGGCCCAATTGAGTGCGGAGCCCATCTCAGAGAATGATTTAATTGATCACATCCCTGCTCTGGTTTCTGAAGATATGAATATTAATCTCCGTTCCCCTCCTTCTTTGGAGGAAGTTCATGCGGCAGTAAAAGATCTAAATGGGGATAGTGCAGCTGGTCCAGATGGTTTTTCGGGTCATTTTTATGTGAGCTGTTGGGATATTATTGGGGGAGATTTTTACCAGGCTATTCTTGAATTTTTTGCGGGATTCTCTCTTCCCCGTTCCTGGTCGAGCACTTTAATTATTTCCATTCCTAAGAGTGACACTCCTTCCTCTTTTCAAGATTTTCGACCCATCAGTTTATGCAACTTCTGCAACAAAGTCATCTCGAAAATCCTCTCTAGTCGCCTTGCGAAGATTCTGCCCTCTATCATTTCTGAAAATCAAAGCGGTTTTGTTAAAGGTAGAGAAATTCATGACAATATTGTGTTAGCCCAAGAACTGATGACCTCAATCACGAAGAAGGTTTCTGGATCCAATATAGCCATTAAATTGGACATGACGAAGGCTTTTGATAGAGTTTCATGGTTCTTTCTTATTAAAGTTCTTCGTAAATTTGGGTTCGATGAAGTTTTTATTGACCAAGTCTGGCGTCTTGTTTCAGATAATTGGTTTTCCGTCTTGATTAATGGGGAATCTCATGGTTTTTTCCACTCTACCAGAGGTTTAAGACAAGGTGATCCTTTATCTCCCAGCCTTTTTATTATCTCGGCCGAGGTTCTAAGTCGTGCTTTGAATGCTCTTCACCAATCTTCAAGATTCTGCAGTTATTCTACTTTTAGTGGGTGTCCTATTATCTCCCATCTTTCTTTTGCAGACGATATTCTTATCTTTTGCAATGGTGCTGGGCCTTCGTTAAATAAACATCGGCTTACTCTATCCCTTTATGAGGAATGTTCGGGCCAAAAAATAAACTCTTCCAAGAGCTGTTTTGTTTCTAGTCCTGATCTTCCAGCGAGTCGGAAGTCTGCTATTGCGCACAGATTGGGGTATTCTTGGAAACCTTTCCCTCTTACTTATTTGGGTTGTCCGCTTTATGTCGGAAAGTGTCTAAAAAAAATATTTTGACCCCATTCTTTTAAAGATCCGGAACAAAATCAGTAGCTGGTTTGGTAATCTTCTTTCGGCTGCAGCTCGTATCATTTTAATTAACCATGTTCTTCATTCTATGGTTACTTATCAGTTAGCTGCTTTGAACCCTCCGGCTGGAGTTATCAAACAGATTGAGGCTTTATTCTCTAATTTCTTTTGGGGGCAAATTGAGAATAAACGGCGAACTCATTGGATTGCTTGGACTTCATGCTGCACGCCAACTATGGAAGGAGGTTTGGGGATCAGATCTTTATCAAGGATTATCAAAGCTTATTCTCTTAATCTCTGGTGGAAATTTCGGACAAAGCAAAATCTTTGGTCTCGTTTTCTTCAGGCAAAATCTTTGGTCTCGTTTTCTTCGTGGATCTCTTTTGGCGAAAGCGCTTTATTTCTTGGACGATTGGCCACGGCAACTGCTCTATATGGCATGATTCTTGGCTTCCTGGCTTCTTGCTCACAAAGCCGCCCGACTGTCCTTATGATCAGGTTCATGAACTGTTTGTTTCTAGCGCTCAGCTTCAAGATTCAGCCTCAGATTTTCTGCCCGCTACAACCATCCAGTTAATTCATTCGAGGCAGATTTGTTTGTCCTCCAAACCTGATTCTGCTTCTTGGTCTGCCTCTACCAATGGTCATTTCAGCTTGCGATCAGCTTGGGATACTATCAGAACTCCTCAATCTTTTCTCTTGTCAGCCAAATATATTTGGTATAAGCACCTATCGAGACGGATTAGCGTGTTCCTTTGGAAACTGTTTCAGAATAAACTTCCTATCGACGAAGCCCTTTTAGCGAAAGGTTTCTCTTTAGCTTCCAAATGTGCCTGTTGTCCTTCGGGCTATGCAGAGACTTTCGCCCATGTTTTTCTTTCCAGTCCCACTGCTTTTGAAGTTTGGCGATTTTTTAGCTCTGCTTGCGGCATAAAAACTTATTTGCTTTCTATCTCTCAAGCATGTTTCTCTTGGTGGTTGGCTCCTAAAGCTAAGGCTTCCTATTTTATTCTGCCTTCCCTCATTCTCTGGCATCTTTGGAAGCATCGCAACAAGGCTCTTTTTGAGAACTTTATCGTCCCGGCCTCCAAAGTTATTACTCTCATCAGTCAGGATCTCTACTCGCATCTTAAGGCTGCAAATTGTCTTTCTAGTTTTCCTAGATCTTTATCTTTGTTTTAATGGCTTTCGCTTTTGGTTTAGGGAGTTTAGCTTTTTTGTATGGCTCTAAGCCTTTTCTTTCCGAGGTTCAGGCTCCTTAGTCCTCCCATATATAAGGGCAAGGCTGGTTGTCCCCCTCAAGTTTGTATTTTTATTTTTAATTAATAAAATCTCGCAGGGTGCCGCCCCTGCTTCTCTAAAAAACAAAAAAAAATAAAAAAATAAAAATAAAATCAAGAAGTAGAAATAGAAGTTCAAAATAAAGAAAATCAAGTAGAAGTAGAGAAAGAAAAAGAACAAGAAGAAGAGGAACCGTATGTGGCACCACCACCATATGTTCCTCCAATTCCGTTTCGAAGAAGACTTATGAAAAACCGAATGGACAAACAATTTTTAGAAATTTATAATATGTTATCCAAAGTGAATGTTAACCTTCCTTTGCTTAACGTTATTAAAAATATTCCAGCCTATGCCAAGTTTTTCAAAGATCTTCACTCTAAGAAACACAAATTTGAAAACAATGAGAAAATCATTGTTTCTGAAAACGTAAGTGCTGTTTTACAACCCGAACTGCCCCCTAAGTTGAAAGATCCCAATAACTTTAATATCCAAGTCTCTCTAGGTAGCTCTAAAAAGATGAAAGCCATGCTAGATCTAGGAGCAAGTATTAACTTGATGCCTTTTGCGGTCTACAAACAATTGGGGTTAGGAGAACTAAAACCCACTAATATGTCTTTACAATTAGCTGATCATTCAGTTAAACATCCCTTGGGTATAGTGGAAGACATCCTAGTTCAGGTTGATAAACTAATCATTCCAGTCGATTTTGTGGTTCTAGAGATGGAAAGGAAAATTGCACAAATAATGTAGTTCCTATCTTGTTAGGTAGACCTTTTATGGCTACTGCCAATACAATGATAAATGTGAAAATGGTAAACTTACAATGTCAGTCCTAGGTGAAACTGTCGAAATATCTGTTTTGATGCCATGAATAGACCTAGTGACATGAATGCATGTTTCTCCATAGATGAAATTGAAAAATTAACAACTCAAACTTTTGAAGAAAATTGTGAAGATGACGACTATGAGAAAGATGTATTTATAGTTTATGATGATAGACCTATAACTCCCATTAAAATTGACATTGATGAGATAGAAAGAGAAATAGAAGAAGAAGAAAGACAAGAAAGAGAGAAATTCGAAGCTCTTAAGAACAAAGATAATATAGAAAAAGAATTGAAAACATAAGTTAATTCTAATAAAATAGAAAAAGTAGAGGAAGAAATTAATGAAGAAGAAGAAGTAGAGATTTTAAAATCTCTTTTTGAAGAAATTGAAGTAGAGTATGAAAGAGTAGAAAATAATGAAGATGTTAAAGAAGAAAATATTAAGGAAATTAAAGAAGAAGAAATAATTAAACCGGAAAATTATGAATTTATTCCAGCTGTTAAATCTCCTCCTATAGAAGAATTAAAGCCATTACCACCCCACTTAAAATATGCATTTTTTTAGGGGAATGTAAGACTTTACCTGTTATAGTAGCAGCCGATTTAACTAAAGAACAAGAAGCAAACTTGTTAAAAGTTTTATGGACACATAGAGAAGCCATAGGATGGTCCTTAGCAGATTTAAAAGGTATTAGTCCGTCTATGCGTATGCATAAAATACACCTAGAAGAAGGTAGTAAGCCTTCTAGAGAAAGACAAAGAAGACTTAACCATCACATGGAAGAAGCCGTGAGAAAAGAAGTCCTTAAGCTTCTAGATGCAGGTATAATTTACCCGATATCTGACAGTAAATCGGTTAGTCCAGTTCAGGTAGTTCCTAAGAAATCAGGAATTACAGTAGTTAAAAATGAAAAAGATGAATTAGTCCTTACAAGAACTATTACTGGTTATAGAATGTGCATTGATTTCAGAAAACTAAATGCGGCAACCAGGAAAGATGACTTTCCTTTGCCATTTATTGACCAAATCCTTGAAAGGCTAGCCGGTCATGAATATTATTGTTTTCTTGATGGTTTTTCTGGTTACAACCAAATTCCTGTAACACCGGAAGACCAAGAGAAAACCACATTTACATGTCCCTTTGGTACTTTTGCATTTAGGAGAATGCCCTTTGGATTATGTAATGCACCAGCCACCTTTCAAAGATGCATGATATCTATATTTTCAGATTTAGTAGAAAGATGTGTCGAAGTTTTCATGGATGATTTTTCAGTTTTTGGAATCATTGCCTAGAAAATCTTACATCAGTCTTAAAAAGATGTTGTGAAACAAATTTAACCTTAAGTTGGTAGAAAAGTCACTTCATGGTCAAACATGAAATTGTCTTAGGCCATGTTGTGTCTAATAAAGGCATTGAAGTCGATAAGGCGAAAATAGAATTTATTTCACAACTACCTCCTCCAACTTCTGTTAAAGGTGTTAGAAGTTTTCTAGGGCATGCAGGCTTTTATAGAAGATTTATAAAAGATTTTTCAAAAATCTGTAAACTCCTATGTAACTTGTTAGCAAAAGACACAGAGTTTGTTTTTGATCAAGAATGCTTAAATGCATTCAATTTATTAAAAGAAAGATTAACCACTGCCCCTATTTTATCCAGCCCCGATTGGTCTCTCCCTTTCGAGATCATGTGTGATGCTTTAGATTTTGCAATTGGAGTCGTGTTAGGACAAAGGGTAGATAGAAAGCCACATGTGATACATTATGCTAGTAGAACATTAAATGATACACAACTAAATTACACAACAACCGAAAAAGAATTTTTAGCAGTTATGTATGCATTAGAAAAATTTAGACCATATCTGTTAGGATCAAAAGTAATAATATTTTCTGATCATGCTGCTTTAAAATATTTATTGAGCAAGAAAGATGCTAAGCCTAGACTAATTAGGTGGATGTTATTATTACAAGAATTTGACATTACAATCAAGGATAAAAAAAAGGAACCGAAAATGTCGTAGCCGACCACTTGTCTAGATTAGAATTTTCACCCTTACTTGAACGTCAATTTCTTGATAATACAATTCCTGTAAATGAAGATTTTCTAGATGAACAACTCTTGGCAGTCAAAGATTCAGACCCTTGGTATGCTGATTTTGTCAATTATTATGTGTCTGATATCATAAATCCTGATTTTGATCACTATCAAAAGAAGAAATTTTTGACTGAAGCAAAAAAGTATTTTTGGGAAGAGCCTCATTTATATAAAATGTGTTCAGACTCTTTAATCAGACGATGTGTTCCAGAAAAAGACCAACAAAGTATTATGGAATTTTGTCATGAATACTCTTGTGGTGGTCATTTTAGTGGAAATAAAACTGCTAGAAAAATTTTACAATCTGGTTTATACTGGCCTACTGTTTTTTGAGACTGTGACTTATTTTATAGAACTTGTGATAAATGTCAGAGAACTGGTGGAATAGGAAAAAGAAATGAAATGCCCTTACATACTAATATGGTTGTTGAAATTTTTGACGTTTGGGGCATTGATTTTATGGGTCCTTTCCCCATCTCTAATAACTGTGAATATATTTTAGTAGCTGTTGACTATATATCTAAATGGATAGAAGCCATAGGTACTAAAACAAATGATGGTAAAACTGTGGTTAAATTTGTTGAAGATCTTTTTGCCCGTTATGGAGTACCTAAGGCCATAATCAGTGATCAAGGAACTCATTTTACTAATAAATTATTAAATAATGTCCTTAGAAAACATGGTGTAACTCACAAGTTAGCTACACCCTATCATCCTCAGACATCTAGCCAAGTAGAGGTTAGTAATAGGCAAATAAAAGCAGTATTAGAAAAGACCGTTAGGCCTAATCGTAAAGATTGAGAATCTAAACTTAAGGATGCTTTATGGGCATACCAAATTGCTTATAAGACCCCGATAGGAATGAGTCCATACCGAATGGTGTATGGCAAAGCATGTCATTTACCAGTTGAAATTGAACATAAAGCTTATTGGGCTGTCAAAGACTTAAATTTAGATTTAACATTGGCCGGTGAGGAAATATTGTTTCAATTAAATGAATTAGAGGAACATAGGCTAAATTCGTACGAGAATGCTAAAACATATAAAGAAAAAACCAAGAAATACTATGACATGGGATTGGCCAATAAAATGTTTCGACCAGGATTGAAAATTTTACTTTTTAATTCTAGGCTTAGGTTATTCCCTGGAAAATTAAAATCTAAGTGGTCTGGTCCTTTCAAAATTGTCCGAATTTATCCTCATGGAGCTATTGACATAAGAAATCCAAGGACCAATGAAGTGTTTAAAGTCAATGGTCACCGACTCAAACCATATCTTGAACCAATGTCAGTCGAACGAACAATTGAATTGATTCGTCTAGCTGACAATGCACCACCTGATGATTAGGTTTGCAGTTGGGTCGAGCCAAAGACGTTAAACAAAGGCGCTAAGTGTGTAACGACCCGACCCGGATTCCAACACGAAATCCCAAGGTCGTGCCGCTGGAACTAACTTAAGAAGAGGACAAGCACTTGTTAAACAGTAGTGCTAGTCAAACAGTCGAGCAAACTCGCTCTAAACATGAACATAACGCCGCACTAAAATAAGGTATTTCAAAAATCGAAACAACGGAAGCAATATAAGAAAGAAGTCCCAAGCTATGAAGCTCGAAACCAACGACAATGAAACCAAGAGAGACATTATCTCTCAAAGGAGGAAAAACAAAACTCGCGTGCCGCAACATTGCAGACGCTAATCAAACCATCAACACTCCAGGCCGGCGTTTCAACAAAGAACCAACCTGATAAAACAAATACCCAACGGCTAAAGCATACCGGGGTCAACCAACAACTATAAAATTAGAATAAGGAAATTTCCCAAAGCTACTGCGTGCCCGAGAGACAACTGAAATAAATACTAAACCACAAACAAGGCACGACACAACACGTCGGCCCAAGAAGTAATCAATACAAATACCCAAGTATTCTACCCGACTGTAAAGTCTAAATAACTTTACAAAATTTCGATCTCGCAAGAATAGCAAAGTACATGGAATCAAAGACAATGCTAGAAAGGGAACAAGACTCCACAAGCTGCTACTCGGAAAAGTCGGCTGCTACAACCACGAACCACACGATCTAACCTCGGTCTATCGACCAGTTGCGCCATGCTACGATCACGATCTACTCGACCTCGATGATCGGCCATCGCAACTAAGAACAAGTACGGGATGAGTCATAATGACCCAGTACGCTACCACAATATATATGCAACATATAATTATGTAACATAAACATAACCATGGTGTCATTTATAAATGACAGAAAAACCCGTGAAGAGGCGTCGTATCGTTTCGATACTCCACAAGATATCCACTCCTTCTTACTTACTAAACCGTCCAAATGAACTAGGGTGTAATCCCCTGTTCACACACAAATCAAATGAATTAGAAGGTAGTTCCCACAAAACATCATATGCAAGTATACATATCATAATATATACAAATCAAGCTATTCACACTGTTACCACGTGTAAAGGGTGCATGTTTATATATATACACCTATATCAGTATGTATATCTCTAAATATACATATCAAATCTCCCATAAAATCATCATGCATAAGTGTGCATATCTATATATATACACATCAAGTCTTTCATATATATATCTCATATACAAGTATGCATATATCTATATATACATATCAAATCTCTCATATATCATCAGCCAATACAAACATGGTCAATAAGATCTCATGTTCAACTAACACTTTGTTATCACATAAGTGCCCATAGTAAGCCACATAAAGGATAGAGAAGATACCAAATCACTTTCGTCGTATTGCTCCTGCAATCACAACTGTTAATCATATCGTGCCAGTGATACCCGTGTTCGGGTATCAAAGTACCGAGCTCTCTCTATGAGTTCTCTACTCGGGAAAATAGCACTAGCCAATGTGCTCAATTGGTTACGACAAAGGGCTACTTCCCACCGTAGCTAGCGGTGGAGGTGTGTGTGAAACCGAATCGATGCGGCGATACATTACAATCACGAATCCCATAATTCGTGAAGGCAATGCATCGTCCCACCATCATCATGAAAACTCAAGTAATGCCAGCTGGACTTATATGCAATGCACAAGTAGATGTTTACTTGCTAATTCTCAAGTAGATATAATGACCTACTAAACTCATACGATTATGCACATTGTTACATAAATCACAAAACCACAATAAGAACTCATTTGAGTCTCTAAATCATAAGTGCCAAGTTTGTTCACTCTATTCAATTCAAGTCCCAAAAGCTAGTAATCTAGTCAACTGGAATATAATTGTCATAGGATCTCACCACGATCCTCGTAAGGTTCAATTGTTCTTAACTCGACTCGTTGAGTCTTTACTACAATTCAACCAAATAGAGTTTGAACACTATATGTGTCCCAAGACTCTTTTCTATGTTCTCGTTTGAGGCATAGCAAGGTTCTCATTCCATTTAGGAATCTTAGTTCAAGTCCCAAGTCAATTATATAAGGGAAGCCCAAGTTGATTATTGTGAAATCAAGCTTAGTTCAATTTTGATTCATAATTCCACTTAATAGTAGAATCCAAGTTCACCACAATTCATTAAGCTGTAGAACATATCGAGCACGAAGGCAAATACATTCAATATGCTCATAAGTCATATCATAGAAGCACATAGAAGAATCAATTCTTGACAAGGTAGGAAATCATGCATTTAGTCATAATATAAAATATACACAGTATTCCATATTCACCTATGAAATTCAATAGAGTCACAACTTAACCATCAGTCCATTAAGTACTATCCAAGACTACTCCGTTAGTCTCGGATCATGAAGCCATTTACTAAACTCTTCCTAGAGTAGTAACTCATTCAATAACACAAAAGTCGATGGTAGTCAAAGACTTAAGCAACACTAGAGCGGTAATAACCCGTAAGGTCAAACCATACCAGTGAGTCTTAGATAACAACATGGTCATCCTAGCGACTTATACAAGTAGACTCCATGTATAGAGTACTAAGAAAGCCCCAATCCAAATCTTCTCATAGAATAGTCCTCAAATTCATTATTCAACAAGTAGGTGTTTTTACTCATTAAAGAATCAAGTAGGAATTCGACAAGAGCGAATTCAACCTGCCAAGTAGATACATCATTCTACAACATGCTCTCAATTGTGCATTTGCTTCACACAATCACATAAACCACATAAGAACTCGATTGAGTCTTATAATCACTCATATCAAACATGCCCTTCAATCCATCCCAAAGTCACGTAAGCTAATATATTAGTCTAACACACTACAACGTCGTAGGGATTGAATGTGGAGTCGGTATTGTTCAATAACTCTCTAATCTCAACTCCGGTGAGTTTTACTAAAATTCAACCAAATAGAGCATTGATACTATATGCATCACATTGCCCTTTCCTAAGTTCTCCTTTCATTTAGAACTCGATAACTAGGCCGTTCATGATCTTAAACTAGCCTTAAACACAATCCCGAGTTTCAAACCCTAGAATCGAAGATTTTGTTAAACCTTGAATTGAAACATAATATTTCACAAGAGTTGTTCCTAAGATCATTATAAACAACATTCATGCTTTGCATAAAGTCAAAATCACAACTTCAATAAGAATTCATAAAATCCTACTCATATTTCTTAGGTTGAATTGGAGGATTTGTCTTCACAAAAGATGTTCATAATCATCAATAGAGCAACTATAATGAAGGGGTCATGTCATTTTATTGAACATGAAAATCTCAAGGAATTGTCAACGTACCTTAAGCCTAAGATTAATGGATGATCAAAGCAAGGATTGTTATAGAGGAGATCAAGGGCTTCGATTTGGCGGTCTCAGATCGCCGATCGGACTACAGGAACTCTGGGAAATGATCTCTCAATTTAGGGTGACCTCCATGGACGAAAATGGTGGATGAAGCTCTGATTCTCTGGTTTTTGTTGATCAAAAATGGCTGAAAGGGCTGAAAGTCTCTTTTATACCTTCCAACAAAACCCCAATCCATGTGAAGGGGGTTATTTGGCTTCTCATTGGCTAAGGGAGGATGGCCTTTGATAAGGGATGATCCAAGGGTCTAACAAGGGTTTGACTAAAGTAAAAAAATGGTGTTCTAGGCTGAAATGGTCGGACTTTGGACAAGGGGCAAGGGGCAAGGGGGTCTTCAACCAAAACAAGTCAAAAACCTAAAATCTGGAAAACAGACTGTCAATCTTGTAAAATCAACAATAAATATCTCACACCTAAAAAATGATGTTATTATTGATTTTTATGAAACTAGACTCATTAAAATATATTTTAGAATTTTAAATTACTCAATTTGGACTTATATTCATCAAAATATGCCTACACAACTTCAAGTACAGAAGCTGATTTCCTGAAAACAGAATTCTGGCACAGCCGTAAGTCAAGACCTAAATGAGGTACTTATACACCTTGGAAAAATACCATATTTTACAGGAAGTATCCTAACATATGTAGGTAAAACATACTAAATTTTTAGAAAATTATCTTTAGTAGATTGGTACCAGAAGTTTCCCGAAGTTCGCCCAAAAACAGGACTGAATCTGTGAAGTGATATGTTGGTCATCTTATTTCCAAATGCAACAAATCTATGAACATTGATTGTGTAAGCATGAGAAATACTAGTACACTTGGTCTAGAACTTAAATGAACTTATCTCAAGTTGAAAGCACAAACAATACAAGCAACGAAGGCAAACACGAGAAACCCTAAGACTCAAACGAAGCAACAAAGCTTCTAAACTTTCAACCAAGCATACTATGATCAAGATGAACATTATAAGTCATATATGCAAGGTACTAAGACTCCAATGAGACCTAGTTAAGTGTTAGCATGCTAAGACGAACACTCAACGCATTAACAACAAAGCATGCACCACGAGAAAGTCAAATACACGAAGGTTCGGGGTCTTACAAAGTGGGAGGCAACCCACTATGATGAATTTTAATTGCTTTTGTAGTTAATTTAAATATGCTATTCTCCGTTAAATTTAATTTTGGACATTTAATTTTGAAATTAAATATACCAAAATCCAAGTTTGGGGGAGAAAAGCATCTTAATGATGTATTTATATGTTGATAATATTGTTAGTTTAGAGTTTTTGTAGAATTTTAATAATGCAGGAAAGTAACGAAATGTAACGGAACTTAACGGATGGACCTGAATGTAAAACTGATAAAAAGGATGAAAAGGAAACAAAGGAGGTACAATCTGCCCACCTTGCGGACGCAAGGTGCTCAAGGCCTTACGACCGCAAGGTCCCATAAAGGCAGGAAGCGTGAACGGGATCATGCAGGTACGTGGGAATCAGGGTCGTCATCACTGCCTACCTTGCGGACGCAAGGTAAAAGAGACCTTGCGACCGCAAGGTCCCTTTATAAAGGGATGCGCCGGGTTTCTTCAGCAGATCACCGAAAATTTCCTCACCTCCTGCAAACGACAGCAGCAGAAGTCCTCCATCCTTTCTAATTCCGGCGAGCCTCTTCAAGAAACTCCTACCAAATTCCAGCCCGATCTTCAAGGTACTCACCCCTTTAACTTCCCTCCCACCTTCATCCTCCATTGCAAGCCAATTGAAGTTTGAAGAAAGGTGAAGGGACTCCATTTTTGCCGGCAAAGAAGCTCGAATTCCGGCGACTCTCCTCCTTCATGTTGCAAAACACCAAGTAACTCTAACCCCTCTTTCATTTTTACGCTCAAAAATAATTTGCATGCTAGGCTGTTAGAAAATTTACGTAGAATTATAGTTTTTGCATGCTTTAGGAAATAGTTAAATTTAAATTTTTAAATTTTAAAAGAATAATGTTTTTAATTGTTAAATTTTCTTTTTTGTGCTCAAACAAATGGCCCCAAAACGTAGGAACACCGGCCCCTCTACTTCTCGCCTCGTTGAGGAAGAAGAACAAAATTTTGACCGCCGCCGCTTCATATCTTTTGAGGCATCGGAGAGATACACAGCGAGGCTCTCCAAGTCCTTAATTCCTGAGACGGGATTTAAGGACGAAGAATTTGGCCTTCCAGATAATTTTAGAGCGCGTAGGTGGGATATTTTGACTGAGTCTCCGGACAAGGTAATCGTGCCTATTGTCCGTGAGTTCTATACAAATGGGCAAATTGGCATAGATGGTGGGGTTTTAGAGACTGTTTTTGTTAGGGGCAATGACGTTAATTTTGAGTCCCAAAACATTAACATGTATTACGGCACCTCCAACTTTGCGGAGGATGCCGATGACTATAGCTGCCACCTTTTGGCCCCTGTCCCTATCGAGGTGGTCAATGCGATCATCTCCCTTCCTGGTGTGGTGTGGACCCAAAACCGTAACCCACCATTCGGTCCACGCACCATGGAGGAGTCCTTCCTGTTGAACACGGCCAAGCCCGTGTTTAAATTCATTTGCTCCCACCTTATGCTTTCCAGTCACCAACACACGGTGACTTGGGCTAAGGCCGTCCTTATCTACACCATTATGACCGGTGGGTCTGTCGATGTCAGCCGCCTGATCAACGGCTAAATTAAGACCCTGATTAGAGGTACCACAAATGCGGGGTTCGCATTCCCGTATTTGATTACTGGACTGTCTAAGGACGCGGGAGTCCGATGGCCTCGACACGCGGAGAGGATGAGAGAGGTGCCCGCTATCACTAGGGAAATTTTGTTTGAGCACCACCGCCAGCCGCGAGAGAGGGTTCCTCACGTGGAGGAACCCGAAGATGAGGAGGAGGACCCATTAGTGGGGATCTCTAACAGGCTAGAAGAGGTGGCCCTCGAAACCAACATGGCAAATCAGCAGTTGGCATTTATACGGGCCAACCAAGAAGATTTATTTGGATGGTTCAACACTGTGGGGCAAAACATCTCCAACCTTTATGGGATGCCGCTTGGTACAATCCCCGAGTTTCGTCCTCGTTCGTTATTTCCACCCGACTCACCTTGAGTCGAGGCCCAAGTTTCATCCTCTTTCGTTAGGTGGGCCTGCTATGTCCTTTTGATATTTGTCCTTCCCCATCAAGCCTCTCATATGTTCCTCAATTTTGGGGACAAAATAGAAATTAAGTTTGGGGGGGGGATTCTAAGCCCAGAGTCTTAGCAGGTCCTAGCCTAAGGAGGAATGGAGTTGGGTTACGTTTTTAGTGTGGGGAAAATTTTCTTTTCCCTCTATCGTGTCTTCTCCTCACCCGCCTTTCTTTCTTTTGAATTTTTCTTGTTTTCGGAGATGTTGCCTTGACCAGAATACTATAATATTGGATGCTCGTGGATTCCTTCCATGGGGACCCATCATCAATTGTGTCATCATCATCTCCAATTTTCTTTAAAAAAAAAATCAAATCAAAAAAATATTTTATTTAAAAATTTCATCCTCAAGTTTGGTGTGGTAGTACTAGTCGATGAGGAGTTAATGCAATGAACCACATAACTAGTCCGTAGATCCTTCTGGAATTTACTTGATTTTGCGAAACACCTACATTTCTCCAAATTCTTCATGCACCCACACCAGTCATAATTATGGATTGATTAGAATAGTTTTATAAAGTTTATAGCACCTACTTCATTTCAACAATATATGCACATGAATATGATGCATAGCCATTCGAACATAATTGTTGCATTAAATTGTAACTTAGGGTCAATTGCACGATAGTTAGATCCCATGGATTTTTTTACTAATATATCTCAAGCACACTTTCGAACTGTGTTTGCATGTTAGTCTCGATTGTCCCTACTATCTGTCTTAGCGAATGCTTATGTGAAATCCAGTGATGCTAAACATTCGACCCAACAATTTCCATAGTTGATATGAGATTTTATGTGTCTTACTTGCTTTATATGATGCAAGAAAATAAAATGCAAACTCAAAACACATGCACAAAGTAAAGCTATACCAATATCTAGGGGTAATGGCTCGATGTATCTCAGAAATGGATTTTAACATAATACACCTTCGGACTCAAACGGGCTTTTCTGATGATATGCGGGGAGGAAGAGGCAGCCGCCTCCTCTTATGCTCGGACATATAATTGTTGCAAGGCTATTGTTAATAGCCCTTTCATTTTTCTCCGTGATCAGACAGAGCAACATGTAGTGGTCGGAGTTGAAAATACCAGGACACTAGGCTGTTTTGAGGGAACAATAATAGAACCTGGCGCCACCCATGAGGGTTCTGGGCGTGGCGCCAAGGGAGACTTTTGGCGGTGCCAAAACTCTTTTCATGTGCAATCCCTGTTCAGCACTGTTTGCGTACTGTGTTCAGAAATCGTCAGTTTCTCAATTTTTTGGTATAAATGGTGGACGAGGGATTATCTATTTTTCATAAGCCCATTCGTCTTCTTACTTAAGCTTTCAGTTTTTCTTTTGCTAAGTTTTTGCCTTCTTTACTAGATAAATTTTCGTATCTCTCCTAAAAAATGGCTGCACCAGCTCATACAGCATTGGAGATAGAAATTTATGAAAATGCCCTGGATTTCTGGATCCTTTCCCTGTGGTCAGATGAACGCGACTGGTTTGAGCACATTTATGGATATAAGTGCCTGCTATCCTGGAGGAACATTTATATAAATTGGGATATGTTGCGAGGAGCTTCTAGGTTCTGGTCACCTCAAGACCACCTTTTCAATTTTGGTATGAACGAGATGTGCCCCACTTTTGAAGAGTTTTGTGCAATGGTGGGGATGACACCTTCTGGTCTTATTATCGTGCCCTCTCATCGGAGGAGTCCATACATGGCAATTAGGGAGCTCTTTGGCACCACTCGCGTTGCTACTTCAGGCTTCTATAATGGAGTAAACTTTAATTTGACCGTCCTTCCTGGGGCTTTTACGGAGTTCAGGGAGGATGACCATGATTATTTGAGGAGTCGGCTGTCATCACTTTTTCTTTGCTTGGTAGGGAGATACCTACTGGTGGGCCAGCCCAGATATATCGATGTGTGGGTCGTGGACCTAGCATTGCAGGCTCGGGATCGCCAGGTGAACGTAATCCCAGTGATTCTGGAAGAGACTTTGGCGGGCCTGGATACTTTTGCAGCTGGTGATGAGCTATTCCCTTCCAGCAGCCCTTTTTTGATCCACATGTGGCTGGAAGAACATTTTAATTGGGTAATGACCCCAGTGTTGTCAGGAGCAAGGTATGATCCAAGACTCTATGGTTCTCGCGGCAACTATCCTTAGACCAATTTTTCGGAGTTTGATTGGGCTGAGAGTTTCTTGCGGAGAGGCTCCATGGAAATAATATGGGTTATTATCCATTAGCAGATCCGGCGTTTTATCCTGTATTCCGCGGGGTATACCCAGGTTGTTTTGTTGGGTATTGAGCGTAGCTCTTTTTATAGGGCGGATAGGATCTTGTGCCAATTTGGCAGGGAGCTGCTGATCCCTGACTCGAGCAGTCCTGTGGCATTAGAGCTGGATAATAGCAGGGATCTGGGCACCATCATCCAGGATATGTGGCAGCAGGACTTTGATAAGCTGCAAGTGGCCTATCTCTTCTCCAATTACATGCTCCTTTCCCATGAGTACCTATCATGGATCATGGTGGCTGCTGAAGCGCCTTCTCGCATAATCATGCATGGATTGAGGCGACTGTTGGGCGTCACATATCTAGCGGCATAAATGCTCGCCTGATGGAGATAGGTGAGGACATAGAGAATTCGGGGGTAGTTGTTCCCCAGGCCTTACAGGAGGATTTTAGACGGGTACACGGCCTTGGTGCCCGGACGGCTCCTGGTCCAAATACAGCAGGTCCTAGCAATGTGGCCCCTCGACTGAGCAATGTAAGCAGGCAACATAATCCTTAGGAACCAGAAGAGGTTATCCCTCCCTCTTAGACTGGATGGGGCACTGCCATTAGGAATGATGGCAACGTGCCCCCTCGATTGAGCAATGTGAGCAGGGAGTATATTCCTTGGGATCTAGAGGAGGTTATCCCTCCCCCTCAGACTAGATGGGGCACTGCCCTTAGGAATGATGGGGCTGGTCTGAGTAATACAGCTGCTCAGGAAAATGGGGATGCTGACGATAAGGAAGAGGACACTTCCGGGGGTTCTCATGCAGGCGAGACTAGATCCTCTTCTACGCCTCGCAGAAGGAGTATATGGTCTCGGCTGGGCGGACGCCGCAGGCACTGATGGATCACTCCGGAGCTTGAGCTGCAAATGAAGGAAAATTGGGGGGAACAAGGGGGTAGAGGTAGAAAAATAATAGATATGTACAGGCAAATAATGCATAACCTAAATATCTCAAACAGTTATTCCTAAGTTGCACCTTAGGACTTGTAATATTATATTTTGGTTTATTTATTTTTTTCATTATTATGCGAGCTTTTGCCGTGGTTTTTCGCTTTTTTTTGTCAGTCGAGTCCTTGCATGCTGAAGACTGGAGGTCGGATGCTGAGAATTCAGAGAGTGCATTCCCTCCCCTTTCTCTTGATTTTTTTTAGATGCTCTAACTTTTGCCTAGGCCGCCCTTTCGGGTTTTCAACTTAGTGAGCCCTTATTTCTCCTTTTTATTGTTTTTTTTTATTTTTCTAATTTTTGCCTAGGCCGCCCTTTCGGGTTTTCAACCTAGCGAGCTGGAGAGGGAAGCAACTACCAGATAGATCGGCTTAAGCATAGTACCTTTTGAGCTTGTCGAGGTTGAAGGGCTGAGCAAGATCTTCCCCTTCTTGGTTTGTGAGGAGTACTGCGCCTCATGACCGGATTTCTTTGACAACATACGGTCCCATCCACGGAGATTTCCATTTTCCCCAAGTATCAACATAACTAGGGGGTTTTTCTCGAAGCACGAGATCTCCGACTTGGATGTTGCAGCCTTTGACTTTTTTATTGAAGGCTCAGGCTATCCGCCTTTGATATGCTCGGGTATGCTCTAGGGCTAGCAAGTGTCGTTCATCGATTAGGGCTAATTCTTCATATCACCCTTTGACCCAGTCAATTTTTGATATGCCAGATTCCATCATCACTCGTAGTGACAGAATTTCAACTTCTATGGGCAGTACTGCCTCCATGCCATATGCTAGAGAGTAGGGGGTAGCCCCAGTGGGTGTGCGGACTGAAGTGCGATAGCCTAGAGGGTTAGTGGCAATTTTTCTGGCCAATCTCTTCCTGTGTCAGCCATTTTTCTGATAATGTTTTCCAGCGTTTTGTTGGCTACTTCAACGGCACTATTGGCTTGCGGTCAGTAGGGGGAGGATTTATGCCTTTGGATTTTGAACTCGTCGAGCAAACGATTCATGTCCCCTTCAAAATGCGTGCTGTTGTCGGAGATTATCTCGAAAGGCACTCGGTATCGATATATGATGTTGGTCCGGATGAATTCGGACACCTTTCGAGCATTCAGGATTTTATAAGAAAAGGCTTCCACCCACTTCGTGAAGTAGTCGACAGCTACCAAGACGTACTCGTGGCCATTAGATCCCTTCGGGTGAATTTGTCCTATAACGTCGATTCCCCAAGTTAAGAAGGGCCAGGGGCTGTGGAGTTATATAAGACGTGCGGGGGCACGTGCTGTAAATTTGCGAAACGCTGGCACTTGTCGGAATGACGCACCCACAGAATACAGTCGGTTTCAAGCGTACTCCAGTAGTACCCCTGCCGGATAACTTTCTTGGATAACATATGGCCATTCATGTGGGGCCCGCAGGTACCACCATGGAGCTGGTCCATGTTTTGCTCGGCCTTTGCTTGGTCGACACACAATAGATTAAGGCCTTGATAATGCCTTTTATATAGGCTGTCACCGCTAAACACAAATTGCGATGCCCATCTTCGTAGGGAGACTTTCCCTCTTTTGTCCAGGCCGGGAGGATATATCTCTTTCTGAAGAAGATTCAGGATATCAGAGTACCAAGGCTCGTGGTCTGTTTCAGGGGCTACATTGATTTTGAAGCAGTATGCCGGGGTGACCTTCTTCCCAACTACAAATGGTTGGACTTGGGTTTCTACGGGAATTTGGACTAGCGATGCTAGAGTGGCTAGGGCATCGGCAAATTGATTTCTATCTCACGGCAAGTAATGAAACGAGATAGAATCAAATTTGGTGGCAAGTGCTGTCAACTTGGCATGATAGAGCTGCAGCCGAGGATCTTGGGTCTTCCACTTTCCTTCGACTTGATTTATGATCAGAGCGAAGTCCCCATAGACTTCCAAGTCTTTGGCTTCCTTTTGGAGAGCTTCTTCTAGGCCAGCAATACATTCTTCGTATTCAGCTGTATTGTTTGAGCACTCGAACTCCAACCTTATGGCCAGTGGAGTGTGGGAATATGATGGGTTTATTAGCAAGATTCCTATGCCAAATCCTCTTTTATTCGCGGCTCCGTCAAAGAACATTTGCCAGCTGGTGTCATGGTCAGTAATTTCCAAGACACATTCGTCTGGAGAGCTAGGCTCAGCTGCATCTTCTGCTTTCAAGGGAAGATCGGTTAAATGGTCTGCAATTACGCTGCCTATAATGGATTTGAGCATGACATAAGTTATGTCAAACTCGTTGAGAAGAAATGACCACTTAGCCAGTCGGCTAGATAGTGATGGCTTGCCGAAGATATATTTTATAGGATCCGTCCTAGAGATGAGCTTGATGGGTCGTCCTTACAGGTAGGTCTTGAGCCTTTGAGTTGCCCAGACTAGGCCGGTGCAGCTTTTCTCTAGTGCTGAATAATTTAGCTCGCTTCCTTGCAGCTTCCTACTTATAAAATAGATGGCATTTTCAATGTAGGAATTTTCTTTTTATTGGGCGAGCATAGCCCCTACTGACGTGTCTGTGACGGTTAAATATATGAGGAGAGGTTTATGTATGTGGGGCGGAGCTAGCATAGGTGGATTGGTAAGATAGGCTTTTATTTTTTCGAAGGCTAGCTGGCACTTTTCGTCCTGGACATGGTCAGTATTTTTCTTTAGGAGTTTGAAGAGAGGCTCACATATAGATGTCAGTTGTTTCATGAAACGGATGATATACTGCAATCGGCCCAGGAAGCCTTTGACTTCAGTTGGAGTGTTTGGCTGCGGCATCTCTATGATGGCTTTAATTTTTGCTGGCTCGATCTCGATGCCCTACTCGGTCACGATGAATCCCAGGACTTTGCGTTTGGTAACCCCAAATGTGCATTTGGTGGGGTTAAGCTTCATTTGGTGCTTTCTTAACCTTTCAAAAAAAAAATCGAAGGTCTTTGATATGGGCATCGCTGGAGTGCATGATCATGTCATCAACATAGACTTCCATTTCTTTATGGATCATGTCGTGGAAGAGGGTGGTGGCAGCCCTTTGATAAGTAGCCCCGACATTCTTTAGCCCAAATGGCATGACATTGTAGCTGTAGGTCCCCCAAGGAGTAGTGAATGAAGTTTTCTCCTGGTCTTCTGCTGCCATTTTGATTTGATTGTAGCCCAGCATGCTGTCGACAAAAGATCTGATTTTATGAGCAGCGACGGCGTCTACCACAATATCAATATTGGGTAGAGGGAAATCATCCTTGGGCGATGCCTTGTTGAGGTCGCAAAAATCTACGCAGATCCGGACCTTCCCGTTGGGCTTGGGAACTGTCACTATATTGGACAGCCATATCGGGTATTCAACTACTCGAATAAATTTGACATGCACCTGTTTCATGATTTCTTCTTTCACTTGTAGTGACCAATCCGGTTTAATACGGCAGAGCTTTTGCTTGATTGGCCGAGCATCCAGATATATGGGGATCCGGTGTTCGACTATGGCTGGGTCTAGCCCGGGCATATCTTCATAGGACCATGCAAATATGTCCACGAACTCTTTGAGGAGATCAATGAGTGCTACCCTTTCAGAGCCTTGCAGGTAGTTGCCAATTTTGATTTCTTTTATTTAATTGTTCAGCCCCAGATTGATAGTGGACAAGTCTTCATTTGATGCTGATGAATGATGCTTTTCCTGGTGCTCAACTGACTTTACAAGCTCAAGCAAATAATTTTTATCTTTTGGGTTCATTTCATTAAATGACTCATTATTATTATTATTTAATGCGGCTTTTAATGTAGGTGCAACTAAGGAATAAGCAAAGACATTCAGATTATCATTAATAGCAAACTGTACAGGGTTATTTACATTATTGAGGACCTGGGGTTTGAGATCCTCAATTTTAGGGAGTGGATCGGTAGATGACCAATCCGTAAAGCTAGGGGAAGGAAGGGAATAGTATATCCGAAGCGGTCCACCAGATCTGCGGTCGTCAAGAGCGGGCCGGTCGTGGTATACCAATTCTGCGGAGGCTTATCCGTAATAAGCTCAAACTCTACAGGGAGTTTTTCATAATCAGTGCCTCCGTCTATCATACCCAGGAAGCCACCCTCCAGGCATTCACTATCAAATAGGGCCAGAGCATAATCATTTTGGTCAGAGCATAAGGGCAAGGCTGGTTGTCCCCCTCAAGTTTGTTCTCCTTTCTCTTATTAATAAAATCTAGCAGGGTGTCGCTCCTGTTTCCTAAAAAAAAAAAAACATAATCATCTTGGTCTATGGACCAAGTATTTTCAATAGCAACAGTCTTATATGTAGTGCTACGGGGCTCCAGGGTAACTTGTTCCATTTTATCTATGAGGATACTGACATCTTCAAAGATTTCCCAACCAGGGCATCTTTTCCCATTCTGGTCTAGCCAGGGCTCAGGAAACATGAGATAAGCTTATGTTTCCCCCTTCCTTACAAAGTAACCATTTAAGGTTTTTCTATATGGTTTGAGAGGGGGATATTTATATGGACGTTTTTCTCTTTCGGCCTTAGCTTTCTCATGTTTCTGTTTCATGACCGCGGCTACCTCAGCTGGAGTAGGTTCGTATCCTAGACCAAAAGGAGGGATACATTCCTTAAGTTCATCTTGGACTAATTGTGGGTTCCCGGGAAATGCACCCGCGCCCCGCGCGCCCTTGGATAGGGGGTGCGCGTACGTGCGGATGCGGTGACATCCACTGCTTTCGTTCCACCCTCCCTTTTCTAGGGGAGGACGAAATCAAAAGTGCGAGAGGAGTGCTGTCGGAATAGCGCATTTGAATGCGCCTCGGTTGCCTTTAGTGGATTTTTGATCCAATATGGGAGCTTTGGGTTTTCTATGTCAAGTTATCCCTTTTTTAGGGGATACCAGGATATAGGAATGCATCACCCTTCTATTCCCATTCTCCCTTTTTTAGGGGAAAACGTGAAAGTGCAAGGAAGGAATGTTGCAGCGCCCCCACTATGGATTTTATGAAATTAGCCTTATGGCTTATCTCAGATCACTATGGGTGCTTTGGGTTTTCTACGTCAAGTTATCCCTTTTTTTAGGGGATACCAGGACATAGGAATACATCACATTTCCATTCCCATTTTCCCTTTTTTAGGGGAAAACAGAAAAGTGCAAAGAAGGATGTTGCGAGGCCCCACTGGATCCAAAATGTTTTAGAGTCGCCATCTTTATTTTAATGAATAAATAAAGCAAAACCAAAAAGAAAACCAGAGATAATAAAAGCGGGTCCGGAGACTAAGTTACGAGTTGGGAAGGTGCTAGGCACCCAACTCGCCCTTTCGGTCTCAAAACAGTTTTTGGCTAAAGTATGCTTGTTGTTATATTAATTTAACAGATAAATAAAGCATTAACTACCTACAAATACATCCATTTGTCTACATTATTTACAGACTTGCAACTGTCTCTTTTACAAATAATTACAAATATACTTGAAAATATTTGGTCATAATAACGGCTATAATTAGTACTATTTCCTAACTAAATCTGGGCAGCACAACTGCTTATATATCTACATTGGGCCGGATTGGAAATAATACTTTTACAGATAAAAACTTTAAAATAAAACTTACTGACGGCCTAAGGCGTGCTCGCTCTGTCCTTTAGGGAGAGGGAGTCTTTTTTGTTGTTGTTGTTGTTGTTGTTGTTGTGTGTTGTGTGGATTCGGGCAGAGTGACTGCTTCTAAAAGTTACTTTTGGCCTTGGGATTTGGGCAGAGTAACTGTTTATTTTGATTGTTGTGTTTGCTTGAGGTAAGCTGAAATCGGGCAGAATAACAGCTTATTTTTGGCTGATTTGGCCTTTTAAATCGGGCAGAGCAACTGCTCTTTCCACGATTTTTGGACCAGGGAAATAGGGTGGATACCTAGCTGGGAGGCTAAGGCTCACTTCTACCGGTTGGTTTTGTGTTTGGAGGAGATTTGGCAGGGTTTCGAGGCTTTTTGAGGTGATCGCTCACTATCTCACTTCGCTCTCTATTTCTCCAGCGTAACGAGAACGCGAAGAAATTTTTATCGATGAAAGGTGTGCTGAATGAGGAGCCCAGGGCCTGTATTTATAGGAAGGATTGAGGACACAGAAGGAATTTAATTTCCTTCTTTATGCATCAGCCGATTGTACCAGCTGCGGGAGAAATTGCACATTACGGCGAAGGAACAGTGCATCGTGAAGAAAACTGGGCGCCAACAAGCCCAAACTGGGCGCTGGAAACAAAACTGGGCTCCATGCCCAATTTTCATATGGGTGGCGCCAATACTATTCAATGTTTTGATTTTTGACGCTTTGAACCCTGCATTTCACTCTTTTGCGTATCCTGCTTTGTCCTTTTGCATTTTCGACCCTATAACTTGACATTTGTTAATGTTTTAACAGGTCTTGATATTTTATGTCATGTCACATACCAGGGGTACGAAATTGGGGTGTCTACACTAAGTTAACAAGTCCTTGCTGATTCCTGCCGAGACCCAGACCAGACATATAATTCATTTTCCGAAACATGTTTAAAGGGACCATGTTTCCTAGGGATGTGGTTGTCTTCTTGGTGATGTCAGTTTCTCGCCCATATTCAATGGCATTGACCATAGCTTGGGGGATAACCTCAAAGCCACTGAGAAATATACCCGTGTCTTCATGCTATATTTCGAGGATCGGGATGTCCTCACTTTCCTCACTTTCCTAATTTTCCACGATCTTATCAGCCAAAATAATTACTATATGATCATCGTGGATGAACTTGACACGTTGGTGCAATGAAGAGGCTACCCCCTTTACCCCATGGATCCAAGGGCGTCCCAGCAACAAGCTAAACGTGGCTGGTATGTCCAAGACTTGGAATTCGACTGGAATGGTTAATGGCCCAATAGTCAGCATTAAAGTGACCACCCCTAGGACATATCGACTAGTGTTGTCGTATGCCCTTACTGTCTGCGATGAAGGCGCAAGTTATGATATTTTTGTTCCCTGTTTGGTCAGCGTGCTAGTGGGACATACATTCAAAGAAGACCCATTGTCTATCAGAACTCGGGGAACCCGTTTTTCCATTATTCCCACAGTGATATGGAGAGCATCAATGTGGTTGGTTCCTTCCCTTGGCAGATCTAGATCAGTAAACATTATTACATTCCCAAAGTGAATGTTTTCGATCATTTGAGTGAGCTCATTTGGGGAGGTTTCAATGGGAATGACTGCCTGCCTTAAAGATTTAGCCAGCGTGTCACGGTGGGATTTAGAAGCACAAAGCAAGCCCCAGATGGATATGTTTGCCTATGTTTTCTTCATCTGAGCTAATAAAGTATCTTCCACCGCCTTAGCCCCAATATCTGTTTCTTGGTCTTTGCCAGAGTGGTCACCTCTTTCCAGGTTTGGTTGGTAGGCTCGGCCGGATCTAGTAAGGTGGCTAACATCCCCACCAACCCAAGTGGCTTTTTCAATATTGGAGGTATTTTGGATACCCATGATAATGTCCCAAGAGAGCATATTGCAGCTAGGCCCTTTTATGGATAGAGATGGAGAAAAGGGAACAAGGGTATATGGTAATGGGTGTTTATTCATTTTGAACTTGGGTACACAAATTTTTTCATCAACCTCAATCATATGGATTTGAGGTAGAGGGTTATTGACTATATTTGGTCTAGGAGGAGGCTTTTCAATAACTTTATCATCTATGAGGTCATGGATAGCATCTTTGAGTATATAACATTTATCAGTGAGGTGACCACTGCAGCGATGATACTTACAATACTGGGCATGATTCCAAGTCCTGGGCAGGGGGTTCGGTGGCTTATAGCCTTCCAAAGGCTTTAGCACTCCCTGTGCCATTAGCCCTTGTAGTATCACAGACTGGGGAGATTGAAGTTCATCATAATACCGGTTCCCTCTGTTCTGGTTTCTGAAGTTTCTGCTAGGGCCATTATTCCCTCCGACTGCGTTGACAGATCTGTCTGATCCGTAGGACCATGGAGCAGTGCTATAGTTTTGGGTAGGGAAAGTGGCTGATGCATTTCCTACCATATTGACGGCTGGTGCTGGTGCGGCTGCCTTTCCTTTAGAGTAACGGAAAGAGCTGGGGGGGCGTATTGACTTTTAATTGCCCCGTCCGTATATCTTCATCAATACAGGTTCCTATCTCCACTATTTCTTTAAAATTGCTATAGGGGAGATACGTCATATGTTCCAGGTATATGGGTTGGAGACTTTTAATGAATATCCTGAAGGACTCAGCCGGATCAGGTCTGTCAAACGTCTGGGCTAATTTTCTTTTCCACGTGACTGCGAATTCAACATAGGTTTCTTTTTCTCTTTGGGTGCACGACTCGAGGTCCCTTTTATTTTCAAGGCTGGTGTTGTCTTTGTACCTTTCTAGGAACCCTTCAGCTATCTGGTCCCAAGTACTCATGGTGCTACTATCTGACAACATTAGTCATTGCTTGGCAGCCCCTATTAGGGTGAGATGAAAATTGGAAGCCATAGCTTCAAAGCTAACTCCCCTTGACTGCATGCCAGTGGAATAGGATTTCAAGTGGGATATAGGGCATCCAGTCCCATCGAATTTCTCTATGCCAGCTTGAATTTTGAAGGAAATACTGCTGAAGGTTGTAATGTCAATGCCCGTGTAGAAAATTCCCCTTTGTATATAAGTTTGAGCATCATGCTTTTCATGTTTTCCATGTCAGCCTCCATTTTGGTGGAAGGGGGAGTTGGCTTTTGGTATATGCTGGTGGGATTAGAGAAGGTTGGGTTAATTTCTGGCTGTGGTATCTGGTAAGGATTTTGGGCTGGATAAGGATTTTGGGCAGGATAAGGATTTTGGGCAGGATAAGGATTCTGGACTGGTGGATTATTGGCGGTTTCGGTTTGGCGGCCAAGATCATTAAAAGGTAAATAGGTGGTAACTTGGCCTAGCGAGTTATAGCTTTTTGGGTCCATATGTGGGCTATTCTGGAGTGGGTTGGTGATGGGAAAAGGGAGGTCATTTGGGTTCTGGGGGACATTGGTGCTTGGGAAAGGATATGGAGGATAGGATGGAAAAGGGTTGATATTTGGGTAATAGGGACTAGGTGGAGGATTTGGATTTGGAGTAATGGCAGTATTTGGTGGGTTGGTGTTTGGCTGGGAAATTGGATTTGGAGGGACATTAGAGGTTGATGCTTCTTGGGGGACTGCAGGGGAAGAGATTATCTCACCACTGGATTTTAAATTTTGCACCAAATTAGCAATTTGGCCCATTATACGATCAGACTGTGCACCCAAATTTTGGTCTAGCCACTGTTGCATAGCCGGGGTCGGAGCGTACCCTGGAGCCCCTGTATCTGTACCCATAGCGGACTACTCACTTTCTGCCATCTTGCTCGGATGCGTACCCTCTGAGGCGATTACGCCATTTTGACCCAATCGACACTTTCCGTCGCTTTACATTGTTTCCGTATCAACCGACTTATCTCTGCCTTTCCAAATTCGGGCCAGGTTTCTAAGGAAAATGGGGAAAATGGATTTGGATGTATCAGAAGGCTGGCTGAAGGCTTTCTGGGCTTGGAGTACAACGTGCCTTTATTAGTATTTTATTATTATTATTATTCATTTTCCTACTGTAAGACCCCGAACCTTCGTGTATTTGACTTTCTCGTGTTGCATGCTTTGTTGTTAATGCGTCGAGTGTTTATCTTAACATGATAGCACCTAAATAAGTCTCATTGGAATCTTAGTACCTTGCATATAAGATTTACAATGTTCATCTTAGTTGTTGTATGCTTGGTTGAGAGTTTAGAAGCATTGTTGCTTCGTTTGAGCCTTAGGGTTTCTCGGGATTGCCTTCGTTGCTTGTATTGTTTGTGCTTTAAACTTGCGAGAAGTTCATTTAAGTTCTAAACCAAGTGTACTAGTATTTCTCATGCTTGCACAATCAATGTTCATAGATTTGTTGCATTTGGAAATAAGATGACCAACATATCACTTCACAGATTCATCAGTTTGGGCGAACTTCGGGAAAATTCTGGTACCAATATACTAAAGAGAATTTTCTAAAACTTTAGTATGTTTTACCTACATATGTTAGGATACTCCCTGTAAAATATGATATTTTTCCAAGGTGTATAAGTACCTCATTTAGGTCTTGACTTACGGCTGTGCCAGAATTATGTTTTCAGGAAATCAGCTTCTGTACTTGAACTTGTAGTAGCCATATTTTGATGAATATAAGTCCAAATTGAGTAATTTAAAAGGCTAAACTATATTTTAAAGAGTCTAGTTTCATAATAATCAATAATCACCTCATTTGGAGGTGTGATATATTTATGGTCGATTTTACAAGATTGACTGTCTGTTTTCCAGATTTTGGGTTTTTGACTTGTTTTGGTTGAAGACCCCCTTGACTCTTGCACCCTTGCCCTTGGCCGACCTAAGTGAGTCTCAGCCACCTTTGTTGACTTGTCTAAGACCCTCTTAGACCCTTGGATCATGGCTTATCAATGGTCTCCATGCCTTAGCCAATAGAAAGCCTCTTAATCACTTCACTTGGATTAGGGACCTCTTAGGAAGTATATAAACACAAACTTCATCCCTTCCAGCCATTTTGTGCTCAACATAACCAGAGATTCAGAGACATAGCTCCAAATTTCGTCCATGGAGGTCACACCAACTTGAGAGATCATTTCCCGGAGATCCGGTGGTCCGATCGTCGAACCGAGACCGCCAAATCGAAGCTCTCGATCTTCTCTACAACAATCCTTGCTCTAATCAACCTTTCCTCCATTAATCTTAGGACTAAGGTACGTTGAGAAATCCCTAAAATTTTCATGTTCAATAAAATAGCATGACCCCTTCATTATAGTTGTTCTATTAATGATTGTGAACACATTTTGTGAAGAGAAATCCTCCAATTCAACCTTTGAAACATGTGTAGGATTTTATGAATTCTCTATGAAGTTGTGATTTTGACATTTTGTAAAGCATGAATGTTGTTTATAATGAGCTTAGGAATAACTCTTGTGAAGGAATATGTTTCAATTCAAGGTTTAACAAAATCACCGAAACTAGGGTTTGAAACTCGGGGATTGTGTTTAAGGCTAGTTTAAGATCATGAACGGCCTAGTTATCGAGTTCTAAATGAAAGGAGAACTTAAGAAAGGGCAATGTGATGCATAGAGTATCAATTCTCAACTTGGTTGAATTTTAGTAAAACTCACCGGAGTTGAAATTAGGGAGTTATTGAACAATACCGACTCCGCATTCAATCCCTACGATGTTTGTAGTGCGTTAGACTAATATATTAGCCTACGTGACTTTGGGATGGATTGAAGGGCATGTTTGATATGAGTGATTATAAGACTCAATCGAGTTCTTATGTGGTTTATGTGATTGTGTGAAGCAAATGCACAATTGAGAGCATGTTGTAGATTGATGTATCTACTTGACAGGTTGAATTCTCTCTTGTCGAATTCCTACTTGAGTCTTTAATGAGTAAAAACACCTACTTGTTGAATAATGAATTTGAGGACTATTCTATGAGAAGATTTGGATTGGGGCTTTCTTAGTACTCTATACATGGAGTCTACTTGTATAAGTCGCTAGGATGACCATGTTGTTATCTAAGACTCACCGGTATGGTTTGACCTTACGGGTTATTACCGCTCTAGTGTTGCTTAAGTCTTTGACTACCATCGACTTTTGTGTTATTGAATGAGTTACTACTTTAGGAAGAGTTTAGTAAATGACTTCATGATCCGAGACTAACGGAGTAGTCTTGGATAGTACTAATGGATGATGGTTAAGTTGTGACTCTGTTGAATTTCATAGGTGAATATGGAATCTGTGTATATTTTATATTATGACTAAATGCATGATTTCCTACCTTGTCAAGAATTGATTCTTCTATGTGTTTCTATGATATGACTTATGAGCATATTGAATGTATTTGCCTTCGTGCCTGATCTGTTCTACAGTTAATGAATTGTGGTGAACTTGGATTCTACTATTAAGTGGAATTATGAATCAAAATTGAACTAAGCTTGATTTCACAATAATCAACTTAGGCTTCCCTTATATAATCGACTTGGGACTTTGAACTAAATTTCTAAATGGAATGAGAACCTTGCTATGCCTCAAACGAGAACATAGAAAAGAGTCTTGGGACACATATAGTGTTCAAACTCTATTTGGTTGGAATTGTAGTAAAGACTCAACGGAGTCGAGTTAAGGAACAATTGAACCTTACGAGGATCGTGGTGAGATCCTATGATAATTATATTCCAGTTGACTAGATTACTAGCTTTTGGGACTTGAATTGAATAGAGTGAACAAACTTGGCACTTATGATTTAGAGACTCAAATGAGTTCCTATTGTGGTTTTGTGATTTATGTAACAATGTGCATAATCGTATGAGTTTAGTAGGTCATTATATCTACTTGAGAATTAGCAAGTAAACATCTACTTGTGCATTGCATATAAGTCCAGCTGGCATTACTTGAGTTTTCATGATGATGGTGGGACGATGCATTGTCTTCACGAATTATGGGATTCGTGATTGTAATGTATCGCCGTACCGGATTCGGTTTCACACACACCTCCACTTGCTAGCTACGGTGGGGAAGTAGCCCCTTTGCCGTAACCAAAGAGCGCATTGGCTAGTGCTATTTTCAGTAGAGAGCTCGGACCGAGAAGAGAGCTCGGTACTTTGATACCTGAACACGGGTATCACTGGCACGATATGATTAACAATTGTGATTGCAGGAGCAATACGACGACAGTGATTTGGTACCTTCTCTATCCTTTATGTGGCTTACTATGAGCACTTATGTGATAACAAAGTGTTAGTTGAACATGAGATCTTATTGACCATGTTTGTATGGGGCGATGTTATATGAGAGATTTGATGTGTATATATATAGATATGCACACTTATACATGATGATTGTATGAGAGATTTGATATGTATATGTAGAGATATACATAATTATATATGAGATATTTATGAGAGATTTGATATGTATATATAGAGATATGCATATTGATATAGGTGTATATATATAAATATGCACCCTTACACGTGATGATTATATGAATAGCTTGATTAGTATATATGATGATATATATATACTTGCATATGATGTTTTGTGGGAACTACCTTCTAATTCATTTGATTTGTGTTTGAACAGGGAATTATACCCTGGTTCATTTGGACGGTTTAGTAAGTGAGAAGAAATGAATATCTTGTGGAGTATCGAAATGATACGACGCCTCTTCACGGGTTTTTCTGTCATTTATAAATGACACCATGGTTATGTTTATGTTACATAATTATATGTTGCATATATATTGTGGGAGCGTACTGGGTCATTATGACTCATCCGTACTTGTTTTTTAGTTGCGATGGCGATCGTTGCTTGAGGTCGAGTAGATCGTGGCGTAGCATGGCGGGTCGATAGACCGAGGTTAGACCGTGTGGTTCGTGTTTGTAGCGCGACTTTCAGTAGTAGCTTGTGGAGTCTTGTTCCTTTTTAGCATTGTCATTGATTTAATGTACTTTGCTATTCTTGTGAGATCGGTATTTTGTAAAGTTATTTAGACTTTACAGTCGGGTATATACTTGGGTATTTGTGTTAGTTCTTTCTTGGGCCGACGTGTTGTGTCGTGCCTTGTTCGTGGTTTCGTATTTATTTCAGTTGTCTCCCGGGCACTTATAGCTTTGGGGCCTTTCTTTATCCTACTTATTATAGTTGTTGGTTGACCGCGGTATGCTTTAGCCGTTGGGTAATTGATATATCGAGGTTGGTTCTTTGTTGAAACGCCACTGAGTGCCGATGGTTTGATTAGCGTCTGCATTGTTGCGACGCGAGTTTTGTTTTTCCTCCTTTGAGAGATAATGTCTCTCTTGGTTTCATTGTCGTTGGTTTCGAGCTTCATAGCTTGGGACTTCTTTCTTATATTGCTTCCGCTGATTTGATTTTTGAAATACCGTATTTTAGTGCGGTGTTATGTTCATGTTTAGAGCGAGTTTGCTCGACTGTTTGACTAGCACTACTGTTTAACAAGTGCTTGTCCTCTTCTTAAGTTATTTCAGCACGACCTTGGGATTTCGTGTTGGAATGTCGGTCGTCAGCCTACAGACGATGGTCGGAGTCGAAATATCATGGTACCGTGCGCCGCCTATCCTGGATAATAGGGATATCGATGATGGGGATGAAGACACTTAAGGGGGCTCTCATGCCGATGAGTCTAGTGGTTTCTTCTTCGCCTCGCAGAAGGAGTATATGGGCCCTCGGTGGACGCCGCCGTGAGGCACCGAGGGACCACTCTGGCATGGCTACAAGAAAAGGATTGTTTCGGGGAAAACGACGGGGTATAGCAAGATATGGATATGTACAAATGCAAGTAATGTATAATATAAATGTCTTAATAAGTATTCCTAAGTTGCACCTAGACCCGTAAAATTTATATTTTAGTGTTTTAATGTGAGCCGCTTTTGTCGTGGTTTTTTCTCTTTGTCACCGAGTCTCTCGATGTGCCGACGATCGAGGTAGTACGCGATGGCTTCAAATAATGTCTTCCCTCCTTTTATTTTTATTATTTTTTTATTGCTCTAACTTTGCCTAGGCCGCCTTTCGTTTTCAACCTAGCGAGCTTTTTTTATTTTTATTTTTGCCCTATCTTTTGCCTAGACCGCCTTTCTGTTTTCTAGCCGGCTCTTTTTTTTTTTTTTTTTTTTTTAATTTTACCCCTAACTTTGCCTAGACCGCTCTTTCGGTTTTCAAATTAGCGGGCTCTTTTTTTTATTTATCATTTTTTTCTATTTTTTCTTTTTGCCCTAACTTTTGCCTAGACCGCCTCTTTCTAAGTTTTCAAATGGCCGGAGAGGAAGCACTTGTTGATAGAATGGATCGAGCACCATACCTTTGAGCTCGTTGAAATTGAGGGGCCGAACAAAGTCTTTTCTTTTTCTCAAGCTTCGAGGAGTACGACATCTCCTGACTGGATCATTTGACCATATATGACACATCGTGGAAGAGAGGGGTAGCAGCCTTTGATAAGTAGCCCCAAAGATTTTTAGTCCGCACGCATGACATGATAGCAGGGTCCCCCTGGGTGGTGAATGAGGTCTTTTCTTGGTCTCCCCTGCCGCTTTGATTTGACTATAGCTCGTAATGTTGTTGTTGGATTTGGGAATGGTCACTATTTTGGACAGCCAGATCGGGGTTTTTTTTTTTTTTACTCCTTTTTTTTTACCCGAATGAAGTTGACGCGGTCGTTTCATTTTTTTTTCAACTTGTAGTGACCATTCCGCTTGATGCGAGAGCTTTTGTCCGATTACGAGCATCCGGACATATGGGATCCGTGTTCACCATGGTCGGGTCTACCCGACATATCTTTATAGGACTAGGCGAGCATGTCCACGAACTCTTCGATGAGATCCATGAGTGTTATCCTTGCATGTAGTTGTTGATTCTGACTTCTCTTGATTCTATTGTCCAGCCCCCAGATTGATGGTGGATCAGTCTTTCAGTTACTGTTGATGATGTCTCTGGCTCTACTGACTTTACAAGCTCAAGCAAACATTTTATTTATCTTTTGGGTCCTTTTAAATGACTCATTATTATAATTATTTAATGTGTCTTTTAATGCAGGTGCAACTAAGAAATAAGCAAAGACGTTTAGATTATTATTAAAAGCACATTGTACAAGGGTTATTACATTGTTGAGGACCTGGGGTTTGAGATCCTCAATTATTGGTAGCGGATTGGTAGATGACCAATCCGTAAGGCTAGGGAAAGGATCGGGGATAGTAAATTTTAGGGAGCGGATTGGTAGATGACCAAATCCGTAAGGCTAGGGAAAGGAAAAGGGGTAATATATCCAAAGTAGTCCACCAGATCTGCGGGCGTCAAAAGTGGGCCGGTCGTAGCATACTAGTTCTGCAGTGGCTTATTAGAAATAGACTCGAACTCAGCAGAGAGCCTTTCATAATTAGTGCCTCTGTCTATCATACCCATGAAGCTGTCTCCTCCGAACACTTATTGGGGAAACTCCTTTATTGATCAACGTATTTTACAGCACCTTTTATTCATTCATTAATAGGCTAACTTGCCTCCCTTAAACCTCCTGGGCTTGGCTTGTTTCAAAGATTTTCGTGCCCGCCACTGTAATTTCTTTGTTGTCGATGAGGTCCTGAATGGCGTTTCTGAGCATATAGCATCGATCGGTAAGATGACCGCTGCATTTATGATACTCGCAAAACTGGGCATGGTTCCAGGTGATGGGCAATGTTTTGGGTGGACGGTAATTATCCATGGGTTTCAGTATCCCATGGGCACACAGTGTTTGGAGTATTTCAGATCGCGGGGCAGGCAAGTCATCGTAATGTCTTTCTTTTCTATTTCTTGGCTTTGCTACATGGCTAGGTCGGGTTTTGGTCAGGCAGCTGAGCGGGGTTTTCTTTTTCGGATAAGGTTGGAGCGAGATTGGCTTGCCTGGACCGGGGCCTAGCATGGATTCTTTTTCTGGTATGCAAATGATTCTTTTTAAGTTCCCCGGGATCATGTGGAAATAGGCATCTGAAGGGTCTAAAGGGGAATGATTTTCTGGGTTGCGGTAATATGCATTCAGGTGGGGAGGATCAAGGCCGATTTCTGGAGAGTTTGGGCTAGAGTTATGGGTATTGGAAATCATGTTTCCTTGATCAAGGAGGTCATCACTGGGTTGGTAACTGGCACTTGATGGTTTTTTGGAGGCTTGGAAAAGGATATTTTCGGTGGTATCAGGGGAGTTTATTTTAAGAGAGTGGGAAGTATTAGGAGCATATTCTGGGATTTTGACCTTTGTGATGGCAAAAAGCTTCCAAAACGGCCAAAGGTCACTTACCACCGATCCATTATTCTTTTACATGGACATCTAATTCCTTTCTTAACCAAGCCTCAAGCTCAGAGAGGTGCGCATACGTAGGAGTTTCCCTTCTAGTTCCCAAATTGCCCAGCTTGTCGCTATTTCCGTTATAGCTTGTTTGTTCTTTGCTGCCATACCGCTTCTGCCTGTCCGCCGAATCGATTCTGCCCTTGTTCGATTCGAACCGATACCCTCGATCTCGACTACTATCTTCTCCGAATCAACCGGCCAAGATTGTCTCGCTTTTCCAAATTCCCGGCCAGTTTCGAGGAAAATGGGGTTTGGTAGGTATCAGAAGGCTGGATGGAGGCTATCTGGGCTTGAAGTACAGCGTGCCTTTTTATTAGTATATTAATTTATTTTCATGTTCCCTACAATTGACCGGATAAGCACCTCTTTTATTTTGACAGCCTCGTGACTTTTCCGAACAAGGGATTCTTTCTCCGAGTATAGGACCAACGATTCCACCCGCCTTTCGACTCCCTCAGATCGGATCGTCCTAAGCGAAGGGCCTATACTCTTTCCAGATCCACCATCCGAAATGGACTAGGTCGAGCATCTGAGAATTATAAATCAGCCCCTGTTTATTGTATATATATTGATATGTATATATATTTTTTTGTGCGCACTTATATTTTTTTTTTCGAACTTGCGCATTTTTTTTTGACATATATATTTTGTTTTTGATTTATTTTTTTTGACAGGGCTGACCCACAATTCAAAAATGCAAAACCGCTCTGGGTCGCAAGTGTCCCGAAAAACTATATGCATTCTAACGTTGGCTTATGCAGGGTAGGCCGGCCATGGTGTAGGGTAACAGCTCGAATATATTTACATGCGTGCACGTGTGCGTATCTAGAAAGCAAGAAAATCTTTATTTATTTTATAAACGTAAAAATAAAGCGCTTATGGCCTGTCTTGCTGTTTGTGTGGATTTTCTCGGCTTTTTTAGTTTGAGCGCAAGCAAGCAAGCACATCACATTAAGAAATAGAAAGAAAAGTGGGGAAACTATCTGTCCCTATTAATTACAAATTTTGGTCCTATGTCCCCAAAATAAAATGACAGAATGAATGTAAATATGTACAAATGTACGTAATAAAGTGAGAAAGAAAAATGAACTGAAGAAATAAATGAAAGAAAATAGAGCCTAAGTAAAGCCCCAAATTTTGTTGTGTCGCCTGAATTTATTGCAATATAATATATATATATATATATATATATATATATATATATATATATATTATTTTATTTTGATTTTTTTTTATACTCTCGAACATGCCTCGTAATGTATATCTGAACGAGATCGGCCGCTAGATGGAGGATCATATCCACAAATATAGCCACGGCCGTAATGGGAACACTTTATTGAAATGCGTAAATTAATATAACGAGCATACCGCAGCCGAAACAAAGAAAAACAAAAAGGTTTTATTTTATGAGTCTAGCCCTCCATTTTATTAAAATAAAACAACTCCCCCAGAAGTCGCCACCGTGAGGTTCCCGACGTGCTCGCCCGCGCCCTGGATGGGTGCGCCAGACGCGGACGGACACCACCGCCTCGCTCCATCCTCCCTTGTTTAGGGAAGACGAAATCCAAAGTGCGAGAGGAGTGTCGTCTATGTTAGCACGTTGGAATGTGCCTCTGCTGTGCCTTGAGTGGATTTTGTATCCAAAATGAGAACTAAAGGTTTCTCATGTCGTTATCCCTTATTTCGGGATAACAGATATGGGAATGCATTACCTTTCCATTCTCATTCTCCCTTTTATCTTTCAGGGAAAATAGAGAAGTGCAAGAAAAGATATTGCGACGCCCCACTTATGGATTTATTAAAATGGCCTTATGGCCCAATCGATCGCTATGGAGCTATGGGTTTCCCGCATCAAGTTATCCCTTGTTTGGGATACCAGATATGGAATACATCACTCCTCCATTCCGTGATCTCCCTTTTTTTTGTGGGAGAACAGAAAGTGCAAAGAGGGAATGTTGCGAGGCCCCACCGGATCTCGAAAGTTTTAGAGTCGCCACCTTTATTTTAAGGCAAAAATAAAGGAAAACCGTAAAAGAAAACCGTAGATTTTAGAAAGCGGTTCGGGGCTAAGTTACGAGTCGGGAAGGTGCTAGGCACCCAACTCGCCTTTCGATCTCAAAGCGTTTTTGGCTGAAATATGCTCATTGTTATATTAATCTAGCAAATAAATAAGGTCTTATTTTGACAAGGGAAAATTAAACAGATACATTCGTGGCTACATTATTTACTGACTCGCACTTGCCTCCTTCCAATAATTACAAACATATTTAAGAATATTTGGCCATTATAACGGCTCTTTACATAATATTTTCTAATCTAATCCGGCAAAGACAACGGCTTATATTGGCTACATTGTGCTGGATTTAAAATACAACTTTTGAAAATAAATAAAAGGAAAAATACAAATGAAATAAAAATACGCCCTTAAAGGTATTACCTTTTAGAGCGATGGTGTGCTCGCTCTGTCCTCCTCGAGAGAGGGAGTCTTTTTTTGTTTTGAATTGAACTGGATGACTGCTTGATTTGATTGATGTTTTGAAGTTTGGGCTTGTCAACTGGCTGGTGACGACCCGAATTCCCCCTCAATGCGAGATCCCGAGTCGCGCCGTCCCAAATAGTCAATAACACAAGCATGCACAAGTAGGATTATAAAATTCATGTGGCGCAACATCGCATACGAATAGCAACTCGGCTACACTTGGCCGTAAAAACAACTTAAAATAAACAAGTCTTCGGCGACGTTACAGCCGGAACCCAACAACTACTCCTACAATATTAACACATGCTTATAAAACCTCAACGGCCACAACATGCCGGAGACAACAACAACAATAATAATTAAACGAGCTTTAGCGGAAGAAACTGTAGTGAACCATAACATATAAACAGGCTCGACATATAAGTCGGCATACAAAAGATTACGAGTGTCAAATCATAAGTTAACTACAACAACAAATTCCCAAGACAAGTTTACATGACTTGCTTCCCAACGTCCTTTCCAAAATAAAAGGCTAATCACAAGAGTCCAAAAGAGCAACCTTGAGAATACAATCAACCAAACGGGATAAAGCGAGTCTAACGTGGACCGTCTCCTCGGCTCGGATCTAAGGAAACAAAACAAACAAATAGGGTAAGTCGAAAGACTTAGTAAGTTACTACAATGCATGTTCATGTTATAGCATGACATCTATCTCAATTATGGCACATGATCATCATATAGCACTTAGCACATTATTCACGTAAGTGCGGGAAAATAAATCATACAAGTAGGATATGATATAGTCACGGCCGCTTCGTAGCTCCTGCAATAAACTTTATTATACTTTATCGTGCCACATCGATGCTCGGTGATTACATCGACTTTTATCGAGAACCTACTCGATCTAGATAGCAAGCCAATGCGGCACATATTGATACGGCAAAGCGGCTACTTCCCCATTGCGGCCAACAATGGAGGTGTGTGTGTGGTCCCAGGTGCGGCGATCCATAGCGAACACGAATCCCATAATTCGTGAAGGCGATGCATCGTCCCACCCTGACTTAATAAACAAACCAAATAATGCCAGCTGGACTCAATGTGATGCACAAGTAGATGTTTACTTGACTTAAACCAATTAAGGATCGAATTCGACAAGAGCGAACTCGACCAACCAAGTAGGGTATTAATCTCTACCATAAAACATGTCAAGGCAATTAATTGCTCAAAATCAATCTTTCATAACAACTTGTTGTAAACAACTAAACCAAACTCATATTTGAGTAAACCAAATCAAACGGTGTTCAAACTTCGTAGGGATTGAAACTAGAGTTCAACATGTTCAATTATTCCCTAGAGTCGACTCCGTTGAGTCTTTCTCTAAATTCTCAATTTTGGAGAAATTGAAGCTATGTGCTTCATAACCCAACCTAGGTCATTTCTAGGTTCAACAAGGTTGTAAATTCACCAAGGCATTGCAATGTAATTTATATACATCATAGAGTTCAATTTTGAGGATAGAACATATACAACTCAACAACATACAATGTAGGCTCAAATTAGGGCATTCACATATTGCACTTATTCAAGCAACATATATAATACATGTTTCTAACATGATTAAAACCTTAAATAAACAAGATGAAAGAGTTTTATAAACTTCCATAGGCAAGAAATCATCCTACACATGCTCCTAGCAAGTCCATATTTTTAAAATACAAGAAGAGGGCATAGGAAGCATATATGTGTCCTCATTGACCTCAATCACCATAGGCTTTGTTTCCTTAGGGTCAATGAGAACTAAATAGAAGAAGAAGAAGAGTAACTTACCAGTGTTCAACACCAAAGAAAACAAAGAAAGAAACCAATCGGTTGAAAACGATCCTCTCTTCGAGCTCTACACTTTTGATGAAGGTAGCTTGGGCAAATGAGTGAAGGATCAAGGAAGATGGAGATGAGAGCTTCAAGAAGCCATGGGAGAGTCTTGGAGAAGAGAAATCCCGTTTTTGGAGAGTGAGGGAGAGAAATGAGAGTCAAAATCTGCAAATGTGGTGTATATTGGTTCAAAAACTGAGTGGGACAAGTGTCATGACAATGTGGTCTCTTAAAATCTGATTTTTGTGGGTTTAATGATCACTAATGCTCTCTTAATCCATCCATAAAACATGTTACTAATGTTAGGACACAAGTAATAAGGGTTAGGGAGGTTTAGGTGGGGTTTAAAAAGGGTTTTGGATAGGGGTTTAAGGGTAGAATTCAAGAAACATCGAAACAGGGCAACCCTCTCGGGGGACCTTGCGGCCGCATGGTCCCTCACTTGCGACCGCATCCTCTCGTGATGCTCAACCTCCAAGTTTCGTTACCTTGGGGGCAAGGTCATTCTACCTAAAGCCCGGCAGTAACCAAAATGGCTCAAAACATAACCTAAAAGACCCTCAAACACTTAGCCAAATCAAGGGGGTTTCAAACCCCAACAAAAATGAGTTTAAAACTCATCACAAGCACCCTCAAACAACACCCGAACAATCCAAACGAAGGAGAGAAAGAAGAAGAACTAACAAGCAATTCAACCGGCGATTAAACAAGCATGCATACATGATTCTAAACATGTTAAGAGCTTCATGAATGACTTATGAATGTTTCTAAAACATTTATAAACTAAGTAACATGCTCACAATCAACAAGAAAACATGAAGGCAAGCGCACAATGCACATGCAAGAATACGGTGCGTTACAGGCAGAGTGACAGCTTTATTTGGGTAGGTTTTGGCCTTTTCAGTTGGGTGGAACCTAGACTTAAGTTTTGATTTTTTTTTTAGCTCGTTACTCGGGCAGAGTAACGGCTTATTTTGGGATTTTTGGACTGGGAATTTGAGGTGGATATCTAACAACTAGGCTAGGGATCACTTATAACCTATGGGTTTTTGATTTGGCAGAGTTTGGACAGGGTTTGGAGATTTTAGAGGCTTCCACTCACCTATCTCGCACCTCTCGTACTATTTTTATCGGAGAAAACGAAGCAGAGCTTCGCTGCGATCTAAAAAATCGCGGAGCAATTGTGTTCGTAAACTGGGAGCTGAGGCCTCTATTTATAGCAATGGCTGAGGACGCGGCTGGAATTTGTGAATTTCTTTCCCGTGCATTGGCCGCTTGTACCTTGCGCTTTAAAGCTTGTACTATTTCTTTGTGAGAGGGTGAACAGGAAACCCCCTTGGTGCGGCCAAGCCTATGCTTGGTGCGGCACCAAGGGTGCTATTGGCGGCACCAGCCCTCTTTTGAACTTTGAAAATTTGTCATTTTAGCCCCGCAGCCACTCAAGCTTCACAGATCCGCTTTTCTTTCGCATTTTTGACTTCTGCAACTTGACATTCGTTAAGTTTTAACAGTTCTTGATATTTTATGTCAGTCACATACCAGGGGTACGAAATTGGGGTGTCTACAAGGGGGTAAGTCATAAAGACTTTGTAAGCCACCAATAATGCAACAATGCTTCCGAACTCTTAACCAAGTATACAATAACCAAGATTGAAGTTATAAAACATGCAAGAAGGGTAATAAGGCTCTATTAGGACTTAGTTAGGTACTAAGGCATCGATCGAAGCAAGTACAACAAATCATGCAAGGTAAAGAAGGCATACAAGCGACTATGTTCGTAGTCAACCTAATGCAAGCATAACTTCAACAATATGAACTAGTTAACATGTTAAGGCATATAATGAGCATGTTATAACGATGCCATACAAGTAATGGGTTTGGGTTCTCTCATAAAGTGTGTCTAAATAAAAATGGGTAAGATTCACAAGGATATTTTATAAATATTTTGGGCCTTAGAGTTTTGAAGATATTAGTTTTGCACTAATTAGGTGTAAAATAGTTATATCCTATACCTCACCCACATTGTGTTATGTCGACACAAACACTTGTACATTGGAAAAAATTAAGGATCCAAGTTGTATATAAGTTGTGTATATCCCTACTGCATTGTCATGTTCTTTACTAGTTACTCCTTCCATTTCACCCAAAAACCTCTTAAAATCTAATAAAAAAAAGTTAAGTAGTATGATAGACTATTTTCCTGGAACAAAGAGAGTAAAACCCTTACTTTTTAAGAGTGAAGTAGGAACAAGTTTTGATAGAATAAATTTTAATAATAACTAATGGTTTCGTCATGTTTGGTAAAATATGCGGTCGTATATCTGTCGCTGATTTCCTTCTTTCTAGTAGTGAGATTATGAAAATTATAAACATAATTTTTGAAAATGGACTCTTAATGTAAAACGTCCTAAAATTGTATAACTGGCTATTTCTATTAGAACAAAGGGAGTAAAATACTTACTTTTTAAAAGTAAAGTAGTAACAAATTTTGATAGAATAAAGTTGAATACGGACTAATGGTTTCTTCATGTTTGTTAAAATCTTTTGTCGTATATTCGTCACTGATTTTCTGCTTTCTAGTGGTGAGATTAAGAAAATTATAAGCATAATTTTTTAAAATGCACTCTTAATGTAAAACGACTCAAAATAGTAAAATTATCTATTTTCTTGACTGGAGGGAGTAAAACACTTGCTTTTTAAAAGTAAAGCTGTAATAATTTTTTATAGAATAAAGTTGAATACTAACTAATGGTTTCCTCGTGTTTGATAAAATATTTTGTTAGATATATGTTGCTGATTTCCTTCTTTCTAGTATTGAAATTAGGAAAATTGTAAACATATTTATTGAAAATGGACTCTTATTGTAAAACGTTCCAAAATAGTATGATCGACAATTTTCTTAGAACGAGGGATTAAAACACTTACTTTTTAATAGTAAAGTAGTAACAACTTTTAATAGTAGAAAGTTGAATACTGACTAATAGTTTCGTCATGTTTGGTAAAATCTTTTCTCGTATATCCGTTACTTATTTTCTTTTTTAGTAGTGAGATTACAAAAATAGTAAGTTTATTTTTTGAAAATGGACTCTTAATGTAAAACGACTCAAATAGGTATGATGGACTATTTCCTTGGAACGGATGAAGTAAAACACAGACTTTTAAAAAGTAAAGTAGTAACAACTTTTGATTGAATAAAGTTGAATACTGACTAATAGTTGGGTAGTAAAATCTTTTGTCTTATATCCGCTGTTTATTTTCTTCTATGTTGTAGTGAGATTGTAATTAATTGTAAGCATAATTTTTAAAAATGGATTCATAATATAAAATGACCCAAAATAGTATGATGGACTATTTTCTTTCGAAAGAGGAGAGTAAAACACTTACTTTTTAAAATTAAAGTAACGTAGTAATAACTTTTGATATAATAAAGTTGAATACTGACTAATGATTTCGTCGTGTTTGGTAAAAATCCTTTGTTGTTTATCCGTTGTTGATTTCCCACTTTCTAGTCATGATATAAAAAATATATATATAAACCATTATTGAAAATGAATTTTTATGGTGAAACATCTCATAATAGTATGATGTACTATTTCCCTAGAACGAAGGGAGTAAAACACTTACTTCTTAAAAGTAAAGTAGCAACAACTTTTGATAGAATAAAGTTGAATGCTGACTAATGGTTTCGTCATGTTTGGTAAAATCATTTGTCGTATACATAAGTGATTGCGCTTACATACAATTGATGTCAACTCAGCCTTTATTGTATCCTATTTCACCTGCCTTTGTCTGATTATATATACATCTTAATTAACACATATCTTCAAGGCAATACATTTTCCGTCAAAGTCCCTCCGAACGGTGACAATTTTCCGGCGATGATTGTTTTAGTCGAAGACGAGGATGAAAAAGATGGTATCTCTAAGATGGTAAGGTATTTAGAGAATCGTGTCAACAACTCATCGAAAAAATATAAGACTTCCAGTACGACTTGAGGTTTGTATTTGTGAATCCTCTAATCTGTTTGGTTTATGAGTTGATAATTTTTATGCTTTCCTAGCAGAATTCATTTCGTATCTGCTATTGATGCCATAAATTCAAATTTATAGATCGATCTGTGTATATCTTGTCATTTTGACTCTACATCATGTTTCTATTTTATATTTTCATTAAAAGCGACAACCCTTTTTTTTTTTTTTGAAATAAATGATTAAACTGGGTTTGATGATCATCTCTAGTGGGCTTTTGTAATATATTTCACATGGTTTCAATTAAGCCGGCCAATTACGACTCGAAACCCATTAACACAACTCACCCGTCCTGAAAATTACTCGACCAACGCTACCCGTTAACATTTTTCAGTCAAAACGGATAACTTGTTTTAACCCAAAAAATTAATAGGTTTTGTTGAGTTAGGTTAAAGCTTGTCGAACTCTTTACCCATTTTGATGTGATAGTTTTTACTATGTAAATGTATACTTATTATTTTGGGGGTGGGGATTCAAGTTAAGATGGGTCGACCCATCTAACTTTTTACCATTTATAATTCGACCTAATTCAATCCGACCAATTTGATATTCAGGTTCTAATAGATTTCAACATGTTACCTGTCCCTACCTGATTTAACCCACCCAGTTGCCAAGTCTAGTTTTAGTCAATCACAATAAATCGATTAACATAATGAAACCGGTATGGTAAGGTGGTTCATTATGTAAGTCAATTATGGTTGAGTTGGTGCTCAGAATAACAGATCGGTCAATCTTGGGGGTGTTTTTGAATGTCTTGACAGTTTGATGATCTAATATGTGAGTTGGAGATCAGATTAATAGTTGTATGGTCTGGGGTTTCTTTAGCCAGGTTTTCGTACTCCAGTTGACAGTTTGGTCGAGTCGGAGGGGTGTATCAAGTGTTTGGTTAACTTAAAAGGATCAAATTGATAGTTTGATCAAGTTGGAAGGTCTTATTGGTTGGTTTGGTTAATGTGGAAGGTGTAATAGACTATTTGGTTAATATTAATGGAGGATTTCACATTTGATAAGTTGGTCAATTCAAATAGTTGATTTGATCGGTCGGTCAGATCTACTTCTTTTTAGAGTCTCTGATGTTAATAGAGTTTGTCATGTTTTGTACATTTGTTTCTAAGTATAAAAAAAATACTCCTTATATTTTCAAATTATCGACCTCCTTTTTTTTTTTTTTAATAATTGTTCTCTTCCAAAACTTTCCCTTTTAATAAAACTTTTTTACCACTTACCCTTACTTTTTCTATTTACTTTAATTATAACCACATACTCAAGGGTATTAAAAAAAACTACACATTTGTCCAATATTTATAATACATTCAATTATCTTATTATTAAACGGCATGTCGTGTGAGAAAGAACGATATTTTGAAAAACTGAGGGAGTACCTTTTTAAGCTATTGCAAGAAAATTGTCTACCCTTTCCATTCCTAAATAAGCGTCCTCTTTGATCTAACACACTGCTTAAGAAAAATAAATAAATAATTGTATTATAAATACTAGTGTATTGTGTGATTTTTTCTAATGTTCTTATACATGAGGCCATGATTAAAATATGAAGAAAAAGTAAGGGTAAAGTGGTAAATGTATTTTTTTTTTAAAAGAAATGTTTTGAAAATATACAATTATTTTGGATTAGACCAAAAAAATGAGGTTAATTATTTAGGAACAGAGAGGTAACATCTTTATAATTTCAATTTTATTTTTATTCTCCATTTTCTTGATGGTTACAATCCTATTTGAGTATCTTTGGAAAATACACCTTACTTCACTATTTATAATAGATTCACTTACTTTTTTAAATTTGGTGTCGAGTCAAACAAAACAATATTTTGAAAATGAATGTAGTATTGTTGTTTATGTTACTTGGTTGTCCCAAGTCAAAGTATTACACACTCTCACATGTGTACTAGTATGTTCCTTAATTTATTTTACTTGGTGTTGGATGGAAGATGATATTTCCTTCGCTCCTAAATTAATATTACTTCGTAGTTAAAAAATAGTTGGTTTGACTAAAAAGGTCATAAAAGATAGAGAATAATTTAAAAATGAAGGAAGTTTATTGCTTTTTATCATTTGAACCGAGTTTTAAATTATGCAGAACTCTATATTTCTGCTAAAAAATATTTGTTTTGTTATTTGTTGAATTTACATCTTTGGGAAATGTCTTAATTTCAGGAGATCATCCCCTAAAGCCATTGCATAATTCCGTTCGTAAAATGACTTTCACCACTGGAACCGAAGGTGATGGTTTATGGGATGTAATGTCTATAGACGAAATGAGGCAAATGGTACATCAGCGAGATGGAAGTCTTGCACTTGAGAAACATTTGGTCTTCGGTTCCGACTCTTCCTTGAAAACAACTTCTTTGAAGCCTTCAAAGACTACCAGAAGCAAAAATTCTCTCAAATAAACCAAATAAAACCCAACCAAAGCCTTCTCTTCTTAAAGAATCCAATAACAAGAAATAGCACACCTAAACACTATATTTCCAACCCTATAAAGAGCTTATCTAGCCTGTAACTTAAATCTTCTTCTATGTATCTTCATCTTTTATTCCTTTGATTGAAGGTTTTACTTCGAATATGAAATTAATGTAACTAGTCAACTTGTTTTGACTATTCTTGGTAATTTGTTTGACTCTTCTCCATTTTCTAATAATGTAGATCTTTCATTTGTTTATCTTGTAGATTAGTTAATTTACTTCTTGTTCTTCAAACATGTAAAGTCTTGTACATATTTCTTTTCTGTTTTCTATTTTTGGTTTACTTTAGCTTGGAAGGAAATATTTGACTCTTAAAATATCATATGAATGCTCATTTGGACCACATTTCCTCTATATATTCACTATATGTAATGAATATTTTATACATGTCTCTTTGAAATTCTGTTATAAATTGTTGAATTTTCTATGACTTCACATTCATGAAATAATGCTTAAAAGCTATCTTAACAAGAATCTAAAGTTATATGGTCAATTTCATAATTTTTTGACATCAATTCAATCTCCTATAATGAGTAATGTTATATATACTCAATAAGTATTCAAAATTGTGCACACAATGACATGGCTAATGAATTGACTGAGTACTTATTGAGTGCCCTTAACATTACTCCTCAAGAGTGCATTACTCTTGTAATATTATTTATCTCACCTATGAAGATTTCAACCTTATATTAAATATTTATTTTTTTGAATCTTTTACATAAATGTTTTATTTATATATATTTTTTCTATCAAGGCATACATTTATGTGGCTTACTTAAAGTGTGACGACCCAACCCCGACCCTGAGGAGGGTTCGCGGGTCGTGCCGTCCAAATAAGGACAAGACAGGTAAGCAAGGACTCAATTAACAAAACTGACGTGATGCAACATTGGACATGTAGTACAACTCGGTACTAAAAAGCCAGAATAATTTAAAAAACTTTGAAACCTGATATAACAATTAAAAGCAAGTAAACAATTCTTCAGCGACTTTACAACCGGAACCCAACAACTAGACATTTCATGCTAATATATATCTATAAATACATCTTGACGGCTAAACACGCCGGAGAAACAACAAAACTAAATAAGAGCTAATGAGATGCTCAACGAAAGTCTTAACAAGTGAACCAATACATGAAAACAAGGCTCGGCCTACAAGTGCCAGCAAACAACTAAAAGCATAAGTATTACTATAAGTCTTAGTCTACAACAAGTACAAGTTACTACAATTACACATTCCCAATCGAAGTCTAAATGACTTGCTTTAACCTAAGCATCCTTACGAAAGAGAGACCAAAAGAGCCAATGCTATCACCTCTATAGGCGAGCGATCACGGACAATAGCAGATGAGCAACCTCAACAAGACGGGCCTGGATGATTAGGATCCAAAACCGTTAAAGGGAGGGGGTAAGTCAATACAGACTTTGTAAGCCACCAATATGCATGACAGGATATAATGCAAGGCATACATAGCGCGTTATCATATTTGATTATCAAGCAAGATCCTAGTAGCACGTAGCTCTCAAGTCGCAATGCACGTTGTTTTCACATAAGTGCTAAAGTAAATCACATAGGATAAGGATATGTTATGGAACCGGTGCCGCTTCGTAGGCCTGAAATAGACAAGGTTATCTTGAATGTATTTGTCGGATGTACGTGTATGATACATCCACCACGATAGTAGTGTTCCAATCACCTTTGGTTACGATGAGGTAGTCTTCACCATTGTGATCAGTAATGAAAGGTCTGTGCAAGGTTATGGTGTGGCGACCCATCACTACCATGAATCTCACAATTTATGATGGCGATGCATCGTTGACCATCGAGACAATTTACGTATGCCAGTTGGACTAATGGTATGCCAAGTAGATATTTACTTGTCACACAAAATCAAGTAAGGAACGAGTTCGGCAAGAGTGAACTCGTCCGAATCAAGTAGATGTTTACTTCCGTAATAAACCAAGTAGGGGAGCGAGCTCGACAAGAGCGAACTCGTCCAATCAAGTAGGCATGTTACTCTACGATATACAATTCAAGCATGAGATCAATTACATTAAGAATTCTCAAAAGCTATATTACAATTCAATCGAACTCTAAACGTCAATGGGATTGATTGTAGAGTCAGTATTGTTCAATGACTCTCTAAGTGCAACTCTGTTGAGTTATCGCTAAATTATCACTAAGTAGAGGATGATGCTACATGCATTTTATTGCTCTTTTCTATGTTCTCAATTCATTTATAATTATACTACTAATTCATTCATGACTTTGGTCCATAAAGATCAAAGTTCCCAATTTGTGAACCCTAGAATGATCATCTTTTTGAAATTCCAATTTACAACAAGTCCAAGAACAATAGTTATCCCAAATCCATTTTAGAACACATTTCATACTTGACACAAGTCCAAAATATCAATTACAAGTCATCATCCCGAAATTTACAGAAAATTAACTTTAGAAATTTCAAATTATTAACATGGTGCATGTCTTCTTGAACATGTATCTAGAAACTATCATGAAAGGAGCATGCTTGATATTGAGCATACAAAAATAGGGGATTGGGAGCTTACCTTGTTCGAAATCAAATGGTTGGATGAAAAAACAAAGCAAGGATTATGAAACTAGAGAGAAAGGGCTTCGATTTGGTGGTCTCCAATTGAAAATCAAATGGCCGGATGTCCAACAATCATGCAACCAAGGTAAGGGACTCCCAAGCTCTCTTTCTCTCTCTAAGGACCCAACAATATCAATGGAGGATGAACAATGGCTGTCAAGTTGGAGTTTGGGGATGATGAAGTCACTAAAGGGTCAATCCATGGGTTGAGTTATCAAGCTTCCTATTGGTGGATTCATGTGTGCCATTGATTAAAACTAATCAAAGGGTTAAACCCAAAAAGGGTCACAATTAAGGTTGGGGTTTGATTTGGGTCGGATAGAGTTCAAGGGTTCAATCAAAAATTCAAAATTAGAAAAATCCCGTAATGCTGAAAATAGGGCTGGGCGGTCGCCCAGTAGGATGGCTGAGCGAGCGCTCAGTCTCTTTCTCAAGCCTGGGTGTTCTAGATTTTGCACGGTCGCTCAGTCATAAGGCTGAGCAAGCGCTCAGTGGTCTGGATGGCCAAAATGACTTGAAAACAAGTCCAAAATGTGTCCAACACAACCCTAAACCATTAGGTATGTTTAACACACTCAAAACACGTCCGAACATCACCCGAAACAAGAAGGAATAAATGGTAAACTCGTGACAAAAATCAAACGATTCAACAACGAGTTAAACAAGAATACTACAAGCATGAATGAACATTCTTAATCATGTTAAGGACTAGTAAACAAGGTCTAGGATTCAAGGTAACATATCACGAGTCTCAAGACACGAGACAAGGCAAAAGGAATGCAAACCAAGAGACTCTAAGAATCAAAAGTTCAAATGAAGTAGCAATGCTTCCGAACTCTCAACCAAGCATACAATGACCAAGATTGAAGTTATAAAACATGCAAGAAGGGTACTAAGGCTCTATTAGGACTTATTCAAGTACTAAGGCGTCGATCGAAGCAAGTACAACAAGGCATACAAGGTAAAGAAGGCATACAAGCGACTATGATCGAAGTCAACCTAATACAAGCATGACTTCAACAATATGAGCTAGTTAACATGTTAAGACATATAATGAGCATGTTATAATGATGCTATAAAAGTAATTGGTTTGGGTTCTCACATCCTCCCCCACTTAAAAGAATTTAGTCTCTAAATTTTTACCAATCTTCTCGAATAAACATGGGTATTTCTCCCTCATCTCAAGTTTGGTCTCCCACGTAGCTTCCTCGATATCGTGATTCCTCCACAAGACTTTCACTAATGGTATCCTCTTAGTTCTCAAGATTTTCTCTTTAGTATCATGAATCCTCATTGGTTTCTCAACATAGGAAAGATCGGGTTCAAAGGTAATCTCTTCATAGGCAAGAACATGTGATTCATCCTTCAAATATTTGCGAAGCATAGAAACGTGAAACACATCATGAATACCCGAAATAGAAGGTGGCAATGCAATTCGGTAAGCCAAAGAACCAACCTTTTCAAGAATCTCAAACGGACCAATATACCTCGGTGAAAGTTTCCCTTTCTTACCAAACCTTTTAGTACTACGGCACGACGATATCTTCAAGAAAACATAATCATCAACTTGAAACTCAAGATTGTGTCTCCGGATGTACCATTTCGGAACCCCATAACATAGCTTCACCAACATCGTCCCAGTAAATTGGTGAACGACACTTACGCCCGTACAAAGCCTCATAAGGAGCCATCTCAATGCTAGATTGGTACCTATTATTGTACGCAAACTCTGCCAATGGTAGATGTGAATCCCAACTGCCCTTGAAATCCATGGCACAATCACGAAGCATGTCCTCCAATATCTGTATCAATCTCTCTGATTGCCCATCTGACTAAGGATGAAAGGCCGTACTAAAGTTAAGTTTCGTACCCAAGGCCTCCTGTAATGAATGCCAGAATCTCGAGGTAAATCTAGGATCTCTATCTGATACAATACTAACAGGAACACCATGTAGCCGAACAATCTCATGAATATACAATGCTACCAACTAACCCAAACTGTAAGTGATCGCAATAGGTATAAAATGAGAAGATTTTGTCAACCTATCGACAATAACCCAAACAATGTTGAAGCCTCTACGAGTACGCGGTAACCCCGTAACAAAATCCATCGTGATATGTTCCCATTTCCACTTTGGAATCTCAAGTGGCTGCAATAAACCGGCAGGTCTCTTGTGCTCAGCCTTAACTTGTTGACAAGTCAAGCACCTAGATACATAATCCGCTATTTCCCTCTTCATGCCATTCCACCAAAACTGTCTCTTCAAGTCACGGTACATCTTAGTACTCCCTGGATGTATCGTGTACTTGGACTTGTGAGCCTCGTCAAGAACCATGAGCTTCACTCCATCAGTAGAAGGAATGCAAACTCTACCTCGAAAAGTCAAGATACCACTACTATTCATCGCAAACTCGGAAGTCTTATTCTCGGCCAATCAGTCCATAATCCTCATAAAATCTGGATCTAACACTTGTGCCATCTTGATCAACTCGAAAAATATAGGGGTAGCACGAATGCTAGCAAAGATAATACCACGCTCGTTCTCAATAGGACTCCACTCACGGACATCCTCTAGTATTTTCCACTCTCTCATCATCAAACAAGACATAAAAACCTTCCTACTCAAGGCATCTACAACAACATTTGCTTTCCCCGGATGGTAAAGAATAGTACAATCATGATCCTTAAGCTTCTCCATCCAACGCCTCTGTCTCATATTCAACTCTTTCTGCAAGAATAGGTACTTCAAACTCTTATGATCGGTAAACACTTCAAACTTTTCCCCATAATGGTAATGTTTCCACTTGTGAAGCGCGAAAATAATTACTGCTAATTCAAGGTCGTGTGTAGGATAATTCTGCTCATAAGGTGACAACTTCCTCGAAGCATAAGCGATAACCCTTTCGTTCTGAATAAGCACGCAACCCAAGCCTTCTAATTAAGTGTCTCTATAGATCACAAAATTATCACATCCACTAGGCAATGCTAAAACATGAGCTATAGTCAATCTCCTCTTCAACTCTTGAAAACTGGCCTCGCACTTATCACTCCAAATAAAAGTACCTTTTTTCTGAGTCAAGTTCATCATAGGAGTAGCAATCTTGGAAAATCCCTCAATGAACCTATGGTAATAACCTGCCTAGCCCAAGAAACTACGAACTTCGGTCACCGTACTTGGAGTCTTCCATTAAGTAACAACCTCCACTTTAGATGGATCCACCGCAATCCCAGCACTAGAACCAACGTGCCCAAGAAAAGATACTTGTTCGAGCCAAAATGCACACTCACTAAATTTGGCGAAAAGCTGCTTCTCTCGCAATAGGGAAAGAACCACTCTCAAGTGATCAGCATGTTCCTCTCGTGACTTTGAGTACACTAGGATATCATCGATGAAAACCACAACAAAGCAATCTAAATAATAATGGAATGCCCAATTCATCAAATCCATAAAAACCACAGGCGCGTTTGTCAACCCAAATGACATCACAACAAACTCGTAATGACCATAACGTGTCCGAAAAGCTATCTTTTGGACATCCACTGCCCAAACTCTCAACTGGTGATAACCATACCTCAAGTCTAGCTTGGAATACACTACTGACCCTTGACGTTTGTCGAAGAGATCATCAATGTGAGGTAACTGCTACTTGTTATTAATAGTAACCTGAGTAAACTGCCGATAATCAATACACAACCGCAAGCTACCATCCTTTTTTTCTCACAAACAACACCGGTGCACCCCACAGAGATACATTCGGTTTAATGAACTCCCTATCAAGAAGTTCTTGCAACTGGTCCTTCAGTTCCCTCAACTCTGCGGGAGCCATTCTATATGGTGCCCTAGAAATAGGTGAAATCCAGGCAATAACTCAATGCAAAATTCTACCTCTCGATCGGGTGGTAAAGCATACTCGGTCAAGAACATGTCGGTCAAGAACATGTCGGCATACTAGTATCGATCACACGAGCTAAATAACCGGTACACCCTTGGGATAAAAGCTTCCTAGCTCGTAAAGAAGAAGTCACATGTATACTATTCATGGCATGATCACCCGTAAACACAAAATCTGGAATACCGGGCATGGAAAAAGTAACTCTCTTACGACGGCAATCAACTAGAACATGATAAGTACATAACCAATCCCTACCCAAAATCAAATCAAAGTCCCGAATAGGAAAAACTACCAAATCTGCATGCAAGACTTGATCACATACAAGCACATCACAAGCCTTATAAACCTCTGATGCCAACAAATGATCACCCAACAGTGTAGACACCTCAAGCACATAAGGTAACTGAGAAGGCAACAGGCACAAATGCTTAATGAAATATGATACAACATAGGAATGAGAAGACCCCAGATCTATAAGAACACAAGCCCTATGATCAAAAACTGAGAGAATACCTCCAATGATTGAGGTCGACTCTGGAAGCCCACGTTGATCAAGTGCGAATACACGAGCTAGCACCTTAGGACGCCCATCATTATCCCTCTTGCTACGCGACTGCTGCACGGAACCCACGGACTGAGTAGCTTTAATCTTAGGACATTCTCTAATCTGGTGATTTACATCTCCACATCCTAGACACTGCCCAAGTCTGGTCCTACAATCATTATACGAATTCCCCGGCTTATGACAATTGGAACACCCAATAGGTTCACTCCGCTAGCCTTGCTGCCCTTGCGAAGATGGAGCATGACTATCACGACCCTCAGACGAATGCCTAAAGTGTCCATCTAACTGCTGCCTAGACTAGCCACCGTTGAGACGGTTGCCCTGATGACTGGACCGATTACCCGAAAGCTAACCTTTCCCAAAATGTTGTGAGGTCACCTAAGACGACTGCTGCGACAGTTACTGATACGAGGACTACATAGCAGGCTTCTGTCTGTGCTCCTCTATGTCTCTATCTATCTCATAGGCGTGATCAATAACATCCCAATAATCTATCAACTACAAAGATAAGAGCTACCTCCTAAACTCGGTTTGCAGACCCTTCACGAACTTAAGAACCCTTTGGGACTCATCTGGTACAAAATGTGCACACTAACAAGACAACTCGATGAACTTATCTGAATACTGGGCCACTATCATAGAACCTTGTTCTATATCCTGGAATTCCTTCTCCCTTTTTCTCCTCACTACCATAGGTACATAGGAAGCCTTGAACTCCCTCTCGAAATTAGACCAAACCCTCGGAACCCGATTAAGATTCCATCTTGCTAGCAATACTCTCCACCAATGGTTCATGACCCCTCTTAGCTTATACACAACTAACACAACTTTCTCTTCCTCAGTGCAGTCTAGAGCTGCAAAGATTTTTTTCAAGTCCTCTCGCTATAACTCTGCCTTACTAGCATCTGACTATCCCTCGAAAGATGGAGATTTCATCTTTAAGAACCTTTCCAAAGTAGCATTGTTTCTGGCCCTAGGCTTTGGTGGTACATCATTACGAGGTGGCAAAGCTCTCGCCTTCGGTTTTGGTGGTGGTGGTGGGGATGGTACACCTCCCACCTGACCTTCCTGTGTTATCTCAGCCATAACTGTCATAATCCTACGGAACAAGCATACCATACGAGCATTATCCTCATCCTGATTCTGTGGTGGGGGTATCACAACCTCTGGTTCATCTAGAACTCTAGCCTCCGATTTAACAGGAACCCTCCTAGGCCTGCCTCTACCTCGTCTAATACTGGTTCCACCGCTACTAGCTCCTGGTCTAGAACCCACCATGATACACCTATAAGATATCACTCGACGTTAGAGCATCACACAAGTACTAACCCACCTAGGCCATGGAACCTATCTTGGCCGATATCTAACCTATAACTCTGATACCAACTGTGATGACCCAACCCCAACCCCGATGAGGGATCGCGGGTCGTGCTGTCCAAATAAGGACAAGACATGAAAGCAAGGACTCAATAAACAAAACTGACGTGACGCAACATTGGACACATAGTACAACTCGACACTAAAGAGTCAGAATAATTTAAAACTTTGGAACCTGATATAGCAATTAAAAGCAAGTAAACAATTCTTCGGTGACTTTACAACCGGAACCCAACAACTAAACAATTCATGCTAATATATATATACACCTCGATGGCTAAACATGCCGAAGAAACAACAAAAGTAAATAAGAGCTAATGGGATGCTCAGCGAAAGTCTTAACAAGAGAACCAATACATGAAAGCAAGGCTCGACCTACAAGTGTCGACAAACAACTAGAAGCATAAGTAGTACTATAAGTCTTTAGTCTACAACAAGTACAAGTTACTACAATTACACATTCCCAAGCGAAGTCTAAATGACTAGTTTTAACCCAACAGTGCTTGCAAAAGAGAAACCAAAAGAGCCAATGCTACCACCTATAGGCGAGCGATCACGGACAATAGCGGACGAGCAACCTCAATGAGACGGGCCTGGATGATTTGGATATAAACAGTAAAAGGGAGGGGGTAAGTCATAAAGACTTTGTAAGCCACCAATAATGCAACAATGCTTCCGAACTCTTAACCAAACATACAATGACCAAGATTGAAGTTATAAAACATGCAAGAAGGGTAATAAGGCTCTATTAGGACTTAGGCAGGTACTAAGGCATCGATCGAAGCAAGTACAACAAAGCATGCAAGGTAAAGAAGGCATACAAGCGACTATGTTCGTAGTCAACCTAATGCAAGCATGACTTCAACAATATGAACTAGTTAACATGTTAGGGCATATAATGAGCATGTTATAACGATGCTATACAAGTAATGGGTTTGGGTTCTCACATAAAGTGTGTCTAAATAAAAATGGGTAAGATTCACAAGGATATTTTATAAATATTTTGGGCCTTAGAGTTTTGAAGATATTAGTTTTGCACTAATTAGGTGTAAAATAGTTATATCCTATACCTCACCCACGTTGTGTTATGTCGACACAAACACTTGTACATTGGAAAAAATTAAGGATCCAAGTTGTATATAAGTTGTGTATATCCCTACTGCATTGTCATGTTCTTTACTAGTTACTCCTTCCGTTTCACCCAAAAACCTCTTAAAATCTAATTAAAAAAAGTTAAGTAGTATGATAGACTATTTTCCTGGAACAAAGAGAGTAAAACACTTACTTTTTAAGAGTGAAGTAGGAACAACTTTTGATAGAATAAATTTTAATAATAACTAATGGTTTCGTCATGTTTGGTAAAATATGTTGTCGTATATCCGTCGTTGATTTCCTTCTTTCTAGTAGTGAGATTATGAAAATTATAAACATAATTTTTGAAAATGGACTCTTAATGTAAAACGTCCTAAAATTGTATAACTGGCTATTTCTATTAGAACAAAGGGAGTAAAATACTTACTTTTTAAAAGTAAAGTAGTAACAAATTTTGATAGAATAAAGTTGAATACAGACTAATGGTTTCTTCATGTTTGGTAAAATCTTTTGTCGTATATTCGTCACTGATTTTCTGCTTTCTAGTGGTGAGATTAAGAAAATTATAAGCATAATTTTTAAAAATGCACTCTTAATGTAAAACGTCTCAAAATAGTAAAATTATCTATTTTCTTGACTGGAGGGAGTAAAACACTTGCTTTTTAAAAGTAAAGCTGTAATAAATTTTTATAGAATAAAGTTGAATACTAACTAATGGTTTCCTCGTGTTTGATAAAATATTTTGTTAGATATCTGTTGATGATTTCCTTCTTTCTAGTATTGAAATTAGGAAAATTGTAAACATATTTATTGAAAATGGACTCTTACTGTAAAACGTTCCAAAATAGTATGATAGACAATTTTCTTAGAACGAGGGATTAAAACACTTACTTTTTAATAGTAAAGTAGTAACAACTTTTAATAGTAGAAAGTTGAATACTGACTAATAGTTTCGTCATGTTTGGTAAAATCTTTTCTCGTATATCCGTTACTTATTATTATTATTATTATTATTATTATTATTTTGGTAGTGAGATTACAAAAATAGTAAGTTTATTTTTTGAAAATAGACTCTTAATGTAAAACGACTCAAAACGGTATGATGGACAATTTCCTTGGAACGGGTGGAGTAAATCACAGACTTTTAAAAAGTAAAGTAGTAACAACTTTTGATAGAATAAAGTTGAATACTGACTAATAGTTGGGTCATGTTTAGTAAAATCTTTTGTCTTATATCCGCTGTTTATTTTCTTCTTTGTTGTAGTGAGATTGTAATTAATTGTAAGCATAATTTTAAAAAATGGATTCTTAATATAAAACGACCCAAAATAGTATGATGAACTATTTTTTTGGAAAGAGGAGAGTAAAACACTTACTTTTTAAAATTAAAGTAACGTAGTAATAACTTTTGATATAATAAAGTTGAATACTGACTATTGATTTCGTCATGTTTGGTAAAAATCCTTTGTTGTTTATCCCTTGTTGATTTCCCACTTTCTAGTCATGATATTAAAAAATATATATATAGACCATAATTGAAAATGAACTTTTAAGGTGAAACATCTCATAATAGTATGATGCACTATTTCCCTAGAACGAAGGGAGTAAAACACTTGCTTCTTAAAAGTAAAGTAGCAACAACTTTTGATAGAATAAAGTTGAATACTAACTAATGGTTTCGTCATATTTGGTAAAATTATTTGTCGTATACATAAGTGATTGCGCTTACATACAATTGATGTCAACTCAGCCTTTATTGTATCCTATTTCACCTGCCTTTGTCTGATTATATATACATCTTAACTAACACATATCTTCAAGGCAATACGTTTTCTGTCAAAGTCCCTCTGAACAGTGGCAATTCTGCGGGGATGATTGTTTTGGTCGAAGACGAAGATGAAAAAGATGGTATCTCTAAGATGGTAAGGTATTTGGAGAATCGTCTCAACAACTCATCGAAAAAATATAAGACTTCCAATACGACTTGAGGTTTGTTTCTGTAAATCCTCTAATCTGTTTGGTTTATGAGTTGATAATTTTTATGCTTTCCTAGCAAAATTCAAATTTATAGATCTGTTTATATCTTGTCGTTTTGAATCTACATCATGTTTCTATTTTATATTTTTTCTTTAAAAGCGGCAACTTTTTTTTTTTTTTAATAAATGATTAAATTGGGTTTGAAGATCATCTCTAGTGGGCTTTTGTAATATATTTCACATGGTTTCAATTAAGCCAGTCAATTACGACTCAAAACCCATCAACACAACTCACCCGTCCTGTAAATTACCCGACCAACACTACCCGTTAACATTTTTCAGTCAAAACGGATAACCTGTTTTAACCCAAAAAATATTAATAGGTTTTGTTGAGTTAGGTTAAAGCTTGTCGAATTCTTTACCTATTTTGATGTGATAGTTTTTACTATGTAAATGTATACTAATTATTTGGGGGATTCAAGTTAAGATGGGTCGACCCATCTAACTTTTTGCCATTTATAATTCGACCTAATTCAATCCGACCAATTTGATATTCAGGTTCTAATAGATTTCAACCTGTTACCTGTCCCTACCTGATTTAACCCACCTAGTTGTCAGGTCTAGTTTTAGTCAATCACAATAAATAGATTAACATAATGAAACCGGTATGGTAAGGTGGTTCATTATGTAAGTCAATTATGGTTGAGTTGGTGCTCAGAATAACAGATCGGTAAATCTTGGGGGTGTTTTTGAAAGTCTTGACAGTTTGATGATCTAATATGTGAGTTGGAGATCAGATTAATAGTTGTATGGTCTGGGGTTTCTTTAGCCAAGTTTTCGTACTCCAGTTGGCAGTTTGGTCAAGTCGGAGGGGTGTATCGAGTGTTTGGTTAACTTAAAAGGATCAAATTGTTAGTTTGATCAAGTTGGAAGGTCTTATTTGTTGGTTTGGTTAATGTGGAAGGTGTAATCGACTATTTGGTTAATACTAATGGAGAATTTCACATTTGATAAGCTGGTCAATTCAAATAGTTGATTTGATCGGTCGGTCAGATCTACTTCTTTTTAGAGTCTCTGATGTTAATTGAGTTTGTCATGTTTTGTACATTTGTTTCTAAGTATAAAAAAAATACTCCTTATATTTTCAAATTATCGTCCTCCTTTCCTTTTTTGTTTGTTTTTAAATAATTGTTATCTTCCAAAACATTTCCTTTTAATAAAACATTTTTACCACTTACCCTTACTCAAGGATATTAAAAAAAAACTACACATTTGTCCAATATTTATAATACAGTCAATTATCTTATTATTAAATGACGTGTCGTGTGAAAAAGAACAATATTTTGAAAAACTGAGGGAGTACCTTTTTAAGCTATTGCAAGAAAATCGTCTACTCTTTCCATTCCTAACTAAGCGTCCTCTTTGATCTAACACACTACTTAAGAAAAATAAATAAATAATTATATTATAAATACTAGTGTATTGTGTGATTTTTTCAAATGTTCTTATACATGAGGCCATGATTAAAATATGAAGAAAAAAAAGTAAGGGTAAAGTGGTAAATGTATCTTTTTAAAAAGAAATGTTTTGAAAATATACAATTATTTTGGATTAGACCAAAAAAATGAGGTTAGTTATTTAGGAACAGAGAGGTAACATATTTATAATTTCAATTTTAATTTTATTCTCAATTTTCTAGATGGTTACGATCCTATTTGAGTATCTTTGGAAAATACACCTTACATTACTATTTATAATAGATTCACTTATTTTTTTAAATTTGGTGTTGAGTCAAACAAAACAATATTTTGAAAATGAATGTATTGTTGTTTATGTTACTTGGTTGTCCCAAGTCAAAGTATTACACACTCTCACATGTGTACTAGTATGTTCCTTAATTTATTTTACTTGGTGTTGGATGGAAGATGATATTTCCTTCGCTCCTAAATAAATATTACTTCGTAGTTTAAAAATAGTTGGTTTGACTATAAAGGTCATAAAAGATAGAGAATAATTTAAAAATGAAGGAAGTTTATTGCTTTTTATAATATTTTTGGTGATAAATGAATGAAACAAGTATATTATCATTTGAACCGAGTTTTAAATTATGTAGAACTCTATATTTCTGCTAAAAAATATTTGTTTTGTTATTTGTTGAATTTACATCTTTGGGAAATGTCTTAATTTCAGGAGATCGTCCCCTAAAGCCATTGCATAATTCCGTTCCTAAAATGACTTTCACCACTGGAACCGAAGGTGATGGTTTATGGGATGTAATGTCTATAAACGAAATGAAGCAAATGGTACATCAGCGAGATGGAAGTCTTGCACTTGAGAAACATTTGGTCTTCGGTTCCGACTCTTCCTTGAAAACAACTTCTTTGAGGCCTTCAAAGACTACCAGAAGCAAAAATTCTCTCAAATAAACCAAATAAAACCCAACCAAAGTTCTCTTCTTAAAGAATCCAATAACAAGAAATAGCACACCTAAACACTATATTTCCAACCCTATAAAGAGCTTATCTAGCCTGTAACTTAAATCTTCTTCTATGTATCTTCATCTTTTATTCCTTTGATTGAAGGTTTTACTTCGAATATGAAATTAATGTAACTAGTCAACTTGTTTTGACTATTCTTGGTAATTTGTTTGACTCTTCTCCATTTTCTAATAATGTAGATCTTTCATTTGTTTATCTTGTAGATTAGTTAATTTACTTCTTGTTCTTCAAACATGTAAAGTCTTGTACATATTTCTTTTCTGTTTTCTATTTTTGGTTTACTTTAGCTTGGAAGGAAATATTTGACTCTTAAACTATCATATGAATGCTCATTTGGACCACATTTCCTCTATATATTCACTATAGAAAATTAACTTTAGAAATTTCAAATTATTAACATGGTGCATGTCTTCTTGAACATGTATCTAGAAACTATCATGAAAGGAGCATGCTTGATATTGAGCATACAAAAACAGGGGATTGGGAGCTTACCTTGTTCGAAATCAAATGGTTGGATGAAAAAACAAAGCAAGGATTATGAAACTAGAGAGCAAGGGCTTCGATTTGGTGGTCTCCAATTGAAAATCGAATGGCCGGATCTCCAGCAATCATGCAAGCAAGGTAAGGGACTCCCAAGCTCTCTTTCTCTCTCTAAGGACCCAACAATATCAATGGAGAATGAACAATGGCTGTCAAGTTGGAGTTTGGGGATGATGAATTCACTAAAGGGTCAATCCATGGGTTGAGTTATCAAGCTTCCTATTGGTGGATTCATGTGTGCCATTGATTAAAACTAATCAAAGGGTTGAAATTAAACCCAAAAAGGGTCACAATTAAGGTTGGGGTTTGATTTGGGTCGGATAGAGTTCAAGGGTTTAAGCGAAAATTCAAAATTAGAAAAATCCTGTAATGCTGAAAATAGGGCTGGGCTGTCGCCCAGTAGGATAGCTGAGCGAGCACTCAGTCTCTTTCTCAAGCCTGGGTGTTCTAGATTTTGCACGGTCACTCAGTCATAAGGCTGAGCAAGCGCTCAGTGTTCTGGATGGCCAAAATGACTTGAAAACAATTCCAAAATGTGTCCAACACAACTCTAAACCATTAGGTATGTTTAACACACTCAAAACACGTCCGAACATCACCCGAAACAAGAAGGAATAAATGGTAAACTTGTGACAAACATCAAACGATTCAACAACGAGTTAAACAAGAATACTACAAGCATGAATGAACATTCTTAATCATGTTAAGGACTAGTAAACAAGGTCTAGGATTCAAGTTAACATATCACGAGTCTCAAGACACGAGACAAGGCAAAAGGAATGCAAACCAAGAGACTCTAAGAGTCAAAAGGTCAAATGAAGTAGCAATGCTTTCGAACTCTCAACCAAGCATACAATGACAAGATTGAAGTTATAAAACATGCAAGAAGGGTACTAAGGCTCTATTAGGACTTAGTTAAGTACTAAGGCGTCGATCGAAGCAAGTACAACAAGGCATGCAAGGTAAAGAAGGCATACAAGTGACTATGATCGAAGTCAACCTAATACATCCGGTAAGCCAACGAACCAACCTTTTCAAGAATCTCAAACAGACCAATATACCTCGGTGAAAGTTTCCCTTTCTTACCAAACCTCTTAGTACCACGACACGGCGATATCTTCAAGAACACATAATCATCAACTTGAAACTCAAGATTGTGTCTCCGGATGTACCATTTTGGAACCCCATAACTTAGCTTCACCAACTTCGTCCCAGCAAATTGGTGAACGACACTTACGCCCGTACAAAGCCTCATAAAGAGCCATCTGAATGCTAGATTGGTAACTGTTATTGTACGCAAACTCTGGCAACGGTAGATGTGAATCCCAACTGCCCTTGAAATCCATGGCACAATCACGAAGCATGTCCTCCAATATCTGTATCAATTTCTCCGACTGCCTATCTCACTGAGGATGAAAGGCCGCACTACAGTTAGGTTTCGTACCCAAGGCCTCCTGTAATGAATGTCAGAATCACCAGGTAAATCTAGGATCTCTATCTGATACAATACTAACAAGAACACCATGTAGCCTAACAATCTCATGAATATACAATGCTACCAACTAACTCAAACTGTAAGTGATCGCAATAGGTATAAAATGAGAAGATTTCGTCAACCTATCGACAATAACCCAAACAATGTTGAAGCCTCTACGATTACGCGGTAACCCCATAACAAAATCCATCGTGATATGTTCCCATTTCCACTCTGGAATCTCAAGTGGCTGCAATAAACTGGCAGATCTCTGGTGCTTAGCCTTAACTTGTTGACAAGTCAAGCACCTAGATACATAATCCGTTATTTCCCTCTTCATGCCATTCCACCAAAACTGTCTCTTCAAGTCACGGTACATCTTAGTACTCCCTGGATGTATCGTGTACTTGGCCTTGTGTGCCTCGTCAAGAACCATGAGCTTCACTCCATCGGTAGAAGGAATGCAAACTCTACCTCGAAAAGTCAAGATACCACTACTATTCATCGCAAACTCGGAAGTCTTATTCTCTCCCAATCAGTCCATAATCCTCATAAAATCTGGATCTAACACTTGTGCCATCTTGATCAACTCAAAAAATATAAGGGTAGCACGAATGCTACCAAAGATAATACCACGCTCGTTCTCAATAGGACTCCACTCACGGACATCCTCTAGCATTTTCCACTCTCTCATCATCAAACAAGACATAAAAGCCTTCCTACTCAAGGCATCTGCAACAACATTTGCTATCCCCGGATGGTATAGAATAGTACAATCATGATCCTTAAGCTTCTCCATCCAACGCCTCTGTCTCATATTCAACTCTTTCTGCAAGAATAGGTACTTCAAACTCTTATGATCGGTAAACACTTCAAACTTTTCCCCATAATGGTAATGTTTCCACTTGTGAAGCGCGAAAATAATTACTGCTAACTCAAGGTCGTGTGTAGGATAATTCTGCTCATAAGGTGACAACTTCCTCGAAGCATAAGCGATAACCCTTTCGTTCTGAATAAGCACGCAACCCAAGCCTTCTAATGAAGCGTCGCTATAGGTCACAAAATTATCACATCCACTAGGCAATGCTAAAACATGAGTTGTAGTCAATCTCCTCTTCAACTCTTAAAAACTGGCCTCGCACTTATCACTCCAAATAAAAGTAGAATTTTTCTGAGTCAAGTTCATCATAGGAGTAGAAATCTTGGAAAATACCTCAATGAACCTACGGTAATAACCCGTCAAGCCCAAGAAACTACGGACTTCGGTCACTGTACATGGAGTCTTCCATTAAGTAACAGCCTCCACTTTAGATGGATCCACCGCAATCCCAGCACTAGAAACAACGTGCCCAAGAAAAGATACTTGCTCGAGCCAAAATGCACAATCAATAAATTTGGCGAAAAGCTGCTTCTCTCGCAATAGGGAAAGAACCACTCTCAAGTGATCAGCATGTTCCTCTCGTGACTTTGAGTACACTAGGATATCATCGATGAAAACCACAACAAAGCAATCTAAATAATTATGGAATGCCCAATTCATCAAATCCATAAAAACCACAGGCACGTTTGTCAACCCAAACAGCATCACAACAAACTCGTAATGACCATAACGTGTCCGAAAAGCTATCTTCTGGACATCCTCCGCCCAAACTCTCAACTCTTGATAACCACACCTCAAGTCTAGCTTGGAATACACTACTGACCCCTGAAGTTGATATCATCAATGTGAGGTAACTGCTACTTGTTCTTAATAGTAACCTGGGTCAACTGCCGATAATCAATACACAACCGCAATTTACCGTCCTTCTTTCTCACAAACAACACCGGTACACCCCACAGAGATACATTCAATTTAATGAACTCCCTATCAAGAAGTTCCTGCAACGGCTCCTTCAGCTCCCTCAACTCTGCGGGAACCATTCTATATGGTGCCCTAGAAATAGGTGAAGTCCCAGACAATAACTCAATGCAAAATTCTACCTCTCAATCGGGTGGTAAAGCATACTCGGTCAAGAACACATCAGGAAACTCACTAACAACTGGGACCTCCTCTAGTGAAGTAGTAGGCATACTAGTATCGATCACACGAGCTAAATAACATGTACACCCTTGGGATAAAAGCTTCCTAGCTCACAAAGAAGAAATAACATGTATACTATTCATGGCATGATCACACGTAAACACAAACTCTGGAATACCAGGCATGGAAAAAGTAATTCTCTTACGACGACAATCAACTAGAACATGATAAGTACATAACCCATCCATACCCAAAATCAAATCAATGTCCCGAATAAGCAAAACTACCAAATCTGCATACAAGACTCGATAACATAAACGCACATCACAAGCCTTATAAACTTCTTACGCCAACAAATGATCACCCAACGGTGTAGACACCTCAAGCACATAAGGTAACTGAGAAACCAACAGGCACAAATGCTCAATGAAATACGATACAACATAGGAATGAGAAGACCCCAGATCTATAAGAACTCAAGCCCTATGATCGAAAACTGAGAGAATACCTCCAATGACTGAGGTCGACTCTGGAAGCCCACGCTGATCAAGTGCGAATACACGAGCTAGTGCCTTAGGAGGCCCATCATTATCCCTCTTGCTATGCGATTGCTGCACGGAACCCACGGACTGAGTAGCTTTCATCTTAGGACAATCTCTAATCAGGTGATTTACATCTCCACATCCAAGACACAGCCCAAGTCTGATCCTACAATCATTATACGAATTCCCCGGCTTGTGACAATTGGAACACCCAACAGGTTCACTCTGTTAGCCTTGCTGCCCTTGCGAAGATGGAGCATGACTATCACAACCCTCGGACGAATGCCTAGAGTGTCCATCTAACTGCTGCCTAGACTGACCAGCGTTGCGACGGTTGCCCTGATGACTGGACCGATTACCCGAAAACTGACCTCTCCCAGAATGTTGTGAGGTCACATAAGACGACTGCTGCGACTTGATATGAGGACTACATAGAAGTTTACGCCCATGCTCCTCTATGTCTCTCTCTATCTCATAGGTGTGATCAATAACAACCCAATAATCTATCAACTACAAAGATAAGAGCTACCTCCTAAACTCGGTTTTCAGACCCTTCACAAACTTAAGAACCCTTTGGGACTCATCTGGTACAAGATGTGCACACTAACAAGACAACTCGGTGAACTTATCTGAATACTGGGCCACTGTCATAGAACCTTGTTCTATATCCTGGAATTCCTTCACCCTTTTTCTCCTCATTACCATAGGTACATAGGAAGCCTTGAACTCCCTCTCGAAATTAGACCAAACCCTCAGAACCCAATTAAGATTCCAGCTTGCTAGCAATACTCTCCACCAATGGTTCGCGACCCCTCTTAGCTTGTACACAACTAACACAACTTTCTCTTCCTCAGTGCAGTCTAGAACTGCAAAGATTTTCTTTAAGTCCTCTAGCCATAACTCTGCCTTGCCAGCATCTGACTCTCCCTCGAAAGATGGAGGTTTCATCTTTAAGAACCTTTCCAAAGTAGCATTGTTTATGGCCCTAGGCTCTGGTGGTACATCATTACGAGGTGGTGAGGCTTTCGCCTCCGATTTTGGTGGTGGTGGTGGGGGTGGTACACCTCCCGCCTGACCTTCCTGTGTCATCTCAGCTATAGCTGTCATTATCCTATGGAACAAGCCTGCCATACAAGCATTCTCCTTATCCTGATTCTGTGGTGGGGGTATCACAACCTCTGGTTCATCTGGAACTATAACCTTTGGCTAGGTCTTCCTCTACCTCGTCCAATACTAGTTCCACCGTTACTAGCTCCTGGTCTAGGACCCACCATGATACACCTATAAGAAATCACTCGACGTTAGAACATTACACAAGTACTAACCCACCTAGGCCATGGAACCTATCTTGGCCGATAGCTAACCTATAGCTCTAATACCAACTGTGATGACCCAACCCCGACCCTGATGAGGGATCACGGGTCGTACCGTCCAAATAAGGACAAGACATGCAAGCAAGGACTCAATTAACAAAACTGATGTGACGCAACATTGGACACGTAGTACAACTCGACACTAAAGATCCAGAATAATTTAAAACTTTGGAACCTCATATAGCAATTAAAAGCAAGTAAACAATACTTCGGTGACTTTACAACCGGAACCCAACAACTAAACAATTCATGCTAATATATATATACACCTTGATGGCTGAACATGCCGGAGAAGCAAAAAAAGTAAATAAGAGCTAATGGGATGCTCACCGAAAGTCTTAACAAGAGAACCATTACATGAAAGCAAGGCTCGACCTACAAGTGTCGGCAAACAACTAGAAGCATAAGTAGTACTATAAGTCTTAGTCTACAACAAGTACAAGTTACTACAATTACACATTCCCAAGCAAAATCTAAATGACTTGCTTTAACCCAAGAGTGCTTGCAAAAGAGAAACCAAAAGAGCCAACACTACCACCTATAGGCGAGCGATCACGGACAATAGCGGACGAGCAACCTCTAGGAGATGGGCCTAGATGATTAGGATCTAAAACAGTAAAAGGGAACACTACTAGAAAAATGACATTTAGTGACGGAATTTTCCGTCGCTAAAGGCAAAATTCCGTACTAATGGCCCCCAGCGACGGAATTTTTCCATTGGTGGTCCGTCGCTGATTTGTCGTCGCTGATGTCCGACGGATCGATTTCCGTCGGTAAAGACGTTTAAAAATTAATTAAAATTGAATTTCAGCGACGGAAAATTCCGTCGCTAAAGGCTTTTAAAAATTAATTAAAATTGAATTTTAGCGACGAAAAATTCCGTCGCTAGAGGCATTTAAAAATTAATTAAATTTGAATTTCAGCAACGGAAAATTCCGTCGCTAAAGGCATTTAAAAATTAATTAAATTTGAATTTCAGCGACGAAAAATTCCGTCACTAAAGGCTTTTAAAAATTAATTAAAATTGAATTTCAGCGACGGAAAATTCCGTCGCTAAAGGCTTTTAAAAATTAATTAAAATTGAATTTCAGTGACGGAAAATTCTGTCGCTAATAATGTAAAAAAAATAAAAAAAAACCCCCACAAAAATACTATTATTATAAATTTTTGTACCTGATAATATAACAATTAATACGAAACCGAATATACAAAATAAATAATAATATAAAACCAATTTAAAAACATCAAACTGTAAATGTTATTACAACAATCCATGTAAATTATATATAACAATTAATACGAAAGACTTGTTTCTAGAGTTAACTTAGAAATTTAAACTTGTACCAATTTATGTAAACCATATCTAATAAAAAAACCTAAAAATAAAATTAAAAAAATCCTACGACACGAGGATCAAGAAAAACTTCATCTTCACGGCAATCAGCTAAAAAACCTGTCCAAGTAAAATTTTTATTTTGATTAAAAATCAACAAGAAAATGTAAGTCATTGTTTTCATATGATCAAACAAGAAGCTTTAGAAGCTTACCATAGGAATACATTTATGGCATAATCATCATTTCTTTGTTTTTTTTGCTGGATGAACCTAAACATGTACAAGTTATCCAAAATCAATTAGTTAATAATAATAACAAAAGGGGTAGGTCCTACCCTATTTCCCCCACCCCCAATATGAGTATTAAACCAGAGAAATGGAAAGAGAAGAAATGGAAAGAATGTTGCTTGAAAGTAAGCACGTTCGGTATCAAAATCCCCCAACGTACATACAGTTATGCTGTTCGGTTTCAAAGTCAAGTAAACTAAAACCATGGATTTCATAGCATCAACATGGCTACCCAGCTAACAAACGTACATAAACCGATCTTTAAGCATTAATACACTAAATTTATACTAACACCCCTTTAATTCTTACCATTTACACTAACACACCTCAACGTACATACAATTATCTTTTTTGGTTTCAAAGTCAATTAAACTACAACCATGGATTTCATAGCATCAACATGGCTACCCAGCTAACAAACGTACATAAATCGATGTTTAAGCATTAATACACTAAATTTACACTAACATCTCTTTATTTCTTACCATTTACACTAACACCCCTCAACGTACATACAGTTATTTTTTTTTGTTTCAAATCAATTAAACTACAACCATGGATTTCATAGCATCAACATGGCTACCCAGCTAACAAACGTACATAAATTGGTGTTTAAGCATTAATACATTAAATTTACACTAACACCCCCAACATACATATAGTTATCTTCTTTTCATTCAAAGTCGATTAAACTACAACCATGGATTTCATAACATCAACATGGCTACCCAGCTAACAAACGTATATAAATCAAAGTTTAAGCATTAATACACTAAATTTACACTAGCACCCTTTTATTTCTTACTATTTACACTAACACCCTCCAAACGTACATACAGTTATCTTTTTTGGTTTCAAAGTCAACTAAACTACAACCATGAATTTCATAGCATCAACATGGCTACCCAGCTAACAAACGTACATAAATTGATGTTTAAACATTAATACACTAAATTTACACTAGCACCCCCTTTGTTTCTTACCATTTACACTAACACCTCCTAAACATACATACAGTTATGTTCTTCTGTTTCAAAGTCAAGTAAACTAAAACCATGGATTTCATAACATCAACATGGCTACCCAGCTAACAAACGTACATAAACCGATGTTTAAGCATTAATACACTAAATTTATACTAACACCCCTTTAATTCTTACCATTTACACTAACACCCCTCAACGTACATACAATTATCTTTTTTGGTTTCAAAGTCAATTATACTAAAACCATGGATTTCATAGCATCAACATGGCTACCCTGCTAACAAACGTACATAAATCGATATTTAAGCATTAATACACTAAATTTACACTAACACCCATTTATTTCTTACCATTTACACTAACACCCCTCAAAGTACATACAATTTTTTTTGTTTCAAATCAATTAAACTACAACCATGGATTTCATAGCATCAACATGGCTACCCAGCTAACAAACGTACATAAATTGATGTTTAAGCATTAATGCATTAAATTTACACTAACACCCCCCAACGTACATAGGTTTAGGTTTAAGGTTTAGGTTTTAGGGTTAGGGTTTAGGTTTTAGGGTTAGGGTTAGGGTTGGGGGTGGGGTGGGGTAGGGTGGGGTTGGGGTAGGGATAGGGGTGGGGATGGGGTCATTGCGGTTGGGGTTGGGGTTAGGTTTAGGGTTAAGTTTAGGGTTAGTGTTATGGTTTAGGTTTAAGGTTAGTGTTACGAATTAGGTTTATGGTTTAGGTTTAGGACCTTTAGGTTTAGGTTTAGGTTTTAGGTTTAAGGTTTAAGTTTTAGGGTTAGGGTTGGGGTTGGGGTTGGGGTTGGGGTTGGGGATGGGGATGGGGATGGGGGTTGGGGTTGGGGTCGGGGATGGGGGTTGGGGATGGGGATGGGGGTGGGGGTGGTGGTGGGGGTGGGGTTGGGGTTGGGGTTGGGGGTGGGCTTGGGGGTGGGGTGGGGGTGGGGGTGAGGTTGGGGTTAGGGTTAGGTTTAGGGTTAAGTTTAGGGTTAGTGTTATGGTTTAGGTTTAAGGTTAGTGTTAATTAGGTTTATGGTTTAGGTTTAGGTTTAGGTTTTAGGTTTAAGGTTTACGCTTTTAGGGTTGGGGTTGGGGTTGGGTTGGGGTGGTTGGGGTTAGGTTTAGGTTTAGGGATAGTGTTATGGTTTAGGTTTAAGGTTAGTGTTACGAATTAGGTTTATGAATTAGGTTTAGGTTTAGGTTTAGGTTTAGGTTTAGGTTTAGGTTTAGATTTAGGTTTAGGTTTTAGGTTTTAGGTTTTAGGTTTTAGGTTTTAGGTTTACGTTTTAGGTTAGGTTGGGGTTGGGGGGTTGGGGGTGTGGTTGGGGTTAGGTTTAGGTTTAGGGATAGTGTTATGGTTTTGGTTTAAGGTTAGGTTTATGGTTTATGGTTTAGGTTTAGGTTTAGGTTTAGGTTTAAGGTTTAAGGTTTACGTTTTAGGGTTAGGGTTAGGGTTTAGGGTTTAGGGTTGGGGTTGGGGATAGGGGTTGGGGTTGGGGGTGGGGGTGGGGTGGGGTGATTGGGGTTGGGGTTAGGTTTAGGGTTAAGTTTAGGGTTAGTGTTATGGTTTAGGTTTAAGGTTAGTGTTACGAATTAGGTTTATGGTTTAGGTTTAGGTTTAGGTTTTAGGTTTTAGGTTTAAGGTTTACGTTTTAGGGTTAGGGTTAGGGTTGGGGTTGGGGTTGGGGTTGGGGTTGGGGGTGGGGGTGGGGGTGGGGGTGGGGGTGGGGTTGGGGTTGGGGTTAGGGTTAAGTTTAGGGTTAGTGTTATGGTTTAGGTTTAAGGTTAGTGTTACGAATTAGGTTTATGGTTTAGGTTTAGGTTTAGGTTTAGGTTTTAGGTTTAAGGTTTACGTTTTAGGGTTGGGGTGGGGGTGGGGGTGGGGGTTGGGTTGTGGTTAGGGTTAGGTTTAGGTTTAGGGATAGTGTTATGGTTTAGGTTTAAGGTTAGGTTTAGGTTTAGGGATAGTGTTATGGTTTAGGTTTAGGTCGCTGTCATATGACTATGGACACATGTTCTTTGTTATCATGAACTTTTGGTCGATTTGAAAAAGTTGGAATCGTAAATAACTTCATTAAGAGTGTTTTGTTTACTAGTAGTTTGTATCTATCATTGTCTAGTGGTGAATTTTCAAACTTCAATAGAAAAACTAAGGAGTGGAATGTTGGTGATCAAAAATTAACACGTAGAAAGTCTAGTTTACTGGAAAATTCACCACTAGACAATCAGAAACTAGATAAAGCTAGAGACAGATCAGATAAAGCCACACTCAACTAGGTAACACCCGCAGGCCACCTTGCTCAGAAACAGTGTCCTAAACCTGTGACAACTGCTGCTCCCCAACGCATTAAAGGGAGAAACCAGCTTGCACCATTGACTACTAGAATTAATCAAAAGTAAATAACCATTTCATTATGGCCTTATCTGAAATTTTACGTTTGAAGCTTGTCTTCTTACATACCTAGCTGGCTGATATGATTGGTACTCGCAGAATGACAATATCTATGTTAATGTATACCCACGAAAGGAGTTGTGAGAAAGGAGTTGCCTTGTCCATTCATCACCGCCACCTCCACGGTGCAAGCCGATATATAATTACAGCATCCCAAATGAGCGAGAAACATCTTAAGCGCTACCAACATTAAACAACACTAAGCCAATGAAAGCCTATGACACTTACCATGGGAAAACATTCATAATTTTTCCCCAAAAAAGAAAAGTTAATAGAGAGCATACCAATGCTTAGCGTACATAAACTCCAACAAAAATTCACAAGAGAAAAAGAGGATAAAAGAATACAAGGTGGTTTATTATTGCTCCTGGAAATTAAAATGTCAATGAACTAACTTGGTGGTCAGCAATTACTGGATAGCCTGTGGTTGTCAATAACTACATGGTTCGGAGAGAAACTGATAGGATTTATTCGATACGAGTTCATAATTTCAGTTCAGATATGAATGTTAATGTTCATAATTGATGGCATTCAATTTCCAGCAAGCATGTAGACACCAGCAAGCATGACCTAACAGTCTGAATAAGTTTAATTTACGTGTGCAAAGCCGCAAGTATAGCCTCCCAAGCATGTAGATATATCAGATGGTCATCACATAAACACATTGTTAGATGTTCTCACTAGAGCATCACCCATCACCATCCCTTTGGTGACTAATACTATGCCAGCAACAACTAACAAAATTGCGCAGCATTGGAAAGTACTAATAACAACAACAAAAAGATGAAACCTTCATCTAGATTAAGATAAGCTAAAGCATAGAAAAGCAAAAGGAACAAACGGTGGAAAGCACGCTCACGATGTACAATTTCCCAAGAGAAGAGGATACACACCTATTTCATAAAACACATCATTAACATTAGCTGCGGTTTTGGCAGAGGTCTCCATGAAAAAGAGACCATTCTCCTCAGCATATACATGTGCCTCCTGCAAATCATTCATACAGATATGGAGTCATGAGAAATACTATGGCCTGCAGATCTAATGAATAATGGTTCCATGGAAGATATAGATCAAAATCAAGCTCCATAGGACTACTGAAACACAGAGCGAAGTTAACTCTACAATTAGAACTTAATCTGATAGTAGTTACGTTAATAAGCAAATTTGCCTGGAAAGATTTTCATTAAATCTTTGTCGTGGCTTTCTTTGTTCATTAAATCTCTTGATTGTTAGGTCATGCTTGTTGGTCACTGGCGTAAGATCTTTTTAATAATTTTTCAAAAGGTATCACCATGCAAACTTTCCCCCAACTTCCCACTCCAAGCCAACTATGAAAACAAGCTTCACGCCCAAAATCTATCTTTTAAACGTAATTATGTTTTGGAGTACTTTTTAGTGCTTACAGAGGTTTGGCCACCCTTTTTTCTGAAGCACGGGAAACTGAGATCATCAGAAGACATTAAATTATAAATAGAGACACAAAAGCTTGAAGTATAACAACCAAACATGGCTCTCTTCGTTTTCAGACAATCTTTTAACAAAGATACTATAACTTTTTAGCACATGACACATCAGTACAACAATGTTTTTCCACTAAATAGAAAATGAAACACCAGACCTCCAAAATATAGCCTTAAATTTGTTTAGAGCTGCATGTATAGATTCCATCAAAAACAAAAACCTACTTTTCACTACAAAAAACATCCAGCGGACCATACAATATGCGGTCCCAATAGAATATAAAAAGAAACTAAGCCAAAAGTATCAGAAGTCAATGCATTCTGCGGTCCATTAATCAGCATCTGCACTCATTTTTCATAACTAAAATGTAAAAAGAATTCAAAATAAGCAAGGGACAGTTTAAGTATTGATGTAAAGAAGGAATTATCCAAAGTATAGCTCTTCAATCTCCTTGGGTTTTAAAGGGGAAAACAGTGAGAAATTTGAGAAATCAAGAAGAAACAAAACAAAACCTAAATTCACAACCCTTATTATATCATATCAATACTCAAATTAAAAATAAAAACTGAAAAAAAGAATGTTTAAATTGGAGAGGAACGCACCTGTTTGGTCGGAGTGAGATACCCGAAGTGAGAGAGGGGGAGAGAGTGAGAGAGAGCGTCGTTTACAAAGTTCACGATGGCAGGAAGAGGAGCTGGAACGCACACGGATAGCTCCGACATGCGGCGGTGGATCGGAGATGGCGAGGATGGAGGAGGCGAAGGGCGTTTAGAGAGGGATTGTTTGAGATTAGAGGGAGGGAGTGTTTGAGATTAGGGTAATCGCCGGTGTTTGAGCAGGGAGAGATGGGAGGTGGGCCAGGATGGAAGAAGATGAAGGGATTCTCAGATTGTTGCGTGATTCTTTTGCGGCTTGGGAGAGGTTGTGCGATGAGAGAGGATAGGAGTGAGTACTGTGAGTTTAGAAAGAGAGAGTGTTGAAATTTTGGGAAAACACATATAGGAATTTTGGGGAAAACCTGAGGGCGGGAGAGGAGAGCGGGAGAGTGAAATAAAATATTTCAAAAAAAAAAGTGTATTTTAATATATTTGTTTTATTTGAATTTATTTTATTAAATAGACAAAACAATTTTATTTGAATATTTTCTAAATTTATACTTTTAATTTATAGTTTTTATTTTGCTTGAAATTAATTTAATAAAAACAAAGTGTGAGCGCGTTCTACGCACGGGTGTAAAACTAGTTAAATATTATTATATTTTATAATATAATATTATTAAATTACCAAATCCAATTTATTTTAATTTACGTTACGTTAAGTTACGTTACGTTCAGTTAGGTTAAGTTACGTTACGTTAAGTCACGTTACGTTACTTTCGTTGAAATATTTTTTTGTAAAATCCCTTTGTAAATTTAAAATAAAAGGCTTTTTGGAATATTTTTGTTTTTGTAAAATCCCTTTGTGTGTGTGTGTGTATATATAAATATAGGAAATATTATAATCATTTTAATAAATAATATTTTATTATTAAATTAATATTTGAAATATTAATTTAATAATATAATATCATTCATTAAAATGATTAGCATCAATATAATTACAAAAATAAAAATATTCACATTACAACTTAATTTATATATTAAAGAAAATAATAACCAAATTATATAAATAGAGTAATTTCAGACTTTGCATGTGGTCATACTGTGTTGCGTGTCTCTAACACATTCTGTCGCTGAAATTAAGTTACGTTACATTTAAGTTAAGTTAAGTTAAGTTAAGTTAAGCTAAGTTAAGCTAAGTTAAGTTAAGTTAAGTTATGTTATGTTAAGTTACGTTACGTTAAGTTACATTAAGTTACATTATGTTACGTTAAGTTACGATACGTTACATTACATTACGTTACGCTAAGTTACGTTACGTTAAGTTAAGTTACGTTACGTTACGTTAAGTTAAGTTAAGTTAAGTTAAGTTACGTTAAGTTAAGTTAAGTTAAGCTAAGTTAATTTAAGTTAAGTTAAGTTACGTTACGTTACGTTAAGTTAAGTTAAGTTACGTTACGTTAAGCTAAGTTAAGTTATGTTACGTTAAGTTAAGTTAAGTTAAGCTAAGTTAAGTTAAGTTAAGTTAAGTTACGTTACGTTACGTTTAAGTTAAGTTACGTTACGTTAAGATAAGTTAAGTTACGTTACGTTAAGTTACGTTAAAGTTAAAAGTTAAGAAGTTAACGTTAAGTTAAGTTAAGTTAAGAAGTTAAGTTAAGTTACGTTACGTTACGTTAAGTTAAGTTAAGTTGCGTTAAGTTAAGATAAGTTAAGTTTTAAGCTAAGTTAAGTTAAGTTAAGTTAAGTTGCGTTACGTTAAGTTAAGTTAAGTTAATTACGTTAAGTTAAGTTAAGTTAGAGTTAAGTTAAGTTAAGTTAAGGTTAAGTTAAGTTAAGTTAAGTTAAGTTAAGTTAAGTTAAGTTAAGTTAAGTTACGTTAAGTTAAGTTAAGTTACGTTACGTTAAGTTAAGTTAAGTTAGTTAAGTTAAGTTAAGTTAAGTTAAGTTAAGTTAAGTTAAGTTAAGTTAAGTTAAGTTAAGTTAAGTTAAGTTAAGTTGCGTTAAGTTAAGTTACGTTGTTTATTTAAGTTAAGTTAAGTTGAAGTTAAGTTAAGTTAAGCTAAGTTAAGTTAAGTTAAGTTAAGTTAAGTTAGTTAAGTTAAGTTGATTAAGTTAAGAAGTTAAGTTAAGTTAAGTTAAGTTAAGTTACGTTAAGTTAAGTTAAGTTAAGTTAAGTTAAGTTAAGTTAAGTTAAGTTAAGTTAAGTTAAGTTAAGTTAAGTTAAGTTACGTTAAGCTAAGTTAAGTTAAGTTAAGTTAAGTTAAGTTAAGTTAAGTTAAGTTAAGTTAAGTTAAGTTAAGTTAAGTTAAGTTACGTTAAGTTACGTTAAGTTAGGTTACGTTAAGTTAAGTTAAGTTAAGTTAAGTTAAGTTACGTTATTAAGTTAAGTTGCGTTACGTTAAGTTAAGTTAAGTTGCGTTAAGTTGCGTTAAGTTAAAGTTAGTTAATGTTAAATGGTAAGTTGTACTTTATACCATTTAGCGTAGCGTATGTTATAATGGTTCGTTCCATTATAACATTTTGCCAAGTAGTGTGTTTTCATGTTATAATGGTTATCATATTCCATTATACCATTTCGTAAAAGCGTATCGTGTTTCATGTTATAATGGTCTATCGTACTCCATTATAACATTTAATAATTGTATCGTGTTTCATGTTATAATGGTCTATTGTACTCCATTATACCATTTCGTATCGTGTTTCATGTTATAATGGTTCGTTGCTTATTATACCATTTAAAATAAGTAGCGTGTTCCATGTTATAATGGTCCATTGTAGTCATTATAACATTCGCCAATAAATAGCGTGTTTTCATGTTATAATGGTGCATCGTGCTCCATTATACCATTTCGCTTGATAAGGCGTATCGTGTTTCATGTTATAATGGTCTATCGTACTCCATTATAACATTTCGCCAATAGGCGTATCGTGTTTCATGTTATAATGGTCTATCGTACTCCATTATACCATTTCGCCAATAGGCGTATCGTGTTTCATGTTATAATGGTCCATCGTACTCCATTATACCATTTCGTCAATAGGCGTAAGCGTGTTCCATGTTATAATGGTCCATCGTAGTCCATTATAACATTTAAGCGATAAGCGTATCGTGTTTTCATGTTATAATGGTCCATCGTACTCCATTATACCATTTCGCCAATAGGCGTAGTGTGTTTTCATGTTAAGTTAAGTTAAGTTAAGTTAAGTTAAGTTAAGTTAAGTTAAGTTAAGTTAAGTTAAGTTAAGTTAAGTTAAGTTAAGTTAAGTTAAGTTAAGTTAAGTTAAGTTAAGTTAAGTTAAGTTAAGTTAAGTTACGTTAAGTTAAGTTAAGTTAAGTTACGTTAAGTTAAGTTAAGTTAAGTTAAGATTAAGTTAAGTTAAGTTAAGTTACGTTAAGTTACGTTAAGTTAAGTTAAGTTACGTTTAAGTTAAATTAAAGAGTTAAGTTACGTTAAGTTAAAGTTAAGTTAAGTTAAAGTTAAGTTAAGTTAAGTTACGTTTAAGTTACGTTAAGTTAAGTTACGTTAAGTTAAGTTAAGTTAAGTTAAGTTAAGTTAAGTTAAGTTAAGTTAAGTTAAGTTAAGTTAAGTTACGTTAAGTTAAGTTAAGTTAAGTAAAGTTAAGTTAAGTTACGTTTAAGTTAAGTTAAGTTACGTTAAGTTACGTGAAGTTAAGTTAAGTTAAGTTAAGTTAAGTTACGTTACGTTAAGTTAAGTTAAGTTAAGTTAAGTTACATTTAGTTTAAGTTAAGTTACGTGAAGTTAAGTTAAGTTAAGTTCAGTTAGGTTAAGTTAAGTTACGTTTAAGTTAAGTTAAGTTACGTGAAGTTAAGTTAAGTTAAGTTAAGTTATGTTAAATTAAGTAAAGTTAAGTTAAGTTAAGTTACGTTATGTTAAGTTAAGTTAAGTTAAGTTAAGTTAAGTTACGTTTAAGTTAAGTTATGTTACGTTAAGCTAAGTTAAGTTATGTTAAGTTAAGTTAAGTTAAGTTAAGTTACGTTAAGTTAAGTTAAGCTAAGTTAAGTTAAGTTAAGTTAAGTTAAGTTAAGTTAAGTTAAGTTAAGTTAAGTTAAGTTAAGTTAAGTTAAGTTAAGTTAAGTTAAAAGTTAAGAAGTTAAGTAAGTTAAGTTAAGTTAAGTTAAGTTAAGTTAAGTTAAGTTAAGTTAAGTTAAGTTAAGTTAAGTTAAGTTAAGCTAAGTTAAGTAAAGTAAAGTAAAGTAAAGTAAAGTTAAGTTAAGTTAAGTTAAGTTAAGTTAAGTTAAGTTAAGTTAAGTTAAGTTAAGTTAAAGTTAAGTTAAGAAGTTAAGTTAAGTTAAGTTAAGTTAAGTTAAGAAGTTTTAAGTTAAGTTAAGTTAAGTTACGTTTAAGTTAAGTTATGTTAGTTAAGCTAAGTTAAGTTAAAGTTAAGTTATGTTACGTTAAGCTAAGTTAAGTTATGTTAAGTTAAGTTAAGTTATTACGTTAAGTTAAAAGTAAGTTAAGTTAAGTTACGTTACGTTTAAGTTAAGTTAAGTTAAGTTAAGTTACGTTAAGTTAAGTTACGTTACATTAAGTTAAGTTAAGTTACGTTTAAGTTAAGTTATGTTACGTTAAGCTAAGTTAAGTTATGTTACGCTAAGTTAAGTTATACGTATCGTGTTTCATGTTATAACGGTCCATCGTATTCCATTATACCATTTAAATCGATAGGCGTAGCGTGTTTCATGTTATAATGGTCCATCGTAGTCCATTATAACATTTCGCCATTGATAGGCGCAACGTGTTTTCATGTTATAATGGTCCATCGTACTCCATTATACCATTTCACCAATAGCCAAAGCGTGTTTTCATGTTATAATGGTTCATCGTAGTCCATTATACCATTTCGCCAATAGGCGTAGCGTGTTTTCATGTTAAGTTACGTTAAGTTAAGTTACGTTAATTTACGTTAAGTTAAGTTACGTTACGTTTAAGTTAAGTTATGTTACGTTAAGCTAAGTTAAGTTATGTTACGCTAAGTTAAGTTATATGTATCGTGTTTCATGTTATAATGGTCCATCGTATTCCATTATACCATTTCGTCAATAGGTGTAGCGTGTTTTCATGTTATAATGGTCCATCGTAGTCCATTATAACATTTCGCCATTGATAAGGGAACTTAGCGTGTTTTCATGTTATAATGGTCCATCGTACTCCATTATACCATTTCGCCAATAACAGCGTGTTTTCATGTTATAATGGTTCATCGTAGTTCATTATACCATTTCGCCAATAGGCGTAGCGTGTTTTCATGTTAAGTTACGTTAAGTTAAGTTAAGTTAAGTTAAGTTACGTTACGTTAAGCTAAGTTAAGTTATGTTACGTTAAGTTAAGTTAAGTTACGTTTAAGTTAAGTTAAGTTAAGCCGGGTTTTTGTAGCTCCTTCTCTCAATTCTGCCAGAGCAAATCGTATAGCTGATGCCCTCGGGTTTAGTCTGGGATCCCTCCCCATTACTTATTTGGGTTGCCCCCTTTACTATGGGCGCAAAAAGAGAAGTATATTTGATACCCTTTTTGCCAAACTTCAATCCAAAGTGGAGTCTTGGCAAGGATCTTTTTCTAAATGTGGTGGAGAATTACTTTGATCCGTCATGTGCTTCAATCTATCCTTTGCTTATCTTCGGCCTCTTTAGACCCTCCTAAATCTGTGATACATATGATTGATCGATTCCTTGCAAATTTCTTTTGGAGTGACACTGAAGGCTCTCATAGATCCCATTGGGTGGCTTGGAAAACGTGTTGTAATCCAAAGTCTTCTGGTGGTCTTGGTATCCCTTCTATTTCCTCCCTGGTTCAGGCTTTTTCTATCAAGCTCTGGTGGCGGTTTCGAACCTCAAAAAATATTTGGTCCGACTTCATGAATACCAGATATTGTTCCTCTTCGCATGCAACAATTACTGCCTCTAAGGGATCACATGTTTGGCGTCGGTTAAAATCTATCCAATATGTTGCTGAGCCTAAAATTCATTGGAACATTGGCTATGGTGATTGCTCAATCTGGTTTGATAGGTGGCTCCCGGCGGACTCTCACTCGCCTCATTTGTGAGATTACTACTTGTCAAAGAATTATTTGACTCCTCGAGGCTCCATCTTAATTCTTAGGCTTTCTCAATTTTGCCGGAAGATGCCAGATCAGTTATTCTCGACCAAGGTATCTCCCTCTCGTCCCAGCCTGATTTTCTCAGTTGGACTGTCCATTCCTCGGGTAAATTCTCGCTATCTTCGGCTATCTCTATCATCTCTCCTAGAACTCCAGCTTTCCCATATTCCAAGTTTATTTGGCACAAACTTCTCCCTACTCACATCGGGGTTTTCCATTGGCGTTTATTGTTAAAACAGCTTCCCATAGATGAAGCTCTGATTCACAAGGGTTTCGGTCTTGCTTGAAAATGTGTCTGCTGTTCACATCATGCCGCTGAAACTTTTAGCCACCTCTTCATTCAAGGTCAATTAGCATCTTCGATATGGTCGGCATTCAGCCAATCTCATAACCTTTCCATCTCGGGCAGTACTGTTTTGCATAGATGTATGGCGGGTTGGAGCTCAAGGTCGATCGCTCATAAAATGCTTCCCTCTCTTATTCTTTGGCATATATGGAAATGTCGCAATGCCATTATATTTGACAACAGTGGAACCTCAACAGCCTCTACTATTCAAGCCATTTCTCAGGATTTATCTCTAATTATGGGAGGAGGTAATTACTTTGCCTTGCCAAATATTCAAGCCGGGCCAAGCCCCGGCTCCTTCTTCTTCAAGCTTTGGATGGACCAAGCCCCGGTCGGGAAATCCTGGCCTAAGTGGAGGAGGAGGTATCATCCGTGATTCTGATGGTAGTATTATTTATGCTTACTCTTCCTATTATGGTAATGCGTCGAACACTACAGCTGAATTTAAGGCACTTTTTCAAGCTGTTCTATGGCTTCATTCTCATGGCTTTCGCAATGCAATAGTAGAGATGGATTCCATGGTTTTATTAAATTGTCTCACTAAAGGGTATAATCCTCCTTGGTTTCTTCACTATTTTATCCGTCGTATTTTAGCCATGCAAAGGAACTCCTCTTTTACATTTCGACACTGTTATAGAGAAGCTAACTCTATAGCTGACGGTCTTGCTAACTTTGCCATTGATTCGCGTTTGGATTCCGAGTTTCCCTCTCTAGTAGACTTGCCGCCTCTCCCCAGAGGGAATTATATCTTGGACAAAAATGGCACCTCCCACGTTCGAATTTCTTAATTTTTTCTCTTATTGTATTCTTCGTTTTCGAGGTCAGGCTCTTTTGTCCCCCCAATTATAAGGGTAAGGCTGGTTGTCCACTTGTCCCCCTCAAGTTTGTATTTTATTCCTTAGTTAATAAAATCTCGCAGGGTACCGCCCCTGTTTCCTAAAAAAAAAAAGTTAAGTTAAGCTAAGTTAAGTTAAGTTAAGTTAAGTTAAGTTAAGCTAAGTTAAGTTAAGTTAAATTAACTTAAGCTACGTTACGTTAAGTTACATTAAGTTACGTTACGTTACGTTACGTTAAGTTGAGTTACGTTACATTTAAGTTAAGTTAAGTTAAGTTAAGCTAAGTTAAGTTAAGTTAAGTTAAGCTAAGTTAAGTTAGGTTAAGTTAAGTTAAGCTAAGTTAAGTTAAGTTAAGTTAAGTTACGTTATGTTAAGTTACATTACGTTACGTTAAGTTACGATACGTTACATTACATTACGTTACATTAACTTACGTTACGTTACGTTAAATTAAGTTACGTTACGTTACGTTACGTTAAGTTAAGTTAAGTTGTAATGTGAATGTTTTAATTTTTGTAATTATATTGATGCTAATCATTTTAATTATTGATATTATATTATTAAATTAACATTTCAAATATTGTTTTAATTTAATTTCAATTTAAGTTAACGTTACGTTAAGTTAAGTTAAGTTGTAATGTGAATGATTTAATTTTTGTAATTATATTGATGCTAATCATTTTAATTATTGATATTATATTATTAAATTAACATTTCAAATATTATTTCCGTCGCTGAATATTTCAGAATTTAATTTCAGATTATTTTCAGCGACGAGAAAATTCCGTCGCTACAGGTCACCTTTAGCGACGGAAAATTCTGTCGCTGAATATTTCAGAATTTAATTTCAGATTATTTTCAGCGACGGAAAATTCCGTCACAGACAAATTCCATCGCTGATGTTCAATTCGATCTTTGAATTATTCGTGCAAAAGGTGACCTTGACAACGTAAATTTCCGTCATTGATGAATTAAAATTTGATGCTCAATTCCGTCGCTGATGATAAATTCCGTCGCTAATGCTCAATTTCCGTCACTAATCAGCGACGGAAAATTTCCGTCACTGAAAATTCCGTCGATGAAGGCACTGTTTCTAGTAATGGACTTTCCTACCAGCATTGGTAGGACTCTGGCGCCTGACTACACTCTCCGTCAGCGCGCCATGACGAGGTGGATGACCTCTTGGGTTTTGAGCCCGAGTATAAATCGGTGGATGAGGTCCTTATTGGCAACGTGCGGAAATGGCTCTTAGATAATGTCGGACGGGTTCCAGAGAATGATCCAGTGGCCGTAGCTCATGTTGCCAGAGCATTTATATTCTTTTTCCCTGGCACGTCGCTTTTTGCCAATTCCTCCACCACTCTGAGGGTCTCCGTTTTAGCATGCCTGGCGGATTTTGATGATATGGCTGGTTATGACTGGGGGCAGGCAGGCCTGGCCGAGCTTTATGCTTCGATGGATAGGGCTAGCCGCAACGATTCACCAATCCTTAATGGATTAGCCCCAGCGTGGGAGGTATATATATATTTTTTCTGCTTTTATTATTATTTTTTGTTTTTTATTTGCAGCATATTCTTTCTTTTTGCTGACAATTTTTTTCAACTTTCTTTTTTTTTTATTGCAGGTTTGGGCCTTTTCGTTCTTCCATTTCACGTCGGGCCGGTTGAAGCAGTGCTTCCATGAGCCACAATACTTGGCTGAGTTCGTAAATGAGAACAGAGTTCGGCCAGAGTGAGACAGCAGCTGCTCAAACATAGATTGGGTGCGGGAGCGCATTGCCGGTTCGAGCGCTGGCACCGTACATTTTCTTCCTTGGAGTGGCCTGATAGGTCATTATGCTGTCACCTTGGAGATGAGCCACTGCAGGATACTGATGGTATCCATTATGGTTGACTCGCTGTATATGGGCGAGCGGGTCAATCGACAGCATTCTCCTCTTTTGACTCCCCCAATTGCGCCTCCTATGCCTCCCATGTGGGTAATTGTGCCAGATTTTCTGCCAAACAGGTATCAGTACCTGGCGAGTTTCCTATGCCTTTGAGCGACTTCCTGCATATGGCATACGAGGATTTCTTAATTAAGGACTGTGCTCCATCCTCCCCCTCCTATTCCTGCGGTAGCCAGACGTGCTTCAGATGCTTCTGCTAGGCCGATGCCCTCTATTCCATCTCTCGATAAGCATCTGGAGTTCACTAGTCCTGATGATGCTTTCTCCACCTTTAGATATCATCGAGGCAGCAGGATGGTGGAGGAAGTTCTTCCTGATGCTGACATTCCTGAGGAGTGCCGGGTCCCAAAGCAAGCTCGCTCGATAAACACATTTCATTTTTGCATTTTTTTTTCATTTCATTTTTTCATCATGCATATTTTTGGAGACTAATATATCTTGTTTTTTCTGTCTCACTTTTTTTTTTCAGGTCAATGTGTCCACCTACAAGAGGCTGCTGCGGGGTTTTCTTCAGCATCAACAAGCTTTATCAAAAGCTTGTGGACGAGTTCTCTTGCCGAGGGAACGATGCGGTGCGGCAGACCAGGCGCCGAGATGATGATGATGCGGCGGTCGGATCGAGTCGCGCTCGGGGAAGAGGACGAGTATAAGGGCTGGTGGCAGACAGGGCCCTCGAGTTATGGGAGGCAATCTGGATAGAAGCCAGTCTTCCCGTGCACATTAGCTTTTAGATACCTGCATTTATTAGCTTTTCTTTCCTTTCCCCCTTTTTTTTTCGTGCTTCTTTGTACCAAAATCTATACATATATTTATTTTATGCAATGCAATATAATTTTATATGATGCAAGAAATTAAAATGCAGACTCAATACTCATGCACAAAATAAAGCTAGATCAATATCTAGGGGTAATGGCACGCTGTAGCTTTAAAAAAAAGATTTTAGAAAAATACACATTCGGGCTGGATCGGGCTTTTCTGATAATCTGCAGGGAGGAAGAGGCAGCCTTCATATTTTCTTCTTGATCGATCGACGGGTGGTCGGGCCAAAATACCGAGACACCAGTTTGTTTTGAGAGAACCGAGCTGGCGCCACCCATAAGGGTTATGGGCGCGGCGCCAGGAAAGGCTTTTGGTAGCGCCATAATTCTTTTATGTGCAATTCCTGTTCAGCACTGTTTGTGCACTGTGCTCAGAAATCGTCTGTTTCTTCAATTTTTCGGTATAAATGGTGGACGAAGCAGCGCATAATTTTCATCAGCTTACTTGCATGCCTTCTTTCTTGCTTAAGCCTTTCAATCTTTCTTTTGCTCAGCTTTGCCTTCTTTTATCAGATAAGCTTTTGTTTTTTTTTTCCCAAAATGGTTGCACCAGCTCATACAACATTGGAGATGGAATTTTATGACAATGCCCTGGATTTTTGGATCCTTTCCCTGCGATCAGATGAACGCGACTGGTTTGAGCACATTTATGGGTACAGGTGCTTGCTGTCTTGACGGACCCTTTATATTAATTGGGATATGTTGCGAGGAGCTTCTAGGTTCTGGTCACCTTAGGACCACCTTTTTAACTTTGACATGAATGAGATGTGCCTTACTTTTGAAGAATTTTGTGCTATGATGGGGATGGCACCTTCTGGTCCTATTGTCGTGCCTTCTCATCGGAGGTGTCCATACATGGCGATCAGGGAGCTCTTTGGCACCACTCGCTCTGCTACTCTAGGCTTCTACAATGGAGTAAATTTTAATATGACAGTCCTTCCTGGGGCTTTTATAGAGTTCAGGGAGAATGACCTGGATTATTTGAGGCGCCGGCTGTCAGCTCTTTTTCTTTGCCTTGTGGGGAGATACCTGCTGGTGGGCCAGCCCGGATATATCGATGTGCGGGTCGTGAACCTAGCTTTGCAGGCTCGGGATCGCCAGGTGAACATTATCTCTGTGATCTTGGCAGAGACTTTGGCAGGCATGGATGCCTTTACAGCTGGCGTTGAGCTATTTCCTTCTGGTAGCCCTCTTCTGATCCATATGTGGTTGGAGGAGCATTTTAACTGGGTGATGGGACCAGTGCCGCCGGGAGTGCGGTATGATCCAAGGCTTTATGGTTCTCGCGTTCATTATCCTCAGACCAATTTTTCGGAGTCCGACTGGGCTGAGAGTTTCTTGCGTAGGGGCTCCATGGATATAATATGGGTCATTAGCCACTGGCAGATCTGGCGTTTTCTTTTTGTATTCCGGGGTATATACCCAGGTCGTTTTGCTGGTATTGAGCGTACCTCTTTTTATAGGGCGAATATGATCTTGCGTCAATTTGGCAGGGAGCAGCTCATTCCTGACCTGAGCCGTCCTGTGGCCGTGGAGCTGGAGATAAGTAGGGACCTGGGCACCGTTATCCAGAATATGTGGCAGCAGGACTTTGATACGCTGCAGATGGCCTATTTCTACTCTGATTACATGCTCCTTTCCAATGAATATATGTCATGGATTATGGTGGCTGCTGAAGCGCCTTCCCACATAATTAGGCGTGGACTGAGGCAACTGCTGGGCCATCGCATAACTAGCGGCATAAATGCTCGCCTAATGGAGATAGGCTAGGACATAGAGAGTTCGGGGCTAGTTGTTCCCCAGGCCCTGCAAGAGGAATTTAGGCGGGTGCATGGTCTTGGTGCCCGGATGGCTCCCGGTCCAAATGAGACGGGTCCTAGCAATGCCCCCCCTCGATTGAGTAATGCAAGCCGGTAGCATAATCCTTGGGAACCGGAAGAGGTTGTCCCTCCCCCTCAAACTAGATGGGGCACTTCCCTCAGGAATGATGGCGCTGGTCCGAGCAATACGGTTATCCAGGACAATGGAGATGCCGATGATGAGGAAGAGGACACTTCCGGGGGTTCTCACGCCCGGTGAGGCGGAGCCTCTTCTGGCCGCAGAGGGTATATGGGCCGGTTGGACGGACTTATATTATATTTTGGCATTTTAATTGAGCTTTTGTCAGCGATAGGCATTCCCTCTCCTTTTCTCCTGATTTTTTTTTATTGTTTTATTGCTGCTCTGATTTTTGCCTAGGCCGCCATTTCGGGTTTTCAACCTAGCGAGCCCTTATTTCTCCTTTTTGTTTGTTTTTTTATGCTCTAATTTTTGCTTAGGCCGTCCTTTCGGGTTTTCAACCTAGTGAGCTGGAGAGGGAAGCAGCTGCTAGATAGATCGGCTCAAGCATAGTACCTTTAGAGCTTGTCGAGGTTGAAGGGCTGAACAAGATCCTCCCCTTCTTGGTTCGTAAGGCGTACTGCCCCTCCTGACCGGATTTCTTTGACAATATATAGTCCCATCCAGGGAGATTTCCATTTTCCCCTAGTATTAACATAACTAGGGGCTTTTCTCAAAGCACCAAGTCTTTGATTTGGATGTTGCGGCCTTTGACTTTTTTATTAAAGGCTCAGGCTATGCGCCTTTGATAGGCTCGGGTGTGCTCCAGGGCTAGCAAGTGCCGTTCATCGATTAGGGCTAATTCTTCGTATCGCCCTTTGACCTAATCAATTTCTGATATGCCGGATTCCATCATCACTCTCAATGATGGAATTTCAACTTCTATGGGCAGCACTGCCTCCATACCATATGCTAGAGAGTAAGGAGTAGCCCCAGTGGCTGTGTGGACTGAAGTGCGATAGCCCCAGAGGGCTAGTGGCAATTTTTCTGGCCAGTCTTTTCCTGTCAGCCATTTTTCTGATAATGTTTTCTAGCGTTTTATTGGCTGCTTCAATGGCACCGTTGGCTTGCGGCCGGTAGGGGGAGGATTTATGCCTTTGGATTTTGAATTCGTCAAGCAGACGATTCACGTCCCCTTCAAAATGCGTGCCGTTGTCGGAGATTATTTCGAAAGGCACTCCATATCGATATATGATGTTGGTTCGGATGAATTCGGACATCTTTCGAGCATTTAGAACTTTATAGGAAGAGGCTTCCACCCACTTCGTGAAGTAGTCGACGGCTACTAGAACGTACTTGTGGCCATTGGATCCCTTCGGGTGAATTTGGCCTATAACGTCGATTCCCCAAGTTGAAAAGGGCCAAGGGGTTGTGGAGTTATATAAGATGTGCGGGGGCATGTGCTGTAAATTTGCGAAACGCTGGCACTTGTCGCAATGACGCACCCACCGAATACATTCGGTTTCAAGCGTACTCCAATAGTACCCCTGCCGGATGACTTGTTTCGATAGCATATGGCCATTCATGTGCGGCCCGCATGTACCACCATGAAGCTGGTCCATGATTTGCTCGGCTTTGGCTTGGTCGACGCATAATATATTAAGACCTTGATAATGCCTTTTATATAGGCTGCCATCGCTAAGCACGAATTGCGATGCCCATCTCCGCAGGGAGACTTTGCCTCTTTTGTCCAGGCTGGGAGGATAGATCCCTTTCTGAAGCAGATTTAAGATATCAGAATACCAAGGCTCGTGATCTGTTTCAGGGGATGCATCAATTTTGAAGCAGTATGCCGGAGTGACCTTTTTCCCAACTACAAATGGCTGGACTTGGGTCTCTGCGATAATTTGCACTAGCGATGCCAAAGTGGCCAATACATCGGCAAATTGATTTCTGTCTCGCGGCAAGTAGTGAAACGAGATAGAATCAAATTTAGTAGCGAGTGCTGTCAACCTGGCATGATAGAGCTGCAGCCAGGGATCTTGGGTTTTCCATTTCCCTTCGACTTGATTTATGATCAGAGCGGAGTTCCCATATACTTCCAAGTCTTTGACTTCTTTTTGGAGAGCTTCTTCTAGGCCAGCAATACAGGCTTCGTATTCAACTCTATTATTTGAGCACTCGAACTTCAACCTTATGGCTAATGGAGTGTGGGAATCTGCTGGGTCGATTAGCAAGATTCCTATGCCAAAGCCTCTTTTATTTGCGGCTCCATTAAAGAACATTTGCCAGCTGGTGTCATGGTCAGTAATTTCCAGGACACCTTCGTCTGGGAAACTAGGCTCAGCTGCATCTTCTGCTTTTAAGGGCAGATCGGCTAAGTGGTCTGTAATTACGCTGCCTTTGATAGATTTGAGCGTGACATAAGTTATGTCAAACTCGTTGAGAAGAAATGACCACTTAGCCAGTCGGTTAGATAGTGATGGCTTGCCGAAGATGTACTTTATGGGATCCATCCTGGAGATGAGCTTGATGGATCGTCCTTGCAGATAGGTCTTGAGCCTTTGCGTTGCCCAGACTAGGCCGATGCAGCTTTTTCCCAATGCTGAATAATTTAGCTCGCTTCCTTGCAGCTTCCTACTTACGAAGTATATGGCGTTTTCAATGTAGGAATTTTCTTTTTTTTTGGGCGAGCATAGCCCCTACCGACGTGTCTGTGATGGTTAAATATAGGAGGAGCGGTTTATGTGTATGGGGCCGAGCTAGCACATGTGGATTGGTAAGGTAGGATTTTATTTTTTCGAAGGCTAGCTGGCATTTCGCATCCCAGACTTGGTTATTATTTTTCTTTAGGAGTTTGAAGAGAGGCTCACATATAGATGTCATTGTCAGCCGTCTGATGAAACGGCTGATATACTGCAATCGGCCCAGAAAGCCTTTGACTTCGGTCGGAGTTTTTGGCCGCTGCATCTCTATGGTGGCTTTAACTTTGGCTGGCTCGATTTCGATGCCCTGCTCAGTTACCATGAATCCCAGGACTTTGCCTTTGGTTACCCCAAATGTGCATTTGGTGGGGTTAAGCTTCATCTGGTGTTTCCTTGACCTTTCGAAGAATTTTTGAAGGTCTTTGATATGAGCACCATTGGCGTCGCTGGAGTGCACGATCATGTCATCAACATAGACCTCGACCTCTTTATGAATCATGTCGTGGAAGAGGGTGGTGGCAGCCCTTTGATAAGTAGCCCCTGCATTTTTTAGCCCAAATGGCATGACATTGTAGCAGTAGGTTCCCCAGGGAGTGGTGAATGAAGTTTTCTCCTGGTCTTCTGCTGCCATCTTGATTTGATTGTAGCCTAGCATGCTGATCGATGTTTTAATTAATCTTTTTTCCTTGCAAGTGGACAAGACTATTATAGAATAGTATTGGAAGCAAGGGTCGAACCCACAGAGACAAGTGATCACGAACAATGCAATTTATTTATAGCGAATTATTAATCTAAAGGGGTTTTTATGTTTATTTCTATTCTAAACTACTATTTATATTTAGATGTTTAACTAATTAGCAGTAATTACAGATATGAAGATCTTATGGTGGGTGGCAATCTAGGATTCTGGGTTTCACTTGTATCTCCTTTATGTTTAATTCATAATATTATCATTCAATGTCTTGGGTTCGTTCACTAAAGATAGATATAGCCTGTTGAACAATTGGTTCAACCTCCATCCCCGCAAAATTCATCCATTCTATAGCCTAAGCACAGGAACTGTAAATCTAGCTGTCACCTAGATTTATGATATATCTGTCACCTAGATCATGTATGAACCTGGTCCTAACTTATCACTCTCGTGCATCGATAGGTCCAATTTATTGTGTTGGTGAGCCGATTGCGACATATGCACATTGGTCATGCGGTTATCCGCACCTCTAGGCCTTTATTATTTGCGATTACATTCATTTGTTCAAAGCAAAATAATATAGGGATTGATAAACAACACAATCAACAAGAATTGAATGATCATATATAAGAATTAAAACATAAATTTGATACAAGTTACCTCCCACCTCCTAGATTATGGATGAATTAGTTCATCATAGACAATGAACATCACATGGAGATGATCGGATACATGATTTGATCTTCAATACTTGAAATTACAAAGTCTAATTATGATATACAATCTAAAAACTACCTAAAATCTACTAAAGAGAGCTTCCAGCCGTCTCCTCCCTTTTGGCTCGGCATCTGACTTCAATATATACTCGGGAGTTGTAATCCAATCGAATAACTGTGTGAAAATCAGAAAATCAAGCATTCTGACCACCTTGCGGTCGCAAGGTGTTGGGTACCTTGCGTCCGCAAGGTCTCCAGTGTATCTGGCCTTGAAAAGCTTGTCTTGCCCGTACTGCCTACCTTGCGATCGTAAGGTCTGATGTACCTTGCGTCCGCAAGGTCTTCAGAATCGACAGTTTCCGTTCTTTCTTCATTTTTACTTTTTGGCCCTTCTTGAAATTTTACACTTAAAACCCTGGAGTTTCACATATTTTCACTAATAACCCTGAAACTTACAAAACTCACCGAAAACATATATTAGTAGCCAAAAGCCTCGTGAAATAGCATAATTTAAGTCATAGAAGCATATAAAATCGACGTATAAAATACATCGATCACATGCCATCGACGAAAGATCTGATTTTGTGAGCAGCGACGATGTCTACCACAATATCAATATTGGGTAGAGGGAAGTCATCTTTGGGCGACGCCTTATTGAGGTCGCAGAAATCTACGCAGATTCGAACCTTCCCGTTGGGCTTGGGAACAATCACTATATTGGACAGTCAGATCGGGTATTCAACTACCCGAATGAATTTGACGTGCAGCTGCTTCATTATTTCTTCTTTTACTTGTAGTGACCATTCTGGTTTAATTCGGCGGAGCTTTTGCTTGATTGGCCGAGCATCCGGATATATGGGGATCCGGAGTTCGACTATAACTGGGTTCAGCCCAGGCATATCTTCATAAGACCATGCGAATATGTCCACGAACTCTTTGAGGAGATCAATGAGTGCTACCCTTTCACAGCCTTGCAGGTAGTTGCCGATTTTGATTTCTTTTGTTTCATTGTTTAGCCCCAGATTGATAGTGGATAAGTCTTCAGTTGCTACTGATGAATGATGCTTTTCTTGGTGCTCGACTGACTTTTCAAGCTCAAGCAAATAATTTTTTATCTTTTGGGTCCATTTCATCAAATGACTCATTATTATAATTATTTAATACAACTTTTAATGTAGGTGCAACTAAGGAATAAGTAAAGACATTAAGATTATCATTAATAGCAAACTGTACATGGTTATTTAGATTATTAAGGACCTGGGGTTTGAGATCCTCAATTTTAGGGAGCGGATCAGTAGATGACCAATCCGTAAAGCTAGGGGAAGGAAGAGAAATAGTATATTCGAAGCGATCGACCATATTTGCGGGAGTTAAAAGCGGGTCGGTCGTAGTATACCAGTTCTGCAGAGGCTTATCAGTAATAGGCTCAAACTTAGCAGAGTGCTTTTCATAATCAGTGCCTCCGTCTATCATACCCAAGAAACTATCCTCCAGGCATTCATCATCTAATAGGACCAGAGCATAATCATCTTGGTCTACAGACCAAGTGTTTTCAATAGTGATAGTCTTATATGCAATGCTACGGGGCTCCAGGGTAACCTGTTCCATTTTATCTATGAGGATATTGACATCTTCAAAGATCTCCCAACCAGGGCATCTTTTTCCATTCTGGTCTAGCCAGGGCTCAGGAAACATGAGATAGGCTTCTGTTTCCCCTTTTCTTACAAAGTAACCATTTAAGGTTTTTCTATATGGTTGAAGAGGGGGATATTTATAAGGACGTTTTTCTCTTTCCGCCTTAGCTTTCTCACGTTTCTGTTTCATAACTGCGGCTACTTCAGCTAGAGTAGGTTTGTATCCTAGACCGAAAGGAGGGATACATTCCTTAAGTTCATCTTGGACCAAGTTAACAAGCCCCTGCTGATTTCTGCCAAGACCCAGACCAGGCATAAAATTCATTTTTCAAAATATGTTTAAAGGGACCATGTTTCCAAGGGAGGTGGTTTTCTTTCCGGTGATGTCAGTTTCTCGCCCATATCCAATGGCGTTGACCACAGCTTGGGGGATAACCTCAAAGCCACTGAGAAATATACCAGTGTCCTCATGCTCTATTTCGAGGATTGGGATATCCTCGCTTCCTCTGTTTTCCACGATCTTATCAGCCAGAATAATTACTATATGGTCATCGTGAATAAACTTGACACGTTTGTGCAATGAAGAGGCTACCCCTTTTACCCCATGGATCCAAGGGCGTCCCAGCAACAAGCTAAAAGTGGCTGGTATGTCTAAGACTTGGAATTCTACTGGCATGGTTAATGGCCTAATAGTCAGTATTAGAGTGACCACTCCTAGGACACATCGACTAGTGTTGTCGTATGCCCTTACTGTCTGCGATGAAGGTGCAAGCTCTGATATTTTCGTTCCCAGTTTGGCCAGTGTGTTGGTGGGACATACATTCAGAGAAGACCCATTGTCTATTAGAACTTGGGGAACCTGTTTTTCCATTATTCCCACAATGATATGGAGAGCATCAATGTGGTTGGTTCCTTCCCTTGGCAGATCTAGATCAGTAAACATAATCACATTCCCAAGGTGAATGTTTCCGATCATTCGAGTGAGCTCATTTGGGGAGGTTTCAATAGGAATGACTGCCTGACTTAAAGACTTAGCCAGTGTATCACGGTGGGTTTTAGAAGCACAAAGCAAGCCCCAAATGGATATGTTGGCCTGAGTTTTCTTCATCTGAGTTAATAAGGTATCTTCCACCGTTTTAGCCCCAGTATATGTTTCTTGGTCTTTGCCAGAGTGGTCACTTCTTTCCATGTTTGGTTGGTAGGCTAGGCCAGATCTAGTAAGGTGGCTAACATCCCCACCGACCCAAGTGACTTTTTCAATATTGCAGGTATTTTGGCTACCCAGGATAGTGTCCCAAGAGAGCATATTGCAGCTAGGCTCTTTTATGGATAGAGATAGAGAGAAAGGAACAATGATATATGGCAATGGGTGTTCATTAATTTCAAACTTGGGTACACAAATTTTTTCATCAACCTCAATCATATTGATTTGAGGTAGGGGTTATTGACTATATTTGGTATGGGAGGAGGTTTTTCAATAACCTTATCATCTATTAGGTCCTGGATAGCATCTTTGAGTATATAGCATTTGTCGGTGATGTGACCATTGCAGCGATGGTATTCACTATAATAGGCATGATTCCAAGTCCTGGGCAGGGGTTTTGGTGGCTTATAGCCTTCCAAAGGCTTTAGCACTCCCTGTGCCATTAGCCCCTGCAGTATCACAGACTGGGGAGCTTCCAGTTCATCATAATACCGGTTCACCCTGTTCTGATTTCTGAAATTTCTATTCGGGCCATTATTCCTTCCGACTGCGTTGACAGACCTGTCTAATTCATAGGACCATGGAACAGTGCTATAGTTTTGGGTAGGAAAAGTGGCTGATGCATTTCCTCCCATATTGACGGCTGGTGCTAGTGCGGCTGCCTTTCCTGTAGAGTATCAGAAAGAGCTGGAGGGCGTATTGACTTTTAATTGCCACTGTGGGTGCCCCGGGTTGCGGCCCGCGCCCCGCGCTCCCTTGGTTAGGGGAATGCGGCGTGCGGATACGGACACCATGCTTTCCATTCCATCCTCCCTTATCTAGGGGAAGACGAAATTAAAAATGTGGAAAGGGTGCTGTCAAAAAGTGTGTTGAATACGTCTCGGTCACTTTAGTGAATTTTTGGTCAGTTATGGGAGCTATGTGTTTTGTGTATCAGGTTATCCCTTTTATTAGGGGATAACGGGATGCAGGAAAGTATCACCCTTTCATTCACATTTTCCCTTGTGTAGGGAAAAATGGAAAGTGCAAGAAAGGATGTTGCGGGTCCCACTACAGACTTTATGAGAATTGCCTTATGGCCTATTTCGGATCACTATGAGTGCTTTGAGTTTTCTATATCAAGTTATCCTTTTTTTAGGGGATACCAGGATATAGGAATACATCACCCTTTTATTCTCATTCTCCTTTTTTTAGGGGAAAACGGAAAGTGCAAGAAAGGATGTTGCGATGCCTCACTGCGATCCAAAATGTTTTGATAGAGTCGCCATCTTTATTTTAAGGAATAAATAAAGAAAAACCAAAAATAAAACCAGAGATTGCAAAAACGAGTTTGAAGGCTAAGTTACGAGTTGAGAAGGTGCTAGGCACCCAACTCGCCATTTCAGTCTCTAAAACAAGTTTTTGGCTAAAGTATGCTTTTTGTTATATTTATCTAGCAAATAAATTAAGCATTAACTACCTACAAATACATTCATGTCTACATTATTTACGGACTTGCAGCCGTCTCCTTCCAATAATTACAAATACATTTAAAAATATTTGGCCATAATAATGACTCTTTTTAATGCTATTTTCTAAATAAATTCGGGCAGCACAACGACTTATATTTTTACATTGTGCCGGATGGAAAATAGCTTTTTATAAATTAACGCTCTTAAAGGCTCACATTTTAGAGCGTGGTGTGCTCGCTCTGTCCTTCTCGAGAGAGAGAGAGAGTCTTTTTTTGCTTTGCTGCTGCTGTTGCGGTTGCTGCGGTTCGGGCAGAGTGACTGCTTCCGAAAGTTACTTTTGGGCACCGTGAAACGGGCGGAGCAACTGCTTGTTTTTTTGCTGCTGCACGCTTGTTGCTGGTGGAAATCGGGCAGCACAACGGCTTGTTTCTGGCTGATTTGACCTTTTTACTCGGGCAGAGCAACTGCTCTTTCCAAGGTTTTTGGACCGGGGAAATAAGGTGGATACCTAGCTGGGGGGCTAAGGACCACTTTGACCGGTTGGATTTGCTTTTGGAGGAGTTTTGGCAGGGCTTCGAGGCTTTATAGGAGGGGGCGCTCACTATCGCTCGATCCCTCACTAATCTCGCAGCGTAACAACAACGCTAAAAGCTTTGGGGAATTTTCGGTGTGTTGAAAGCGAACCCCGAGGCCTCTATTTATAGGCTGAGAGAGGGACATCGAGGGAATTACTTTTCATCTCTTCGTGCTTCATTTGCCTGTACCGAGTGCCGGAAGAATTGCACATTGTGTGAACTGTAGCACTCCTGTAGCAATCTGGGATGCATTGTAGCTGAATCTGGGCGCCGGCATAATGCCTTTTGGGCACCGCGCCAAGCTCCCATTTAGGCAGCGCCAAATGTTCAATCTTCAGTCCATTTTTGACGCTTTAGCCCCTGCATTTTATTGTTTTGCGCATCCTGCTTTATGTTTTGCATTTTTAAACCCTGTAACTTAACATTTGTTAAGTTTTAACATGTCTTGATATCGCATGCCAGAGTTACATACCAGCGGTACAAAATTGGGGTGTCTACAGGGGTGAATAGCCTTTTAAAAAAAACTTTGAGAGTTGACTTGTAAAGCTTTAAAAAGTTTGCAACGAAAATTGTATTTTTATCAGTCAACTGATAAAGCTTTTTATCAGCCAACTGATAAAGCTTTTTATCAGCCAGCTGGTGTTTTTCAATGAGATGAAACTGATGAGTATTGGTCAGCTGTTGGCTGACACAGTTGCTTTAAAAGTTTCTTTTTAAGAAAGATCACTGAATATAAAGAAGAAACAGAAGAACAATTTATCAAAACAAATAGCTAAACAATTTATGTATGTAACTGGCTGACATTTAAGTAGATTAAGACTTCTTAAATGTTAGATCAGTTTGCAAGAGCTGATAAAGTTACTGACAGAAGAATTGAAGCGGTTCACAGTAAAACTGTTACGTCCACTACCAAGTTGGTCAAACTTGGATTTTTGAAGTGTACTAATTTTATTAAAAATCTAGTTGATCTCTGATGGATCAGTGTACAACAAAAGACCAGTGTTTATGGAGAATGATTGAAAACAATCAAACTCGTGAGACAAACTGACTGACTTCTAAAGAGTATGAAATAAATCACTCAGTGTTTGTCTAAACAATAACTAGAAGGAAATATTAAAAAAAGAGTATCTAGATAAAGTTTTCAAGAAGACTAAGGCAGATAGGATTTCTGTAAAGAGTAAAAAATGCTTCAGACTTCGATGTTTCTTCAAATGATTCCAGAGGGAATTTATAGATGTTCTTGAAGAGTAACCCGTTAGAAACTCATTTGAATTTGAAAATGTGTTGAGCTATCCAAACGTATCTTCTCACAAGATCATAGAGATCCTGTTAGACAGATAATATTCAGAGTATCTATCAAAACACAAAATGAGAAAGTGTCAGTACAAGTGAATTCTCAATTAAATGAGGTAAAGAAGCTAATACTTTAAAACCGTGATCAACTGATAAGAATAACTAACAAAAATAATGCGACAAGCTGACCAAAATACTATATCAGGTTATAAGTTCTTGACTGACAAAAAGTAGAATGTTTTTAAGCAAATTTAATTTTAAGTCAAAATTCAACATCTTGGATTAGTAAATGAGAATGTTTTATACACCCACGTACTTTGTACAAACACTAGTATTCTTGTCCGTGCCGATGACACGACGTCAATTTGGGAATTTATTAATAAATGAAGCAGATAATGTGAAAATGAATTAATATTTACTTATAATTTGTCTAAGTTAATTATGATAACAGTTAAAAAGAAAAAAAACAAATGTTTCAAATTACAAAAATTACAATTTTTTTTAAAATTATTTGTATACGAAATTGTGGGCCTAAAAAAAATTAAATCGATTAAGTTAATTACAATAACAATTAAAAAGAAAAAAATATAAATATAAATATATTTACTTATAATTTATCTAAGTTAATTATGATAACAGTTAAAAAGAAAAAAAAACAAATATTTCAAATTACAAAACTTACGATTTTTTTTAAAAATTATTTGTATACGAAATTGCGGGTCGAAAAAAAATTAAATTGATTAAGTTAATTACAATAACAATTAAAAAGAAAAAAATTAAAATATAAATATATTTACTTATAATTTGTCTAAGTTAATTATGATAACAATTACAATATGAATATTTAAAACTTAGACATAAATTAAGTTAATTACAATAATAATTAAAAAGAAAAAAAATTAAAAGATAAATATATTTACTTATAATTTGTCTAAGTTAATTATGATAACTGTTAAAATATAAATATTTAAAACTTAGACATAAATTAAATTGAGATTCAGTTTCAAAAAATAAATTGATTAAGTTAATAACGATAACAGTTAAAAAGAAAAAAAACAAATATTTCAAATTACAAAACTTACGATTTTTTTAAAAAATTATTTTTATGCTAAATTGCTGGTCGAAAAAATTAAATTGATTAAGTTAATTACGATAACAATTAAAAATAAAAAATAAAAAAAATTCAAAACTTACTAATGGACTAAAATTAAATTGATTCAGTTATGCACGTTAACAGAGAAGAAACTTGATAAATGAAGCGTATAATGTGGAAATGAATTAACTATAAAACAATAATGGTAAAACTGTAAAACAATAACTGTAAAATGAATTATCACTTGTTTTTTTTTCCTCGGGCCCCACAGAATAAACCTTTACAGTTACAATTACAATTTGGATTACAGTTACACTTACAGTTGGATTAACTGCCGTTCACATATGCGACATGAGGAAGAAATTATGACCGTAAGATTAAAGTAAAACAATAAATCTCAACCATTACTTATCCCAAGTCATTTGCACACGTATAAACTGAGCTGTATTGTATTATAGATTCCTTTTATTTCAAACTCAATGTACTACTGAATACACATCCCTTAAAACTCTTCTCCCTTTGCATTTTTCCCCAAATATACTTTTGTAGTGTCTTGCTCGCCTTCTTTCCCACTTCCAAGGATCCCTCTGTTCGAAAATGAGAATATATCGGTACATAAGGCCTATACTTAGCCTCCTTCATATCTGGATCTTCGTGCTGAATAAAATATGAAATTTGTTGGTTTTCTGTAGTTAATTTTCTTCTGACCGCAAGATGAGAAACACAGGAAAACACGATAAAGTAATGAAAGAATTTTGCTGCCTTGTTGGAGCTTATAAGGTTTAAGATTCCCTTGTTCGGTCACCATTTATGAAACATTGTTGGAGTGTTTGACCTTAGTTATCCGAACAAATGATTGATGTTCGGCAAGCACTAATCAACCATCTTTGATTTGTTTGGCCAACCGTGACCGAGCATGATGTGATATCAAATGACCCTAAAGGTTATTTAGGTCTTTTCATATAATGACATTTTTGTGCCTTTTAGTGGACGAATAAAGTATTTTTGAGGTTGTTACCCCAAATCCTTGCTAAATATTGCAAGAGACATAAACATTAGAATTGGGAAGAAAATTAGTTTCAATTGTATGTGTGAGCCGTTCCAAACGGTAACTTATTAACGGAAAGATGATTCGAAACAATCGTCTAATAAAGCTGGTAGATTTCAAAATCAGAGAGAAACCCTTTCCATTTGTTTAAATAAATACCGGGTTCGTTGTAGATGTGAGTCAAGCAGTTTTGAGAATTGAGGGTTTTTTCGAAATCGTTGTTTAGGGTTTCAATTCATAAACACCAATTTTTGATTTGAATAATGAAATTGAAATCAGAGTTGAGGTTTGAATTGGCGATTCTTGTTTCACAATGCGACTGGAAAATATCAAGACTGACGGGGCGGTGTTTCCACGGTGAAAGAGAAGTAATCAAACTCATGGTTGAAATTAAACTTCAGTTCCTTCGGAAACGGTAAGTTTCTGAATAAATTTCTGCACCTGTGAATTATAATCTCTTTTTTCATTTTATCAATGGGTCGTGATTCAAATAGCAGTTTTGGTCATGAATATTGGATTTGAAATTCGAGTATAGGGTTTGAATCCATGATATTTTTTCTTTGTTTCTGGTTAATTTTCTTCAATTTGGATTTCATCAATGAATCGTTATTCAAATACAAGTTTTGATTTGGACAACAGATTTGACATCTGAGTTGGGGGTTTCAAAACATGAGTTTGTTTCTCTATTTCTGATTGATTTCGTGAATTGGTTTCTATTCTCTGTTGATTTCATCATTTGTCTTGTGACATTCAAATTTGGGAGTTCAATGACACGATTTTTTAGTTTAAATCTGGATTTTTATGGTTTTATTTTTTAACTTTGGGTTTTGAAGCTAAGTAATTCAACTACAAGTCTTCTTTCCCCTTCCTTTTCCTTCTTTTCTTGGATATTCAATTCCGTGATCAAGAGTGGGTGTATTTTTAGTATTTTAATTAGGTTAATAAGTGCGTGAGATATATATGCTTAGGAGTCTTTTGATGATTAAATTTGAATGGATTTTTTCTGTATTGCAATGCTTGAAGAAATAGGAGAGGCATAGGATGAAAGACAATGACGAGTATGTTTTCCCATGACATCTATAGCTCTCTCTCTCTAATGTGAATCCAATGTTCCAAAAGAACAAGCTGTCCAAACGAAATTAAGACAGCCACTTGCTGTCCAAAATCCCTCAAAACAGTCCCTCTTGATATGGATAATCTGCTCAAAACTTCACACTGGACGAAGACTAAACAAACAATAGAAGCTGTCTGAAAATTCTACTAAATCAACAATTAACTCCCATAAATTAACATAATAAACAAACGCTTAATTAAGTGATTAATCTGTCCAAAACTATGTTGCTCACAGATTCATTCACGGCAACAAATAGGTTACTGAGTTTATTCTCAAACAGCCACAAAACATGCACAACAAAAAGAAAAGATAGATCGGACTCACCGGTTAAACTTCACTCGTTTAACGTAAAGAAATCCGTTGATTAATTCACCCTAGGCTTCACTCACCTTTGGTAGAAGAAATCGGGTTTGGAAGAACAAAACTTTGCTCTTAGGTCTTTGTTTTTCAATTTTGACTTCTATTGATTACAAAGATGCCTTATAAAGGCTACAAAATAAACCCTAATCTATTAATGAAAACCCTAACTAATTAGGAAATAAATAAAACTGAATAAATAAAAGAAACTACAACTAAAACCCCTAAAATACAAAAAACGGGATTAATATAAATAGCCTAATTAACTAAATCCTCAAGCCTCATGGACTGATGTTGCCGTCCCTTTTGGAGCCCAAGTGGCTGAACCCTTGTTCTCTTTCTTCCACTTGACTAACTCAACTAACACTCTTCCTTCATCAAGCCTTTCCCCACCATAGCTTAGGTTGCAGCCCAATCCCATGTTCCAGCCCAAACCCTTGCACCAAATATGTCCAACCCTTTTAGGATCGAGCCATGTGGTCGTGTCCTTCTTGAGCTTCCTTAACCTGTCTTGAGTCCACATGCTAACCAGCCCTATTCTGCCTCGGTCCTCCTTACAAACCCGTGACACATAAAAGCCCCAAGCAGCCCCAAGTCCGATGGCCTCCCATACATGAACGTGTTCCCTAAGTCCAGTCCAATCTCCTTGTGAACCATACCAGCCCGTACCTTCCTTTACAATCAGTTCCAGCCCCGTAATGATGCCCCATCTAGTTTCCTTTGTCCTAGAAATGTTCAGCCCTTGTGTCTTCATTGGGATGTCTCCCCATCTAGGAATAATGGTATCCCAATATGCTTCACCACGTCCCATGATGGCCCATAAAACAGCCCCTAAAAGACATGACCTAGGTGGTATGCCATGTCCTAAACACTTGACCTCCCACTTGGCATCTCTCCTCCATTCTCCCGTATCTCTCTCTCTCTCTCTCTTAGATTCGTGCAATCTGGTGCTTGTTATGGTTTGGTAACATCCATTCCTGTATTGACTTTTAACAGTTCCTTGGTGGTTGTCCTCATCCCGAGCCTACAATGATATGGCATTTGTATCTTGGGTCCAAGTTCAAAGCCTTAGATATAATTTAGTGTGTCCTGAAGGATTTTTTTTGGTAAAAATGTCCACTATTAGAACCTTCTCTTTCTGGGAAGGCTCCAATTTTCTTTCTGTTTTCTCATTTTTTTGACTTTCAAGCATGTTTTCTCTTATTAGGTGGAAAATATTTGTATCATCATTACTGCTACAGAAAATGAGTAGTTTCTTGTAATGTATGTTATCAAGCACAGGGAAAAAAAGGCTTGATTTAGCACGCAAGTTTGAAGAGCGCTATCATGTTCAGAGTTAAATCAAGTCACAAGAAACTTGTGTAAATAACAGGTGGAAGTTTAATATTTATTTTTTGTGTTGTAGGAACTTTCTTTCTCATGCCTTCCCATTAGGATATGAGGGTCACTTTTGTACAGATTTTGAAAATTTCTTAGCCCGAACAGGAAGTGATTTGGGTCAATGATTGTATTTCTGGTCATCTAATCGAGTCATAATGCCTCTCTCCCTACTCCTTCATGGTTTGTCCTCATGTGCGGAGCGTGCCAATAGTAGACTTTCCTAACACGTGTCTTTCTCTTGCAATTACTGTGACTTGTCATCTAATTACCAGTTTAAATATAAGGTCCATGTTGACCGCTAACTGAATGCCTTATATGGTTCATTTTTTGTGCTCGTCTGCTATCTGAAACTAGCTTTGGATTTTACAGGTTGATTAATTGGACCACGGTATATCAGTTAAACTTGTGAATGGAATTTTTTTAACGGATGATTTTTTTTATAATACTTATTTTTTGTTTTAAGAATTCCTTCTCCACCATGACAAAGCCTGGTCTCTCTTTCCGCTCATGTAGACAAAGTTCTCTGAAATTTGACTGTCCCCTCTTTAAGGTCTCCAAGCCTAGTTACAACTGAGGTACTGGGCTCAGTTGCAATGCAAGTGATGTAGAGTCGGCATCTTGAATCTTAAATGATTTGAGGAACCAAATCTGTGCTCTTTCTTTTTTTTGTCATTCACGGAATTGTTATTTAGCAATGCCTAGAAAGGACCAATCAACCATATATATTTTTCATTAAACACTGGTGTTTGGGAGAGCTCGAGCGAGAGTTGTCCCTACATTCTTTGGTGTCGGTTTTTATCTTTCATTGAGCTATGGCCATAAAAGCTAGACAAGTAATTTTTTTTGCATAGCACTAATGGCGAATGAAAGGACTTTCTCACCTTGTTATTGATTATATCCGACCTTCCCCAATTCTTGTAGAAGTTGATGCATTGAGGGAAAGAGCCCATACTAATGTCATTAAGGCAATATAGTTCCACACCCCTGTCATGGTGTTGACCATCAAAGTTCTCTCTTTCCCCTCATCCCTATTGCTGACGGAGAATGAATGATGGAGCCTTCCGTTTTCCCTACTTAAAAAGGATATGATAGTTGAGTGGGTAATATTGTGATGGTGCCTTCCCTTTTCCCTAAAGGTAACACCCTAAATCACTAAACGTAACACCTTTATGAAAGAAAATGGCGTTTTTGTCTAGTAAATCAGTTTGTTTATAATGTGAATGTTGTGTGCAGACCTTCCAACGGTAACACTTTTAATGGTGAGATAATTTGAAACAAAGAACTATTAAAGAAGTTCGATTGCAAAATCAGAGAGAACTATTATAGCAGTTCGAATACAAAATCAGAGAGAACTATTATAGCAGCTCGATTGCAAAATCAGAGAGAAACCCTTTCCACTTCATTGAAATCCTTTCCATTAACGGTAACTCAACTTGTTCAAATCCAGATTTTCTTTTGAGTTCCTAGTAGATTTGAGTCAAACAATTTTGTGAATTGAGGGTATAGAACTCAGTGTTTAGGGTTTGAATTCATGATTATCTTCAAATACCAATTTTCGATCTGAATATTGAATTTGTAATCGAAGTTGAGTTTGAACTTGTGATTCTTGTTTCTTGACGCGACTTAAAAATACCAAGGGGCGGTGCTTCCATGGTGAAAGAGAAGTAAACAAACTCATGATTCCAAGTAAACTTCAGTTCCTTTGGAAATGCCTGCTCCTATGATTACTCTGTTTTCAATTTGAATATTGGATTTGAAGTTGGAGTATAATGTAATCCATGTTTCTTTTTCTTTGTTTCTGTTAATTGTCCCCAATTATGGTTTCTATCTCAGTTTTTTCATTTCATCAATGGATCGTTATCAAATACCAGTTTCGATTTGGTCAACAGATTTGACTAGAGTTGGAGGTTTCAAATCATGAGTTTTATTTCTCTGTTTCTGATTGATTTCTTAAACTATGGTTTCTATTCTCTGTTCATTTCATCATTTGGATTGTGAAATCAAAGTTGGGAGTTCAATTTCATGATTTTTCAATTAAAATCTGGATTTACTTATGAATTTTAACTCTGGGTTTTGAAGCAAAGTAATTCAACTACGAGTTTTTTTTCCCCTCAATTTTTCCTTTTTTTTTTTGGATATTCAATTCCATGTTCAAGAGTGGGTGTCTTTCAAGAATTTTAATTAGGTAATAAGTGTGTGAGATTTAGATGCTTAGTAGTCTTTTGATTATTTAATTTGAATGGATTTTCTCTATATTGCTAGGCATTTGAGATCACAGGGAAGAATTTGCGTGAAGAAATAGGAGAGGTATATGAAGAATGAGGATGACGAGTTTGTTTCATAAGAAAGGTCCAAATTGTTCTTGTATAGTCATCTATGAATATCACAAACCACCGAGCCCCATTGATATCTTTTACACATGGTCACCTAATATTACTATGAATCACAGAAAATGGATCGGAGGGTTTGTATTGTAGACACAGAAAAAAAAAGAAGCCAACTCCTCAACATTCTCCACATTCCCAATTGGTAAAATTTCACTCTTTGAAATATTAATTCTAAGACCAGAAGCTGCCTGAAATAATAATAGAACCATTTGCAAATAACCGAGTTGAGAAACCTGCGCATCGCAAAAAACAAGAGAGTCATCCGCAAAAAGGAGATGAGACACCGACACCCTAGGACCACTTATGCTTCCCACATTAAAACCCCTCAAGAAGCCTCCACCAACAGCTTTCTCCATCATTAAACTTAAGGCTTCCATCACTAGAATAAACAGGAAAAGGCAAGAGAGGGTCCCCCTGGCGTAGACCTCTTGAGCTTCCAAAAAATCGGGCAGGTTCTCCATCAATCAACACCGAGAATCTCACCGTAGATATACAAAAGGAAATCCAGTTCCTCCATTTATCTCCAAAGCCCACCCTGTTCAGCAAATAGAATAGAAAATCCTAGTTTACATGATCATATGCTTTTTCGATATCGAATTTTCATAAAAGCCCCGGCACTTTACTTCCCACTCTACCGTCCACCACCTTGTTTGCTATGAGAGCCGCGTCAATAATTTGCGTATCCCCCAAGAAGACATGCTGCGAATGAGAGACAACATTACCCACCACCTTCCGTAATCGAGTTGATAACACTTTAGCTATGAGTTTATAAACACTTCCAATCAAACTAATAGGCCAAAAATCCTTGATATCGATAGCAATCTTCTTTTTCGGGATCGAAGAGATAAACGTGGCATTTAAACTTCTTTCAAAGCCCATATTCGCATGAAAATACCAAAAAATTGGGATAGGGTGTTCTTGAGTATCACAGATTTTCACTTAGTCAATTAGGGTGCTAGGCTTGCCTCTCCATCTGTGGGGTAGCGCAGTGTTCCGTCAAATTGGTGACTTATGTGGGGGATTCCTGGATGTAGACGAAGCTACAAGGACAAGGACAGACTTGAGATGGGCGAGAATTTTGATAAGTTATCAAGGTAGTGTACCAGCGAGTGTTCGAATTGGGGAAAGCAACCGGATTTTTGAGATACCTTTATGGGCGGAGACTATGGTGCGTGCTTTCCATGGTCTGGAAGTACTGGTTCGAGAGGCAGAGGCGTGAAAGGGGTAAAGGGAAAATAAGGAGAGAAGACGGGGAGTGAGAGACACGTGCACTCAGAGCGCGTTCGGCCCAATAGGAATGACAAAGGAAAAGGTAGGACAGAAGTGGGGACAGACAGAGGCAGTACAGGCGGCACGTGGGTAGCAAAGGATTTGAATTTCAAATCCACTAAAGGAAACGATGTCGTCCAATGGGATAGCAGCAAAGGGTTGGGCTCGTCTGGTGTATCCTTTAGTGATGGGCCAGACAGGAGGGAGAATTAATAGGCCAGTTAATTTAGAGAAAGGGTCGTTGGGCCTAAACTCAAAGGTGGGCTCAAAGGAAGATGGTGGGCTGGAAGAGGATACTGAAGGATTTACTGGAGGCAGGATTTTTGGGCCTTATACGTCGAGGCTGAAGGACCTAAAAGGGGATGTTTCCAATAGCCTTTTCGTTTTCTGTTTTGAAATGAATCAGGAGTTCAGAGAGGTAAGAGCAGAGACCCAGACAGAGGAGAGCCTTGGACCTATTTTTGAGGGCCTCAAGGACGATATGGAAGATGAAGTCTCCTGCGAGGAAGTATCAGAAGCGTGTTTTAATACTGCGGCTGAAAACCTTGGAGAGAATACCAGGAGCAGAAGGGTCTTTGTGGAGGTTACGGCTGGCAAAGAAGACGGTGCCCTCTGTGAGGAAGTCTCGAAAAGGATTTCAATCCCGGAGGCCGAAGTCCCAGTCAAGAATCCTTGGTGTAGTAGTGCATTTTTGGTCAATACGGTTATACAATGGGTTTTGAATGAGGAGAGAGCCTTGATAGTAGGCTATATGGGCCAGGAGAGATTCACCCTGTCTGAACAGGATGAAAAAAGTTTTTGTAACGAGGCAAAGACAGTCGATGAAAGAAACTTGGGAGCTGGTGATTTTCCTAAAACAGGCATGGTTCCTAGTCCAGTTCCAGAGGAGGTGGTGATTTGTACGCCTCTTCGCATACCAGAGGATTATGGAGGGGATGACAGGGCTATGGATGATCAGAATAACAGGAACATCTCTGTGTGGGTGAGGAATAGGGTTAAAAGCTTCGGAAGAATCTTGGGAGCTGCGGGTAAATGGTACGAAGAAAAGATTGAGGAGCTGATTATGGATATTGAAAAGGGCCATCTATCGGAAAGGGGCAGGGCAGATCATTCCCAGAAAAAATTGAAGAGTAGATCCAGTAGGGAACTGAAAAATCTGTGTTGCACCATCAACTTTGATGGGGTAGCAGGTAAGGAGGGCAAGGGAGCCAGGATTCAAAGGACCCTGTAAGTTTTCTCATGGATATAAAAATTCTCAGCTGGAATGTGCGGGGATTAAATGAATTTAGGAAGAGACAGTTAGTGAAACTCTTAGACGTTGGAAACCTATCATCGCTTGTTTACAGGAAACAAAAATGGGCAGCATTGATAACTGCGTAGTGGAAAGTGTGTGGCGAAATCGTATTGTGCTCATCTCGAAGCAGACGGGATGGCGGGAGGTATTCTGCTGGTGTGGGACTGCAGGATAGTCTCCAAAGTAGACATGACTCTAGGCTCTCATTCTATTTCTGTTCTTTTTAAAAATGCAGATGACGGAAACTCATGGGTTTTCTTATGGTCCGTTTTCTGTATGTCAGCGTGAAGTTTTATGGAACGAGTTAAAGTTAGTCCGTCAAAAATGGTGTGTTCTGTGGTGGGTGTGTGTGTGGGGGGACTTTAACTCGATTCAATTTCCCTATGAACGCTTCGGTACTCAAGCCTCACCTAGTCTCACATTGAATAATTGTGGAAAACACAAACACTTATATTTGGGGAAAATGCAACACATCAATCTATTTCTGTTGGTTAGATTTGGGAAAACGCAACACATCAATTCCACGTTGGTTAGATTTGGGAAAACGTTAGGTATGATTATCATTAGGCCTGACAATTGTAACCTATTACCCATTAACCCACCCAATCCAACCCACTAATTACCCAACCCAATCTATTAATATTTTTGGGTTGAAACGGGTAACCCGTTTCGACCCAATAATATTAACGGGTTGGATCGGGTCGGGTTAAAGCGAGTCGGACCTGTTACCCATTTCGATCCGTGACTTTTTATGCTATAAATTGATAAATTGATTTTTTGTGGGGAGGGGGGGATTTTGGTTTGAGACGGGTCGACCCGCTTTAACCCGTTACATGTTTTAATCCGACCCAACTCATTTCAACCCGTTTGACAATTGGGTCCTAACGGATTTCGACCTGTTTCAACCCATTACCCATTCCAACCCAACCCAATCCACCCAATTGCCGGGCCTAATTATCATCCATGGGCATGTGGTGGACCTCTTGATCCAAATGTTCTTTGGGCCAATGCTTTAACATATATTGCTATTCGAGCTCGAGTAGTGACACAATTCGCAATAAGAAAACAACTATTGGACAAATCAAAACCTAGTTAAGATCAACACAGGTGAAGCTTCTCTAGAACATATTTAGTATATTTTATAAATCACTGAACTAGTACATGAACATATGTTGCGGTTTAGACATTCGGGCTCGGGATGTGATTAGAGTTGGCAATGGGCCAGGTCGGGCTTGCCTGCACCAAGCCTATCGAGCCAAATGTCAAAAACGAGATAGGCCAAACACCTTCGATCCTTTAAATACTAAAACCCAACCCATGGGTCATGCCTACTCACCATGGCCGGCTAATTTTGCCTTGTTTTGCCTCTATTGGCGGCCCACACCAAAGCCCATTGGGCCAAGTCTCGAAATCAGGTCAGCCTGAATTCCTTCGGGCCTTTAAAAACAAAAACCTAACCCATCGGATAAGACTAATTTTGCCCGCTCTATTATTTACATAATACCAAAAGTAACATCTATTAGACAAATCAAAACCCGAAAAAGAGCAACAAAAATATAACATAATTGGAAAAGATCTAGCATATGCTACAATAGATCTGGTGCAGATCTAGAAGAGTGAGTCAAGATCGTTTAAAATCAAATAAATTTTAGAAAAAATGTTCAAGTCATGTGGGGACTTTCAAGTTTATACCAAGTTACTTTGAGTTTTCCCCAAGTAAATAGCTTTTCACCATGTCCGATAGGGCTTCAAATCATGTGTCTCTCCCTCTATCACATTTTCTGTCACATTGAATCTCAACCCTACGTATTTCCTTGTAAAAAGAAGGTTGAGTAAAATAACAAGAAAGTGTACGACTGATATTCAATGGGACAGAAGATGTGACACGGAGTGGGATAGACGATTTGGATAGAACATTTATTTTCATCTATCAATTGTATTTACTCCTTTCTTTAGATCATCAACTATCGAAATAGATCAGATATATATTACAATGTATCAATTTGATTTCTACTTTAAAGTTGACATAGAGATGATGAAAAATGAAAATGTGATTTGAATCATTATAAAATAAAGAGATTATGATCAAGACAACAAATGAAATGATGTTTATTACTAACGTAAAAATTTAGCACAAATCTTCTAGTCAACAAGATTTCAAGATCATACCCTAGAATTATCTTATTTGAATCAAAATCAGAAAGTGGAAATTAATGAAAACTAAATTTAGCACGAGGGAAGAGGATGGAGAAAGTGCACGAGATATGACAAAAACTTGTGTAAGACGGTCTAACATATTTTTTTTGTAAGACAGATCCTTTTTACCCGACCCACCATGTATTGGTGGGTTGAGCTGTGAGAGAGTGGGGCTCTATCTTACGAATTAAGATCCGTAAGACGTGGGGTTCCGTATATATGTGCGTTTCGTAATTTGTTCTTTCTGGACGGCAATCTCTTTGGAAACGAAATTTAATGTGAGTTTTAAACAGGGTGATTTCAATTTATGTCTTCTTCTTCTTCTCGGTAGTCACCACTTTTTTTCTTCTTCACACCTGATTTTGTCTATGTTTAAACCGTTTAAATTAAATTTAGTTACTGATTTTAGGGTTTTTCTTCAGTGAAATCCCCGACGGTCGAAAAATGGCGTCTGTTTGATTATGGTTTAATTAGTTAGAGAATCAATTTCAACAGTCAAAATCAATCGCCACCCCGCTCTCTCTCCCATAATCGTAGCTTGGTTGTTACAAATCTCCTTCTATGGTAACCGATTTCAAGTTCAAATTCAGTCACTGCAACAGGTAAACCCTCATTGAACTACTCAAGGTTTCTTCTCTCTCTGTCTCTGATTCTATTTTAAATGATTTTGCTTGTTTACGGAAAACAAATTCTGAAACAAATGCTAATAATTATTACTTCACTATTGAACATGAATTGAAATATGGAGTTCTCTATTTGTAATTTGTAGTGATATTGATGTTCTGTACATATGTGGATTGTGATTTGTTCTTTGTTGTAAATAGCTACCAAATCTTAATCCATCATAACTGATACAAATTCCAACACAGGCACTCTCATTCGCACTCACACACACTGCTACAGATAAAGAGGGATCCAACTACTCGAGGTTTCTTCTCTCTCTCTCTCTGATTCTATTGTGACTGTTTTTACGTGTTTGTGAAAATATATTATGGTATGAGCTTCTTGCATGACTTGTTCTCCGTGTATGTCAATCTTTTGAAAACCTTATGAACATTTGGTGAATAATGATGATGACATTGATTTTACAGTTTCTTTTACAAGTAGCATAAAGTATTGGGGCCCAAGGAATCTATCTAGTATGAACTAATGTATAATCCTTATTTCACACGATAACATTTTGTTTGCTAGATCTTCCTAGCACATTCATTTGTTTTATTAGCATGTACAGAGATAATTCTTAAGCTACAACATGGCCTGCTCCAAATTGTGACCATGTACATTATGGTTTAAATAGTCACACAATCAATTACAAAAGTACATTATGGTTTAAATAGTCACACAATCAATTACAAAAGTTCAAAATCAAATGCCATCCTCTCTCTTTCTCTCTTTAACTCAATTGTTACAAATATTCTTCTATGGAGACCAAATGCAGTTTTAAATTCAGGCCTGTGACAGATAAACCCTCATCAAACTACTCAAGGTTTCTTTTCTCTCTCTCTCTGATTTCTATTTTAATTGAGTTTAATTATTTACAAAAATAAGTTCTGGAACAATTTCTCAGAATCGAAATATGAAGACAGAGTACCATGTGAATTTTATATCGATATTTCGTAAATATGTGCGCCTATTGTGATTTGTTTTTACAGTCAGCTATCTCTTTGGAAACGGAAGTTAAAGTCAGAGGTTTCAATTTAGTTTAAATCGCTACAAAATCTTCTTCCAATGTAACTGAATTCAAATTTCAACACAGGCACTCACATTCACACACTGCCACAAAGAAAGAGAGATCGAACTACTCAAGGTTTATGCTCTCTCTCTCTCTCTCTCTGATTCTATTTTGATTGTTTTTTACATGTTTCTTACTCATAAATATAGAGTTCACAATTTAAAATTTATATCAATGTTCTGTGCTGCTTCTTGCGTGATTTGTTCTCTATTGATGGCAATCGCTTGAAACGGAATGGACACTGAGGTAATTATGGTAACTGTGATATGTTTGCCTGGTATGTTTGTGATTTTATATGAGCAATTTTTTACCCTTTTTGGCAAGTAGTGTAAAGTATTGGTCCCTTAGGCATATATATAGTAGTATGTACTATGTATAATCCTTCTTTCACTTGATAACATTTGGTATTGTTGTTGATCAAATATGTCTTACAATTTTTAATTTGGACAAAATCACTTCAATTTTCAACTTATGTTGCTCCGTACCTACACCAAAGCCTAGAATTCTACCCCCTAACACAAACAATAAAAGATACTTTTAATTCGTTCCACTCAATTCAATTAATGCGTATGTCAGACCGCTTGTTCCAACTGAGAATAGTTTGGATAATTTAGGTGAAGGATAGGGTTCAGCCCCTAAAACCAGCTGTAAGATTGGCTAGCTTATGTGATAAAATGGTCCCATTTACTAAAATAAGTAATTAAAAAAATAAAGCCACCATCAATTAATAAGGTAGTTACCGAAGAAAAATGATGAAAGTGGAAACAAAGAGGTTGGCTTAATCAAAATGAGAATGTTCTCCATCTTAAAAGAGCTCAAGAAATTCAATCTTGTCAATGTAATGGGACTGACCCTCATTGGTACATGTCCAAATTTGCACTCATGTGGGGAAGATCTGAGACACTCGGGACTGGATTAATGTCGGGTTAGAAGCTTCTTTTTTCAAAATTCTCGACTGTTTGGAATGTTTGGAACATCATTTGTAAAAGGGATTTGAGGAATTTCTCACTTTGATTTTGCAATGTAGGTTAAAAGGGAAATGACATAAGCTACTTATCTATCTATGTACGAGGATTGGACACCTTTCACCGCGCCAGTGTTTTTTTTTTAAATTTAGGGTTTTTGATAATTTTTTTCTTGCTTTTTCTTTGGCTACTTAACATATGGGTTTGATTATTATTACTACTATTTTATGGCCATTTAATTAACCTTGATGATCCCTCCAAGTCTTTTTGGAAATTTTATTGACGCAATGTGTGTCGAGGTGTTAGTACCGGTGTCAATGATTCTTAGCTAACAACCACCAAGTCCTAGCTTTAAGCAACTCCTTCAGGAATATGACACTGGACAAATAGTAGGGAATGCATCTACAGTTTAGTGTGTCTCAATAATTATAAACCATTTTATGGGTTTTTGTTAGACTTTGAATCTGAATGGTTTTGTATTATTTAAAAAGAGTTTCGCTAAATTTCTTCGGACTAAACATTGCAGAATGCGTATGGTTTCGAATGTGGTCATTCTGCAGCACTTCTTTAAATTGTATCTTCCAAACGTTTTGGTTTTAAATCTTACTTTGTTCGTCCCAAAAATGAGTGTTCCATTCTCACAAAATTGTGATAGAATGAAGATGCTAAAATGATTTATTTGTCCAGTTGGGAGAACTTTATATTTTTGTCCATGTTTTTCCTTGTTGTTTGGTTTCAGCTTTTCTCGTAGGGAATAACCAACTTCACCGAATTATTGAACTGAAATAAATATTTATAACTGACAAATACCTTTTTTTGTCAGCCCAACATTATCCTGGTTAATCTGCACCACATAATGTTCTTACTCCAAATCCCCAAAGTTCTTCAACTAGTTAGAGTTGTTTCTCTAGCAAAAACTCTTTTGTTAGTCATTAATTAAGATAGCTACTGAGGCTATCTCATCCACACACCCACTGCTCCATTTGGCCACATGCACTTGAACTCACACCAGCTACAATGATCTCTTCAACTTCTCAAAGCTCCTTCGACCATGAACAGGAGCAAAACCCAGAAAAATCTCTCAAAAGAGATCACTAAAACCATACCAACTTCATAAATATTTTATTCTTCTTCCCATTTTGACCTCATTCATAGCAATAAATAAGTCCTGGTGTCCACTCTTTATTCCGTTTTGCTGCCACATGTCATTATTTGAAGCAACTCATTGGCAATTTTGTTATTCTGCAAATTCCTTTCCTTGTCAGCCCAATATAACCTGGTTAATTTTCACCACATAATAAATCTTCAAAGTTCTTTAACTTAGTTAAAGTTGTTTCTACAACAAAACTCTTCAACTACTGGGGCTATCTCATCCACACACCCACTATTTCATTTTGCCACAACTGAACGCACCAGCTACAAATTACAATATCTCTTCTTCTCAAAGCTCCTTCAACCACCACCAGGAGCTACACCCAGAAAAATATCTCCAAATCTGAAATCAAAACTAACCTGACAAGAAAACCATTTTCCATATTGTTCACCTGCTGGAAACTGTTGCACTCTCTATACCCATTCTCATAACTTAATCGATCTTTAACACTCTCCCCCCCCTCCCCCGTTACCTCTCAAAAATGTCTAACCTTATCTCCAAAATGCCTTGCATCTGCAATATTTACAATCAAAGAAATTTGGTCCTATACCAAACCAATAAGGAAACTTAGAACCCACAATAATCTACTGTCCCACCTCCACCAAAATTTTCTCTTGTTGAGTAGGTTTTTTATTCAAAGTTTCTTCTTTTTTTTTCCTTTCATTGATAAAAAATTTACACAACAAAATTTGATGTACTAATACAATGAATATTCAATACAACTATATATCTCATGACTCGTGTGAGTAACATAAAACTTATATACCATCGAACTTGCTAAGGAGAAGCTTCCCCCTCATGGTTGCACAAGAAGTATATCAGCTGTTAGTTAGTCAGCCCTCTACATAATGTTCTCACTCCAAAAATCATAATTTCACACTGTTTTCATTTTGCCACACTGTTTCATTTTGCCATCACAACCTTGAAGCACATATATTGTAGTCATATTTGAGGCCCATCAATCTCTTGGTATCTTTTTGGATACACCGGTTTCTTCTTGCCTTTCATTATTTTTTAATTTCTTGCCTTTCTTTTCTATTATTCTTTTTTATTTTCATAACTTTATATTCTACTCTTTTCTTGAATTTTTTTTTAAATTCTTCATCTCTTTTCCTTAAGGTGGTGGTGGTGGTGGTGCTCGTGCTGCTGCCGCGATGCTTATTTCATATCCCTTTCATTTCAGAACTTGAGATATATAAACCTCATCTCAACATATAACAAGGTACACGCACACAAAATCTGATTCTATACTATGTCAAATTGTTTACCTGATTATGAGTTTTACTAATTCTCACGCCAGAGGGCATTTGTAGGTAAGCCCTTGCTATAATTTAAGAATTGTGTTCTTTGTTGACAGGCTTAGACAACCTTGAAGCACATATATTCTAGTCACATTTGAGGACCATCAATCCCCTAGTATAGTTTTGAATACACAGGTTTCTTCTTTCCTTTCTTTTCCTTGTTATCGTTTCTATTATTCTTTTTTATTTTGTTAACTTTATATTCTACTCTTTTCTTGTATTTCTATTTTTTTATTCTTCATCTCTTGTCCTTTTTTTTTTTTTTCATTTAAGATCTTGGGCTATATAAACCTCATTTCAACATATAACAAGGTACATACACAAAATCTGATCCTATACTTTATCAAATTGTTTAATCGATTATAAGCTATACTAATTTTCACGACGGAGGGCATTTGAGCTATACATTATCATTTTCTAATGTTGTTGCTTACTTGTTGTTGTTGTTATTGCATCTCTTTGTTGTTGTTGTTGTTGTTGCACCTCTCTTGTTGTTGCTGCATATCTCTTCTTGTTGTTGTTATTGCATCTCACTTGTTGTAGCAATAGCTGATGCATCTCGCCTTTGTTGTTGTTGTTGTTGCATCTCACTCGTTGTAGACGCAGCTGCCGCATCTTTCTTGTTGTTGTTTTTGTTGTATTTCTCTTCTTGTTGTTATTGTTTTTGCATCTCTCTTGTTATTGTCGTTGCATCTCTCTTGTTGTTATTGTTATTGTTGTTGCATCTCTCTTGTTGTTGTTGTTGCATCTCTCCTGTTGTTGTTGTGTTGTTATTGTATTTCTCTTGTTATTGTTGTAGTTGTTGTGTTGCATCTCTCTTGTTGTTTTTGTTGTTGCTTCCCTCTTGTTGTTTTTGTTACATCTCTCTTGTGGTTGCATTTCTTTTGTTGTTGCATCTCTCTTGTTGTTTTTGTTGTTGTTGTGGTTGCATCTCCATTGTTGTTGTTGTTGCATCTGTCTCGTTGTTGTTGCATCGTCTCTTGTTGTTGTTGTTTTTGCATTTATCTTGTTGTTATTGTTGTTACATCTATCTAGTTATTGTTGTTGTTGCATCTCTCTTGTTGTTTTTGCATCTCTTGCTTATTTAATCTCTCTAAATTAGTCATCTCTCTTGCTTATTTCCTCTTGCTTATTTCTCCCTTGCTTTTTTCCTTTCATTTCAGATCTTGGGATATATAAACCTCATCTCAACATATAACAATGTACACACACACAAAATTTGATTCTATAATATGTCAAATTGTTTATCCGGTTATGAGTATTCTATACTTTGTCAAATTGTTTACCCGATTATGAGATTTAATAATTCTCACGCTAGAGGCATTTGCAGGGTAAGTCCCTGCGTTAATTTAAGAATTGTGTTCCTTGTTGACAGTTTAGATGCTAGACAACTTTGAAGCCCATATATTGTAGTCATATTTGAGGCCCATCAATCTCCTAGTATCTTTTTGAATACATCGGTTTCTTATTGCCTTTTATTATTTTTTAATTCCTTGTTATCATTTCTATTATTCGTTTTTAGTTTCATAACTTTATATTCTACTCTTTTCTTGAATTTTCTTTTTTATTCTTTATCTCTTTTCCTATGGTGGTATTTCATCTCCTTTCTTTGCATATCTCTTGTTGGTGTTGTCATCTCACTTGTTGTAATAGTAGTTTCTCTTGTTGTTGTTATTCATCTCTTTTCATCTCTTTCTTGTTGTTGCATCTCTTTTGTTGTCGTTGTTGCATTTCCTGGTTGTTTTTGTTGTTGTTATTGCTTCCTTTCTTTTGTTGTTGCATCTCTCTTGTTGCTTTTGTTGTTGCATCTCTATTGTTGTTGTTGTATATGTCTTGTTATTGTTGTTACTATTGTTGTTGCATCATCTCATACTACATCTATCTCGTTATTGTTGTTGCATCTCTCTTGTTGTTTTTGTTGTTGCATCTCTCCTGCTTATTTCATCTCTCTAGATTATTCATCTCTCTTGCTTATTTCATCTCCCTTGCTTTTTTTCTTTCATTTCAGATCTTGGGATATATAAACCTCATCTCAACATATACCAAGGTACACGTAAAATCGATTCTATACTATGTCAAATTGTTTATGCGGTTATGTGTATTCTATACTCATCAAATTGTTTACCGATTATGAGATTTACTAATTCTCACAGGGCATTTGCAGGTAAGCCCCTCGTTAATTTAAGAATTGTGTTCCTTGTTGACAGTTTAGAAGCTTAGATAACCTTGAAGCACATATATTGTAGTCATATTTTTGGATACAGGTTTTTTCTTGCCTTTCATTATTTTTTAATTTCTTGCCTTTCATTTCCTTGTTATCATTTCTATTATTCTTTTTTTTGTTTTCTTAAATTTATATTCTACTTTTTTCTTGAATTTTCTTTTTTTTATTCTTCATCTCTTTTCCTATGGTAGCGGTGGTGGTGGTGCTTCTACCACCTTGCTTATTTCATCTCCTTTTGTTTCAGATCTTGGGATATATAAACCTAATGCCAACATATAACAAGGTACACGATACAAAATCGATTCTATACTATGTCAAATTGTTTATCCGATTATGAGCTAATGCTAATTCTCACGCCGGAGGACATTTGTAAGCCCGCTATAATTTTATAATTGTGTTCTTTTTTGATAGTTTATGCTTAGACAACCTTGAAGCACATATATTCTAGTCACATTTGAGGCCCATCAATCCTTTAGATATTTTTGAATACCTGTTTCTTCTTTCCTTTCTTTCCCTCGTTATCGTTTCTATTATTCTTTTTTATTTTGTTAACATTATATTCTACTCTTTTCTTGAATTTTCATTTTTTTAATTCTTCATCTCTTATCCTTTATTTTCTTTTCATTTAAGATCTTGGGCTGTATAAACCTCATTTCAACATATAACAAGGTACACAAACACAAAATCTGATCTTATACTCTATCAATGTGTTTACCCGATTATGAGCTATACTAATTTGCACGATGGAGGGCATTTGAGGGCATTTGCACATTATCATTTTCTAATGTTGTTGCATACTTGTTGTTGTTATTGCATCTCTCTTGTTGTTGCATATCTCTTGTTGTTGTTGTATCTGTCTTGTTGTTTTGTTGTATCTCACTTGTTGTAATAGTAGCTGCTGCATCTCTCTTGTTGTTGTTATTGTTGTTGCATCTCACCTGTTGTAGTGGCAGCTGCTGCATCTTTCATGTTATTGTTGTTATTGTTGTTGCATCTCTCTTGTTGTTATTGTTGTTGCATCTCTTTTCTTGTTTTTGTTGTTGTTGCTTCTCTCTTGTTCTCTGTTGTTGTTGTTGTTGTTGTTGCATATCTTTGTTGTTGTTGCGTTTCTTGTTGTTGTTGCTTCCTTCTTGTTGTTGTTCTTGTTGCATCTCTCCTGTTGTTGCATTTCTTTTGTTGTTGCATCTCTCTTGTTGCTTTTGTTGTTGTTGTGGTTGCATCTCTATTGTTGTTGTTGTTGTTGCATATGTCTTGTTATTGTTGTTACTATTGTTGTTGCATCGCTCTTGTTGTTGTTGTTTTTGCATCTCTCTTGTTGTTACTACATCTATCTCGTTATTGTTGTTGCATCTCTCTTGTTGTTTTGTTGTTGCATCTCTCCTGCTTATTTCATCTCTCTTGCTTATTTCATCTCCCTTGCTTTTTTTCTTTCATTTCAGATCTTGGGATATATAAACCTCATCTCAACATATACCAAGGTACACGTACACAAAATCTGATTCTATACTATGTCAAATTGTTTATGCGGTTATGTGTATTCTATACTCTGTCAAATTGTTTACCCGATTATGAGATTTACTAATTCTCACACCGGAGGGCATTTGCAGGGTAAGCCCCTGCGCTAATTTAAGAATTGTGTTCCTTGTTGACAGTTTAGAAGCTTAGATAACCTTGAAGCACATATATTGTAGTCATATTTTTGGATACATGTTTTTTCTTGCCTTTCATTTCCTTGTTATCATTTCTATTATTCTTTTTTTTGTTTTCTTAAATTTATATTCTACTTTTTTCTTGAATTTTCTTTTTTTTATTCTTCATCTCTTTTCCTATGGTAGCGGTGGTGGTGGTGCTTCTACCACCTTGCTTATTTCATCTCCTTTTTGTTTCAGATCTTGGGATATATAAACCTAATGCCAACATATAACAAGGTACACGTATACAAAATATGATTCTATACTATGTCAAATTGTTTATCTGATTATGAGCTAATGCTAATTCTCACGCCGGAGGACATTTGTAGGTAAGCCCCTGTTATAATTTTATAATTGTGTTCTTTTTTTGATAGTTTACAGGCTTAGACAACCTTGAAGCACATATATTTTAGTCACATTTGAGGCCCATCAATCCTTCAGTATATTTTTGAATACCCAGGTTTCTTCTTTCCTTTCTTTCCCTCGTTATCGTTTCTATTATTCTTTTTTATTTTGTTAACATTATATTCTACTCTTTTCTTGAATTTTCATTTTTTTAATTCTTCATCTCTTATCCTTTATTTTCTTTTCATTTAAGATCTTGGGCTGTATAAACCTCATTTCAACATATAACAAGGTACACAAACACAAAATCTGATCTTATACTCTATCAATGTGTTTACCCGATTATGAGCTATACTAATTTGCACGATGGAGGGCATTTGAGGGCATTTGCACATTATCATTTTCTAATGTTGTTGCATACTTGTTGTTGTTATTGCATCTCTCTTGTTGTTGCATATCTCTTGTTGTTGTTGTTATTGTATCCTTTGTTGTTTTGTTGTCGTGATCTCACTTGTTGTAATAGTAGCTGCTGCATCTCTCTTGTTGTTGTTGCATCTCACCTGTTGTAGTGGCAGCTGCTGCATCTTTCATGTTATTGTTGTTGCATCTCTCTTGTTGTTATTGTTGTTGCATCTCTTTTCTTGTTTTTGTTGTTGTTGGTTCTCTCTTGTTGCATCTCCCTTGTTGTTGTTGTTCTCTCTTGTTGTTGTTGTTGTTGCATCTCTTTTGTTGTTGTTGCATCTCTTTTGTTGTCGTTGTTGCATTTCCCTGGTTGTTTTTTTTTGTTGTTGTTGCTTCCTTCTTGTTATTGTTCTTGTTGCATCTCTCCTGTTGTTGCATTTCTTTTGTTGTTGTATCTCTCTTGTTGCTTTTGTTGTTGTGGTTGCATCTCTATTGTTGTTGTTGTTGCATATGTCTTGTTATTGTTGTTACTATTGTTGTTGCATCGCTCTTGTTGTTGTTTTTTGCATCTCTCTTGTTGTTACTACATCTATCTCGTTATTGTTGTTGCATCTCTCTTGTTGTTTTTGTTGTTGCATCTCTCCTGCTTATTTCATCTCTCTAGATTATTCATCTCCCTTGCTTTTTTTCTTTCATTTCAGATCTTGGCATATATAAACCTCATCTCAACATATACCAAGGTACACGTACACAAAATCTGATTCTATACTATGTCAAATTGTTTATGCGGTTATGTGTATTCTATACTCTGTCAAATTGTTTACCCGATTATGAGATTTACTAATTCTCACACCTGGCATTTGCAGGGTAAGCCCCTGCGTTAATTTAAGAATTGTGTTCCTTGTTGACAGTTTAGAAGCTTTAGATAACCTTGAAGCACATATATTGTAGGCATATTTTTGGATACAAGTTTTTTCTTGCCTTTCATTATTTTTTAATTTCTTGCCTTTCATTTCCTTGTTATCATTTCTATTATTCTTTTTTTTGTTTTCTTAAATTTATATTACTTTTTTCTTGAATTTTTTTTTAAATTCTTCATCTCTTTTCCTATGGTAGCGGTGGTGGTGGTGCTTCTACCACCTTGCTTATTTCATCTCCTTTTTGTTTCAGATCTTGGGATATATAAACCTAATGCCAACATATAACAAGGTACACGTATACAAAATCTGATTCTATACTATGTCAAATTGTTTATCCGATTATGAGCTTAATTCTCACGGAGGACATTTGGGTAAGCCCCTATATAATTTTATAATTGTGTTCTTTTTTGATAGTTTCACTTAGACAACCTTGAAGCACATATCTTTTAGTCACATTTGAGGCCCATCAATCCTTCAAGATATTTTGAATACCGTGTTTCTTCTTTCCTTTCTTTCCTCGTATCGCTTTCTATTATTCTTTTATTTTGTTAACATTATATTCTACTCTTTCTTTGAATTTTCATTTTTTAATTCTTCATCTCTTATCCTTTATTTTCTTTTCATTTAAGATCTTCGGCTGTATAAACCTCATTTCAACATATAACAAGGTACACAAACACAAAATTTGATCTTATACTCTATCAATGTGTTTACCCGATTATGAGCTATACTAATTTGCACGATGGAGGGCATTTGAGGGCATTTGTACATTATCATTTTCTAATGTTGTTGCATACTTGTTTTCTTTGTTGTTATTGATCTCTTGTTGTTGCATATCTCTTTTGTTGTTGTTATTATTATCACGTCTTGTTGTTTTTGTTCTTTCATCTCACTTGTTGTAATAGTAGCTGCCTGCATCTCTCTTGTTGTTGTTATTGTTGTTGCATCTCACTTGTGAGTTGTTGCTATGTTGCATCTTTCATGTTATTGTTGTTATTGTTGTTGCATCTCTGCTTTGTTGTTATGTTGTTATTGTTATCTCTTTCTTGTTTTTGTTGTTGTTGTTTTCTTCCTCTTGTCAGATCTCTCAGATTTTGTTGTTGTTCGTCGTTTGCTGCTATCTCTTGTTGTTGTTGTTGCATCTCTTTTTGTTGTCGTTGTTGCATTTCCGGTTAACGCTTTTTGTTGTTGTTGTTGCATTATCTCTTGTTGTTGTTATTGTTGCAAATCGTGTTGTTGCATCTTTTGTTTATTGC
>CM028377.1:40263184-40327170 GCA_013146195.2 Codonopsis lanceolata
TCTCCATTTGTCATTTGATTTTTTCACCATCATTACATTAGCGATCCATGGGATAATGGATTTCCTCGATGATCTATACCCGTAACTTCGCCACTTCATTTTTATTGCCTCCTATTTTTTCAGCGAGAAGTATCATGGCTCCTCGGTGAACGTAAGTGATATCTAGTGTCGATGGATAATATGTGCTCGACTACTTCTTCGTTGATTGCTCCCATGTCCTCGGCTTTCCATGCGAATACGTCGGTATTGTCCCTCAGGAATTGGATGATGGCCGCTCACTCTTTCTCCTGGATTTCTATCCCGACCCTGATTTTTTGTTCGGGGTAGGCAAAGTTGATGATCACTTCTTCCACGTCCTCCAGAAGTTGCAAGATCGAGAAATCTCTGGTATCCAGGCTGTCCACCTCTACCTGCTCCCGCCTTTCCAATTTATCGAGGTCAATGACCTCGATAATCTGAGTTGATTGCTATGAGGTGAGGGTTCTTACGACCTCTCTCTTGCTCACTTAGGTTTGTTTGGTTCCAGAATGCTTTCCTCAGATGTCTCCGGCACTTTAAGTTTCTTTTCTGTTTCTCTTTTTACGCCGATGATGTATTCCATAGTGGTTCTTGCATCATTTCTTAGGGTTCCGACACCGTTAAGGGTGGTGTACTAAGCCCTTTGGTGAGCCAGGGAAGCGACCATTTGGAAACTCGCTTGAGCGGGCGAGCCGAGGATAGCATTGTAGGGGGAGGGGTGGTCGAGGACCATGAAAGTGACGTCCTCGCTTCTGCTCATATTTCCTTCGCCGAGATCAACCCGGAGAGTGATCATTCCTTTCGTGGTTGCTTTGTGACCCGTGAACCTCTCCAGCTGGAGGTGGCTTGGGGTTAAGTTGGAATCTCCGAACCCTAACGCGAGGAAACACGAGTAATACGGTATCCTTTTTCCGACTCAGGTGTCAATCAATACTCGTTTGACCAAGCGTGAATGACGACTTTGACGTTAGTGGGCGTCAATGCGAGCTATTGCGGTGGCCAGTTCGACTTCGTGGAATATGATTTCACGTTCGACGACGCTGTCTAGCATGGATTCAACCGAGTAGATGAGGCTGTTAATTGTGTTTTTCAGCTGGTAATGCTCGGAACTTCGGGTCGGATAGTATTGATGATGGGTCCCTTGTTTTGTTGTGGGCTGTCGCCTTCGGGGGCTCTTAGTGCTGGGGCTCGGTTGTTTGGTTCCCTTCTCTCGAATCTCTTATCCCTTTCGTTGATTATCCGTTGTATTGCCTTTTTCAATTGGACGCACTCCTCGGTCCAATGACCCACGTTATTGTGGAAGGCACATGTCTTTCTTGGGTTTCGATGCTCGAGCGGGGCCCTCATCGAGTTCGGCGGCTGTATCTTATTTTTCGAGAGAAGGAAGTTCATGATGTGTGTTATTGGAACGTTTAACGGGGAGAACTCTTCTGGTCCATAGTCTCGCCTACGCCCCTTCCTTCCCCGAAGAAACTGCTGCGGGGCTCTTCCTTTCTTGCGTCGGGCTAAGGCTTCGTTGACCGGCCTCTTCCCTTTCCCTGATGGCCTTTGCTTCTGGCTGATGTCCGTTCGACGATGTTGGCCGCCAGGAGGGCGTTTGGAAGATCTTTGCGGCCGTGGTTGGCGCCACCGCAGATCAATAACGCCACCTACAGGCGGCCAAGAACATCTCGTCGATCGTGTGTCGAGGTCTCATCAATAGCTCGGATCTACAATTTCCTCGCTGAAGTCCCGCCCTAAAGCACATTCTGACTGAGGCGTCTGGAATGTCGAGGATCTGAGCTAGTATCTCTTTGAATCTTGCCATGTAAAGACGATGCAGATTCCCGGTTCTTGTTTGATCTTGTTGCAGTCGAGTCTCACTCTTGGGAGGGCCAGAAATAAATTTGTTTAGCAAGCGATCCGAAGTCTTCCCGACAAGCGGCCGATTCGGGAAGCTTGGTTGTACCATTGTTGGGCCTGCTTCTTGAGGGTATCGGCGAAGACAAGGCACCATACATCATCGAACTTGGTCGCGATGGTCATTTTTAGCTCGAAGCCTGAGATATGATCCAGGGCCGTCGTGGTACCGTCGTAGTCATCGAAGTGTGGTATTTTCACTTTCGAGGGGACGACCACGTCTCTGATGCACTTTACGAATGGCCCCCTATCTTGGTTGACTTCGTAACCGCTCCGCTGCTTTGTTTGGCTTCGACCTTCTCTATCCAGGCCCTTATCTCGGCATTGGTGATAGGCTTATCTGTTGGGGCCGAGCCTACTGCGGGGGATGGCGCGGCGATAGCTTGGGCCGAGGTACGTGGTTCCTCGATCTGAGGGATTTTTGCTATCTGGTGAGAGGGGCGCGGTGCCTGTGAGCAGGCTTGGTTAGTCGAGGCATGTGGCTGTGACTCTCATTCCTCACTATCTACTAGCTGGTCTTCTACCTGGGCTGGGAATTGCAACCGCGCATGTATATTCGATTTTTGTTCGTGGCCCCTGGCTCTTGGCCCGAGCCGTGCTTTTACATGCGAGGTGGATTTGGCCGCCGGCCTTGGTAGGTCGGCCTCTCCTAGCCTTTGTCATACCAAGCCCGAGTGAGCAGGCAGCGTGCTGTGTATGTGGATTACAGGTGCAGGTTTTGGTGCTCCCGCTGCTCTCTGTAGCTCATACATTCGAGTTTTAGTCTATTGGATTCTGGTGAGGAGGTCTCGATGATTCTCCCAATAGGAATACTCTTCGCCCAGCTTTTCCTGATCCCTGGGAGCTTTTGGGTTTCCGAGGGGCCACTTGGCGCCCTTGCGAGTATCAGATGCGCCCGGGCCTGAGGAGTGGCCCTCTTCAGGGTCGCTACCTTGGGTCGCCTTACTTTTCCCCTTAGTCAGCCGCTTGGCTAGCGCGAGTCTTCTCTAGGCCCTAGCAGACAGTTCGGGTAATGGGGCGACAAATCCCTGCCCTGCAAGGGGAACAAGGTTTGAGTCGCCTTTTCCTTTATTTTGTCTTGAGGGTTCTTCTGGGTGAATTGATGCTGTGGGGGTTATATTCTTGGAATTTGGCCTTTTGGATTTCACCATACTTCGTTTATCTTTGCGTAGAGGAGGTTTTAGGGAAATGAATAGTTTTCCGGCAACAGAACCAAACTGATCACGCAAAAACGGTGATCTTGTCTTATGCTAACACAGGACAACAAAATATGATGAGGGTATAATGAATCAATGAGGATATCTGGCGTATTATTCTTCCAAACATTAACAAACCCTCTCTAACACCTGAGTTATGGTGGTTACATTGACTATTGTTAAACTGAACCGAGAATAAGAGGCTTCAGGCAAGAGAAGATGTGAAATAACAAGAGTTTGATGTTGTTTGAGACTTGAAAATTTCTCTAAGATGAACCTTAAAAAAACCCCCCTTTATATATCGGACTGTTGCATTGTTGATTATGAGATGGGAGGTGGCCGCCTCTTATTGGAAGAACAGGGCGGCCCTTCATTATTCTTCTGGCGCTGAATTAGGTGAATGATATGAAAAGACGGGTGTCTGTCAGGGGAGTAGTTAGCTGAATGTGGCAGTACTTTTGTCGTATGATCAGCTTCTGAGGCAGAGCTACAGTATAGTGACCTCATCGGAATATGTGTCGCGTTGAATCTAGCGGGAAGAGCATCTGCCGAGGTGGGATCATATATTTTCGCCCTGATGAAGAGAAAGACCGGTCGTGCTGAGCCAGAGTTGTTCGGCAGAAGCGACCATGGTGGGTCCGTTGTCTGAATGACCGAATTGTAATGGGTCCCTTCTCGGGTTAGCTCGGCAATGGTGGGTCCTAGCTCGACTCCTGCATAGCTCATTCAAAAATAAAGGCTGATAAAAAAAGTTAAATTGTCGGTACAAAAATAAATTGTCAGTATAAATAATTTCAATTTATTTTTATTTTTATTTTTATTTTGGGCAAACAACCGAAATGATTCCCGTATAATTTGGTTTCTCGGTTTTTGTCCTAATTGCTTGCAATTGATCCTTAAGCTAATTTTTTTTCACGGAATTGGTCCTTCCGTCAAATTATGTCAATTAAGTTTTCACACAAGCGTGTCATGTGGTTTTGACATGGGGTAAAATGGTCAGATGAAGTTAGAAGGTTGACCATCTGTTATCACCCCCCCTTCAATTTCCCATTCATCCTTCCCCCCACCATTAAAGCCACCAGTCGACCCCATAGCTTCCACCGCCTTCATTTTCCCCAATCACAACTATGTTTACCCCTTGTTTCTCGGTGGTAACATCGTCTGGACTCCAGAATCGCGTCACTGTCAAGTCCGCCACTGGCGAGACACTTAAAGTTTCGAGAGTTTGAGTTGGATGGTGGTGAAATTGGTGTGGTCGAGATCGATACGAAGGAATTCAGCGACACCGTAGTCGGAATCCATGTCCAAGGGAGAAGAGTTCTTCATCTAAACCACAATCTCTCTCTATTTCAATTGAATCTCAATCATATATGTATTCTAAGAAGAGCTACAGAGACAAATGATTCGCTCAAGCAAAAATGCTTCTCATTTTGACGAGCGGGAAGGATCTATTTTCCATTTCTATTTACCCAGTTTATATCTTTCTTTGATAGAGGAAAATGGGATCAATTTCTCCAGCAACTTTTGTTTATTTCTTATTGCGACTAAACCAGACACCAAACCTGAAATCCATTTTTCTAGCAAATTTCTTTATTTCTTCTAAAAGCTGACTATTTTGGTGATTAATTAGTGTTAAAAAACACCAATTCACAAGTTGTTAATGATGGAAGGTTGTTTTCAATTGGCAGAGTTATTGGTCAGTTTGGATTTTGAATGCAAGGGATCTGGGTTGGAACGAGGAAGAAAGGGGTGTAAAAATTAATTTTTGTTAAATACCACAATACCCTTATTTTTAATTTTATAATTACTAAAATACTCTTAAACAATAAATTAAATATTTGTAATTTGGTCAATTTGAAAAAAAAAATGCACATACAAAAATACCTTTTACAATGACAATAAACTGATGTATTCATGATGAGTAAAATGAAAGTATTGAATTTAATTAAATTTTATTGATTTTATAAATCCACAAACAAAATGTTTAATTTGCAAAAAAAAAAAAAAAATTTGTATAGGGCTTGTTACAAAACAAATTCTAATGGAATGAAGGGAAATAGATGGAAAACTCCCGCCACAACCACACAAGCAACTGACTCAACTTTCCATCTTTTCTTATAATGCCTAACTGACGGAAGATTTAAATTGAAAAATAAAAATTAGGTAGAGGTTTTAATTGTTGAATTTGGAAACATGAGGCTTAATTTGTAAAACATGAAATAGGACAATTTTTTTTTTTTTTTGCAATTCTATCTATTAAAAATGTATGTAGTTGATGGATATTTTCAGTCTTTTCGATAGGGGACGATATTTATAACAACTCATTTTTCATAACATACAACTAAGGCTCCACTTCGTTTCTTTCACGGATAATAACTTTCGGAAAACGTTTTTCGTCATTTTTCGATGTTTGGTAACCTTTGGAAAATGTAGTCAGCGTAAAAGTTTTTATGAATCAACAGAAAATTAAGTCTTCTTTTCCGGAAAATAATTTACAGATTCATTTTCCGTAAGTCATTTTCCAAATGTTCGAGTACCCCTCCGTCCCCTTTCACAATTACACATATTTACATACACGGACAATATTTCACTCAACAAATAAATTGATTGGAAATTAATATAAATGGAGTTTGTGCACACTACTTATAAATTATAATTTTAATAAATTCTCACTAGTCGTAAATTAGTGTCAACTACATTATTTAGGAACATCTCAAACATTGTCCATTTTCTTTTTAAAACAATTTTTTATATCAATTATCAAAAAATTTATTTGTATTAGTGAGATTGAAAAAAGATGGACCTTATTGTTTTGATATCACTAATGATAAATTGATTGTCTAAAGGAAAATTACTTAAAGTTCAGCACTAATATTCAATATGTGCATTAATATATTTTTAGTGTTTATTCATATATTGTTTTCCGTAGCATTTTTCGTGTGTTTGCGAAACACCAGAAAATATTTTCCGACATATTTTTAAAAGATTTACCAAACACCTGAAAATGAAATCTTTTCATTTTCCGTAAAACAAGCGGAACCTAACTTTATTTATCTCTCTCTTAATTTATCCTCAATCGTTACAAAACAATATGACAAAACTAACGTCGACAAATTGTGAATGCAAAGTCCAAGTCCAAACACAACTAGTGACTTGACACCTTCTCTTTCTTTGTTTCACCAATTTTCTCTCAATTTTACTTTTATTTTTTTTTACTTTTTCTTTAATCATTATTAAAAAGATTCAAAATTAGAACAATAAACCACAATGTGACACATACCTTATACTTCCTCATTTCAATGTTTTTTTAAGAAAACAATAATTGCTCTTTTTTCAGATAAAATAAGAAATATTATTATAAAAAAAGAATTCTCAAGAAACTAATTATAGAAAAAGGAAGTGGACGAGAAGTTCATTGGTGAACGAGTTGTGCATTGGCCCTTATAAGCAATGTTTATTTATGCATGTTTAACAAAACTTAACATGTTCTCGGTTAACAACATCGGTTAGCAAACTATTGATTAACAATAACGAGTAAGGTTCTTTTATCGTCTGGTAACAAAACGTAACGTGACCTCGATTAACATTTCTTTTTTGCTTGATTAAAAAGACATTGCTTGATTATGGTTAACAAGCTTCCTTTTACCCAATTAAAAATGTAATATTCACATCCGACATCAGGTAGTTGCAGGACTTGTGTGTGTTTTATAAGTGGTCACCCATTAGTACTGGGCACCAACATGACTTTTGGGTCGCTTTGTCGTAGATCTGGTGACCCAAGGTACTAGGTGTTTAATGGATGAGAGTCTGAGCTGCATGTAGCAAATCGGGCTCTCGGACTTGGGCCGTTACAAATGGTGTTAATGCGGGTCCTTGTCGAAAACATGGGTCAAAGTGCTACGCGATGGGAGGTGGAAGCCACCCCTTGAACCCCTTACAAGCCACCTCTTGAATCTTGCATTACGTAGGGTGTTGTTCGTCCTTGACGTCACGTATCGAACCGTGCTCTCGCACTAGAGGCATTGTTCGGCCTTGAAGACGCCAAAAATTTTAAGTAGGGGAGATTGTAATACCCCCTTTGTAGGTGGACATCTACTACTACCTGGCACTAACATCGTTCATAAATTTTTGGGTCGACTTGTGGTAGGCATGATGACTAGAGGTGCTAGGTGCTTCATGGACTGATGTATGAGCTACACGTAGCAGACCGGGCTCTCGAGCTCATTTGTATTGCCTCGAGTGGAGTCCACACCTCATTTGAACAAGAGGAGTCAGGGGAGCTCCTTGGAATGCAGGCATCACATTAGCCTAACCCAAGATCACAATTACAACACATCATAATACACGCCGGGCTTTGGGCCGAGATGACGGTCACATGGGGATGTTTGGAGTGATCATATCAATCCCTACTGATGTGAGTTTGTATCAATCTCCATGGTTTCCTTAGGTCATTCAGGAAACTCACTCTAGCTCTTATCAATGTGGTGCTACGACACATTGCTAAAAGTTGCAGAGTGCCCTAAATTGACCATCCATGACATGTCATTTGCAACATTCAGTCCCTATAGATAAAGATTTATAAGCAGTAGGAAAATGTTATCAGTTGGAAAATGTAGGCAATTATAGGTACCTAAACTTTCAAAACAAAGTAGCAATGGGAACATGACAAACAGGGGCAAGAATCGAGTCAAGGACCTTTGTCCCGTGTAACGCTCAACACACTAAAGAAAAGCTACCGAGGCACCTCATATGAATAGTAGCCGTAATAGTCCTCCTTGCCAATAGCTTATTTTTATACATTTGTTTAGAGATAACAATAAGAAAGAGAGATAACAATAAGATGACATTCATGACACTTGAACAAAGAAAAAGAAAGACCATTTTGCACTCTTCACATACGAGCACCATTATTCCTCAGACAAACAGGATGGTTTGCTGTCACTACAAGAGAAATAGCTAGCCAACAACAAAAAAAGAGAACCAGATTATAATATGTAGACTTACTGGGATTACAGGTGAAACAACATTATTGATAACAAATAAAGAGAAACTGAGTCTTTAAGTATAGATATGTTTCCAATAATACAGGTAGACAATTTCGCTTAAATGGTTCTTACAAAGCCATCCAGAAAGGCTGAATGGAATTTGTATAACATATAAAATCATCTTCCAAATCTTTGAACTCTTCGATGACGTAATTCTTCCAAAGGAAGCTCATAACTTGGCAAACCAATGGATGATAATCCATCGTCATTGCGACCTGTCCCACACATCTCACACAAACTTAACCAGCCAGAATTATCAAATGTACATGCTCGACACCTCCACAAACTAGGAGTAGGTGTCCTTCCCTGACCCCTTCCAACTATTCCCCTACCAGATATTCGCTGGCGATGGGATCCATAAAAGCGCCGCAAAAACCTTGTTGGCCAGCCCAAGAGACTGGTAAAACCTCTGATGCTTCTTGTCAGTTGATCAGGTCCTGAACATGAAGCCTTCAAACGGATATAAACAATGCCAGCAAGTATTCCACCTAGGTGCCCAAGAAAAGATACACCTGGTACTAATAATTGAATGAGAATCAGTTCAGCCCATGCTGCATATCGTGCAGGTACCTTAAGTCCATAGACGTTAGTATAGCTATTGGATTGGGAATTATGAACAACTTTCATACCAAAGAGGACACCAGAAAATCCAACAGCATATTCATGGTAATAAGCTCTCTCATAATCAAAGACTAAGAGAAGAGATTTAGCTAGTATTAGCGTAATTCCCTGGGACATAACAAGTAGTGCTGAAACCATGGAAGCAAATTCAGCACTCCCCATCAAAGCCTCCAACTGGATACCCTTCCATAAAAGTGACATCATATTGTAGACCAGATGAGATTCACCAAAATGGTAGAATGCTGATAAAATGAAGCGCTTAAGGTTCCTTTGCTGCTTAAATCAAAAGGGAAAAGATCCACATAAGTTTAAAGGCAAACACAGAAACCTACATAGATTTTCTAGATTAGTTGCAACCATCAAGAGCACTAAGCAAACTATAAGGGCTAATCTCGATATTCAAGCCCTGTTCATATTATCATGTATATACTCAAATGAGGAAAATCTTCATACCCTGTCATTTCTTCTTGACAATATCATATGAACTTAAACATGTTACAATAACTCTGAAGGGCTAATAACAGAATCCTCTTACTCAGATAGTGAAAGGCTGGAAGGAGAGGACTGAAGGGAGAGGGGGGGAGAATTGAGGCTATCTCATAGGAGGCATTCAAAAATTATATGCTTGTACAATTCAGCTGAGTCGAACTCTAGCTCAGCTCATTTAGTAAGTTCTCTTTGAGGAGTAACCAGATTGAAAGATGCCATCACCTATGTTGCACGGACACGGCAAGCTCCCCGCGAATTCCAAGTCCGACACGCCAGGGACGCGGACACGCCACGGACACGGCAGATTCGGCCCAAAATACGTATTGGGGCCGAATTTGGATTTTCCAAACTTTTGGACACGGACACCGGTACGAGGCTTAGGGTACTCGAGATACGTACGGGAAGTCAGACGCGGCTGCTTGAGCGAGTACTAATATCGATCGACACTTCGTCGACTTCGACAGTCATGAATCTCGAACGATAGCCCCCTCAAAATCCCGAACGATAGCCCCCTCAAAATCTCGTCGCCGACGCCCACCGTGTACGCCGCCAGCCGGGACCCTTGCCCCTTCGAGGTCGCCGACCTTCTCTGTGTGGCGTGTGCTGCGTGACTGACTGTCTGCGGCGTGACCTTCTCTGTTCACTGTTCAGACTCGTCAATCGTCCAGTCGTCCTCGTTGTCGATTTACTCTTCGTCTTCGTCAGTGGTACTGACTATCACGAGGTGAGTCTCTTAGTCTCTCTCTTCCGTCCTCTCCATTCTCCACTCACCACTCAAGTCATTAAGTCAACAACTACACAGGTCTACACTAACTTAGTCTTATTATCTTATAGTTTATACTATTAACTATTAAGTACGGAGTATTACTTTATGTAGTACTCAATAATCAATAAAGTGTCAAACAGACAAACAATACAGACTTATGACTGAACAACAGTGAACAGTGAACCGTGAACCGTGAATAGTGAACAGTAAACAGTGAAATTGAGAATGGATTTTTAAATTAAATGTTAATATTAATATTTAAGTATGTTGGAAGTATTTATTTTGTGGTTATAGCTTTTAATATTTATAATTTGGTCCTTAAATTTTGAATATTTACATTTTAATTCTTATAGTTTGAATATTTACACTTTACCCCCCGCACCCGTGTCCTATATTTTTTGAAAATCACGTATCCCTGTGTCCCGTGTCCGCGTATCCGTGTCCGTGCAACATAGGCCATCACTAGCCCCAATAATTTCATATATGAGCTGACTGCCTGAGCAATAGTTTTACCTGGGATTTTTATATAGCAAGTCAATAGAATAATTATATGAAACTCTCTTTATTATTTTGACAAAAAAGCTTATTTAAAGTACTCAGATGAGACATAGGTATTACTTCTGTCCCGAAACAAGTTCCGCCCTCTAGGCTAAGTTGATTTACACAGCTTGATTTAGGGCATCTCCAAGCCATTATTTTTCTTTTTTTTTTTGCTCTATCCCACCATAATAGAGCAAAAAACTTGCTCCAACCATTGCTTCAAACATGCACCATAATGTCGCAAGGCCAAACCATGAGCTATCTTTACTTCCGTCCTTATTTCTTCCCTTTTTTTCAATAAAACACACGTTTTAAATAGAACAATAAGGAATATTCTTTTTAGTATAAATTGTAAAATTTGAAGTAAGATGGTTGGAGATGGTGGAACATTTTAGGTGCAGAAATTGCACCATTTTAGTGGGATGGCGCAATATTTACACCAAATGGTTGGAGATGGCCTTACAAGGCAATATATTTAGTTTCTTATAGTTCATGAATTAACCAAAGATCTAACACCCATTCAGGGACGGGCATAGTACATTATATGTTTAAGAAGCTACAGAAATGATGGATGATTACATCATACAATGGTTAAAATTTAGTTCTTACATATAGGGAGCCAATTTCTAGCCAATCCTTCCAAAAGCAAACTTTATAGTGGGAGAAACCCTACTGGAATCTTTACTTATCAAAAAAAAAAAAAAGAAACCCTACTGGAATCTTACCAAATACCGACCAACTTGCTACCTAATCAGCACGGAGTATTTCTGACTTCAACAATCTCAGTTTCCTAACTATGAATCACAAAAATAAGAATTAATCCCCTTACTTTGCCCAAATAAGAGGGTAAAAAGTAATTACCTTAAGGATGAGATAGGGGTTGAACCAGACCTCGTTGAGGGTAGGAAGAATTCGATCAAGGAAACCGGGCCGCAAATAAATGAGAGTATTAGCCGCAAGAAGTCCGGCGGTGACCGGTGGTTTGTTTTCAAGCCTGCAATACTCGCCGACTACGTGCAGGGCCATCAGTGGTATCATCCCCCGCGACAACCCAACCCTCCTGCTCCCTCTCTCCATCTCTTCTAACTTCTCTAATCAATCGAGCATAGCAGTAGCCGCCGCCCTTCCATGTTCATTAACAACACGATCAACGTTAATCACTTGCTTTGATTTCGGGTGGACCTGGACACAGAAATTGGTTCGCTGCACCACTATTTGGCCAGTGTGATGTGAAGAAGGGAATCACATACCTTGCCTCCCACTCCCAGAGACTTCCAGAACGCCCTTCCTTTGCTGACGTATCGCCTCCTTCGGTGCCCCTCGCCAACCCCCTTGGTGCTGTCAAAATGGACCCACAACCCACCATTTAGCGAGACGAGGCGGGTCAGCTTAGAAACATGACTGACCTAAAAAATATCAACCTACCCCATCTCTTTTAGCTGGCGGGGCGGGCTAACCCAACGGGTCCAAGCCTTTTTAACAACTTTAGGCGGGCCAATCCATAACTTACTTCAATCCGCCATTTGGCGGGGCGGGACAAGCCAGCCCAAAAAAAGTGGCGGGTTTAAGAAATATTAACCCAACCCACCTTTTTAGGTGGCGGGACCTTCAACGGGCCCAACCCATTTTGACAGCTCTACCGACCCCACCCCCACTTTCCATGAATGTCGTGGTTACCCGAGAATTACAACCGGTGCCCGTTAACAAACCCAATTTTTTTCGAAAATTATCTGATTCAATTCAATTCGTTAATATTGTTCGATCAAAACTCTGAAAACATTTACGGGTTGGGTAATTGCAAGTCAAACCTGTTACACGTTTTGAGCCGATAGTTTTTACTTTATATTGTATGGTTTTTTGGGAATAATCTAGGTTAAGACTGATCGACTCATTTTAATCCATCACCCGATGCAACATAACACATTGACACGTTTGATATTCAACGGGAACCGACCCGTTACCTGAATCAACTCACTCAATTACAAGGTTTAATCGTAGTCATAACGTTAAATTATCAAAATACCCATGGCACTTTTTTATTGCCAAGAAGACTTACATATTATATGAATAGTAGGTTTTTGTAAAACAATTTACAATTCGTAAGACGAGCCCTAAAAATGACAAAAAGAAGTCTGCTAGAGCAAGAAACTTATCAAAGAAAATTACGGGTAATTCAATAAAAAAATGAGCGAAAAAATCGGGCTGGAAACTAGGATGACAGACTAAAAACTGCGGGTCAAACCTAGACCCATTTTAAAAGCATGCTGATCGAGCTTGAGGGCGGGGTAGAACACGTGGCACTCTCACAACATGTCAAAGCATTAATTAATTGTTAGTTGATTTGCTCTAGTGCCCTCGATCTTACAGATCATGCTTTGTTGCTCTCCGTCTTCCCAAATTTGGCTATCAAAGTCCCTAAATGTCCAAACTTTGCATTTTAGTCCTAAGTCAAATTAAAATTTTGATTAACTTCATTTTAAAGCAAAGTGACACTTTGTGGCTAAAAGTCGCATATATTAAGGATAAAAGTGACACTTTTTAAAGACAAAAGTGATACTTTTAAGGACAAATTGAAAATTTTCATTAAAGATGCAAAGTGACACTTTTATGGTTAAAAGTGACACTTTTATGGTTAAAAGTGACACTTTTAATGTTAAAAAGTGACACTTTTAATACTAAAGTGATACTTTTAAGGCTAATGTATAATGCAAAGTAACATTTTTAGGGCCAATAGTAGTGTTAAGAAGTCACACTTTTAATTTCAAAAGTAACGGTCTTCATTTATAATGCAAAAGACACTCTTAAAAACAAAAGTGACACTTTTAAGGTCAAAAGAGACACGTTTAATATAAAAAAGTGACACTCTTTATTTATAAACGTGGAGAATGATGCTTTAATTTCTAAAACATTAGGGATGACATTGAAATTTTTAAATTTTAGCTCATTTAATATGGATAGCACCGTCTTATACACATTTTTGTCTTATATGAAGAGGGTGACATATGGATACAAAATTTATCAACTTGTAATCGGTGAGATATCATATCATTTAATATGTGATGTCACTTATTAATCATCGCATGTTTAACATATAGACGGTACAAGTAATCTGTATTTACAATTTTTCATTATAATATAAAGCTATAAACCAATTCGGAGAGCACGTGAGTCATTTTCCACCAATCAATTTGGTCAAAAGAATAGGAATCACAATTCACACACACCATAGTCAATTATATATTTTAATGTTCGATTTTATAACGACCTGAGCCCGAGAGCTCAGTCCGCTACGTGTAAGCCCACAAACTAGTCCACTGAGCACGCAGCACCTTGGGTCATCAAGTCTACCATAAGCCGATCAAAAAGTTCATGGATGATGTTGGTGCCCAGAAGTAGTGTGTGGTCACCTTATAAATCGAACGCAATTCTCACACCCACCTGATGTAGGATGGGGTATTACAATCTCCCCCACTTAAATCCTTGACGTCCTCGTCAAGGTCGAATCGTACCCCGAGCGATGCACGATTCAAGAGGTGGCTCTCACCTTCTGCGGTGTAGTACTTTGGCCCGCACAACACTTTGTTCTCACATTTTCGGCCAGGATCCGCTCTGATACCATTTGAAACACCCCGAGCCCGAAAGTCCGGTCCGATACGTGTAGCCCACATACAGGACCATTGAGCACGCAACACCTTGAGTCATTCGGCCCACCACAAGCCGACCCAAAAGTTCATGGATGATGTTGGTGCCCAAAAGTAGAGTGTGATTGCCTTATAAATTGCACACAATTCTCACATCCCACATCGGGTAGGTGTGGGAATTATGTGTAATTTATAAGGTAGTCACACTCTACTTCTGGACACCAACATCATCCAGACTTTTCGCTCGGCTTCGCAGTGTTATGACTGACCCAAGGTGAATGCACGCGGGCTAATAATGTGGGCTACACGTAATGGACCGAGCTTTCGAGCTCAGGGCGTTACAGGCTCACCATAGATGAACATGGATCAAATGTTTAGCTGAAACCTTTCGTATATTCCAGGCTTGTTCGGGTAAGTGCGTGGAAACATTGCAGGCATGTTCGGTCATGGCCAGCCGAACATTTCAGACATGCTTTTACTAAGTGATATTTTTTTCTTTTCAGCTGATGTGTTTTGTAATTAATTATTTCCTTTGTTCCGATATAATTTGTATACATTTATTTTTTGTTCATTTTAAAATAATTGTCATGATTATAAACTTTATTTTATATAAAAACATTTTACCATTTACACGACCTTTTCTTCCTACTTTAATTTGGTCACGTTGGTCATGTATTGGGCTTAAAAGATATCTACATCTATTATATCAATATTTATAATATAGTCCATTGTTTTTTTAATGTGTGACTAATCAAATATGACAAATATTTAAGAACGGATGAAATTAATTGTTATGTGTGTTAATAACGCGACAAATGATATTACGAGCTCAAGCTTGTGGTATTAATACGAACTAGTTATTTAGCCCGTGCTATGCACGGGTATAACGTAGGATATATATATTTTTTTGTAATAATAATATAACTTTTAGACATTATAATTAGATTATTAATCTCTTTTATTATTATAATTTTTTTTATTGTTACTAATATTAAACGATTTTTTTTACCTAAATACTTTTAAAATTAATATAAGTTTCTAGCTAACGTGAGATACATATTTTGTATTAATAATAATAGTAATTTTTTTTATCTAAAAACTTTTAAAATTAGCATTTAACTTGATAATAATATTAGAAGTCATTTTGTTAAAAACTTTTAAAATCATAATTCATTTTTAAACAATGTGAGATATATATTTTATATTTTTATTGGTAATGAAAGTTTAAGTCTTTTACCTAAAGACTTTAAAACCAACACCACATTCTAACCATGTGGTATACATATTTTCTGTTAGTAATAATAGTAGTGGATAAAACAATATTCATTTCTAAACAATGTGGATACATATTTTCTATTGGTAATAACAAAAAATGTATTTATCTAATGACTTTTATAACCAATACTCATTTCTAAATAATATGAGATACATTTCTTTGTAACCAATGTGAGATACATCATCTAAAAACTTTTTAAACCAATATCACTTTATAACCAATGTGAAATATTTCTCTTCTATTGCTAATAATTGTAAACTTTTAAAATCAACATTACTCTCTAACCAATGTGTAATACATATCCTCATTTGGTAATAATAGAAGAAGTCTTTTATTTTAAAAATTTTATAACCAACATCTCTTCCTAAATAATGTGGGATGCATCTCTTTTATTACATTGACGATAAAAGTAAAAGTCTTTTATCTAAATACTTTTAAAACTAACATAAATTTTTAGCAAATGTAAGATATCTCTTCTATTAGTAATAATAGTAAAAGTTTTTTTTATCTAAAATTAAAATCAACATCACTTTCTAACCAATGTGAGATATACATATTCTATTGATAATAATGGTAGAAGTCTTCTATTTAAAGACTTTAAAAACAAACATTACCCTCTACCAAATGTATGATACATCTATTCTATTGGTAATAATAGTATTTTTAAAACCAACATTAATTTATAGCCAATGTGTGATACATCTTTTCTATTGATAATAATAATAATAGAATACTTTGTAACCAATGTGAAATACTTGCATCCATGTGAAAGTTTTAAAAACTTTTGGTTTTCAAGTGACTTTGAAAATCAACATCACTTTCCAACCAATGTATGATGTATTTCTTCTATTGATACTTAATAATAGAATTTTTAAAACCAACATCAATTTCTAACCAATGTGATACATCTCTTCTATTGTTGAAAAAATAGTGTTTTTAGTGAAAGAAATTGTGCAACTTGAGGCACGAAATTCTTTACGTGTCATTTGTTTGTTGACGAAGGTAATTGCGCAAATTTGTTCTACTCGGTGAGAGCATCACAATGATATATTTATTTGTCCAAATCGAGTTTTGGGTAATAAGATATCAAGACTTAAAGTATAATACTTGTTAAAATAATTAGTGTTTTTAGTGAGAGAAATTATGCAACTTGAGGTACGAATTTCTTTACGTGTCATTTGTTTGTTGGCGAATGTAATTGCGCAAATGTATTCTACTCGGTGAGAGCATCGAAATCATATATTTATTTGTCCAAATCGAGTTTTGGATGAATAAGATATCAAGAGTTAAAGTATAATACTTATTAAAAATTAGTGTTTTTAGTGAAAGAAATTATGCAACTTGAGGCACAAATTTCTTTACGTGTCATTTGTTTGTTGACAAAAGTAATTGTGCAAATGTGTTCTACTCGTCAAGAACATCGAAATGATATATTTATTTGTCCAAATCAAGTTTTGGATGAATAAAATATCAAAGCTTAAAGTATGATGTTAAAAGTGAGTCATTAGAAGGAATATCTAACCTTGAAGAGTTTTATCCCACATTGGTTAGAAGTAATGTTAGTTGTAAATTTTTTAAATATAAGTCTTCTACTATTGACAATAGAAGAAGTTATATATACTAATACTAATATTCATTATCATTATGATTATTATTATGTATTATTATTAGTTATTATTATTATAGTTAGAAAACCAAAAGTATATATATATATATATATATATATATATATATATATATATATATATATATATATATCTTATATTGCTAATAATAGTAAGTCTTTTATATAATCTAAAATAATTAAAAATCAACATCATTTTTTAACCAATGTGAGATATACATTTTCTATTGGTAATAATGGTAGAAGTTTTTAACAAAAAACTTTAAAATCAACATCACTTTATAACAAATGTATGATACATCTTTTCAATTAGTAATTAATAATAATATTTTTAATACAAACATCAATTTCTAACCAATGTGTGATACATCTCTTCTATTGGTAATAATAGTAGAATATTTTGTAACCATGTGAGATACATCTCTTGTAAAAGTGAAAGTCTTTAGTCTTTTAAGACTTTAAAATCTAACATTTTTTTTTAAACAATGTGTTATAATATAAAATAATTTAAACTCAACATCATTTTCTAGCCAATGTGAGATATACATCTTCTATTGGTAATAATTGTAAAAATATTTTATCATATATATATATATATATATATATAATTGGTGAGGAGCATTATGGTTGTGCCACCTCACCACCTTTGATAAATCTTCATTCTAAAGCATCCATGTGGAAGCTTTAAAAACTTTGGTTTTCTAGTGACTTTGAAAATCAACATCACTTTCAACCAATGTATGATGCATGATGCATTTCTTCTATTGGTACTTAATAATAGAATTTTAAAACCAACATCAATTTCTAACCAATGTGTGGATACATCTCTTCTATTGTTGAAAAATTAGTGTTTTTGTGAAAGAAATTGTGTAACTTGAGGCACGAATTTCTTTACGTATCGTTTGTTTGTTAACGAAGGTAATTGCAAATGTATTCTACTCTCGGTGAGAGCATCAAAATGATATATTTATTTGTCCAAATTGAGTTTTTGATAATAAGATATCAAGACTTAAAGTATAATACTTGTTAAAAAAATTAGTGTTTTTAGTGAGAGAAATTGTGCAACTTGAGGCACGAATTTCTTTTACGTGTCATTTGTTTGTTGGTAAATGTAATTGTGCAAATGTGTTCTACTTGTGAGAGCATCGAAATGATATATTTATTTGTCCAAATTGAGTTTTGGATGAATAAGATATCAAGAGTTAAAGTATAATACTTATTAAAAAATTAGTGTTTTTAGTAAAAGAAATTGTGCAACTTGAGACACAAATTTCTTTATGTGTCATTTGTTTGTTGGCAAAAGTAATTGTGTAAATATGTTCTACTCGGCAAGAACATCGAAATGATATATTTATTTGTACAAATCAAGTTTTGGATGAATAAGATATCAAAACTTAAAGTATGATGTTAAAAGTGAGTCATTAGAAGTAATATATAACCTTGAAGAGTTTTATCCCACATTGGTTAGAAGTAATGTTAGTTGTAAAAGTTTTTGAATATAAGTCTTCTACTATCGACAATAGAAGAAGTTATATATACTAATACTAATACCCCTTATCATATTGATTGTTATTAGGTATTATTATTAGCTAATGGCTAGAAAACCAAAGGTTTTTAAAACCTCCACATGGATGATTTAGAATGAAGATTTATCTAAAGGTGGTGAGGTGGCACAACCATAGTGCTCCTCACCAACTTTAAATATATATATATATATATATATATATATATATATATATATATATATATATATATATATATATATATATATATATATATATATAGATTTTAGTGTTAGAGTCGTTGATGGTGATAAAGAATGTCAATATCATTGCTAGAAAATGTCAACTTTAATAGTAAAGATATAAATCATTTTGATTTCACATTAAAAGCGATTGAAATTGGGTAATACTTAATACAACACCTAAAAATATACTAAATACAACAATTTTTTAAATAAAATCCTTGTTTTTCCCTCCGCACAATCACACATTTTTTTTCAAGCCTCACCCAAGCCCTTGCCAAACTTGCCCTTCGCCCTGACCTAAGCAATTTTGTTTGGGGGTAAATTTAGGTCGGTCCCTTTTGGTGATATTATAACCACTTCAGTCAACTTTTTTTTTTATTCAATCGGTAAAGTACACGTTTTGGAGCAAGATAACAAAGATATTTTAAATGAATAGAAGATACGAGTACAATTCCTGCCCAAAATTAGGCATCGCAATGAAAAATATGGGCATCAGAGTAAATATTATACTTTGGGATTGATACGAGTGGAGGAGTCAAGGCATTCGAGGGAAAGGAGTCGGGTTGGACCAAAGGGACTCACAGCTGGAAGAAGGTTTATGGGGAAGTGTTAGTGGACCAGACTAAGTGGGCTACAGCCGTGGAGGGGCTCATTGGATGCAAGCCGCGAGGAGGCACAAGGATGGACGATGAAGTTGTGAATGTTTGGAAGGGTTGGACTTGCCAATCCTTGGGACACAAGGAATTGTTTAGTTTAAGGCTTTATTTAATTTATTTTGAAAGTGTATTAGAGTCCAGTATAGACCGAAGTAGTTAGTCTTTTTTAAAATCCATTAGATTAGGACTTCTTTATTGTTATTTAGTTAGGAGTTCTTTATTGTTTTTAGATAGGATTTCTTATGTCATTTTCTAGTTTTTCTAGAGTCCTGTTAGATAGGTAATTAGATTAAGTTTTGAACTCTTGTAGCTTATTTAAAGTCATGAATTTTCAATATGAAGGCAACTTTTTTTGGGGAATAAAGAGAAGTAACAAAATAACAATGTTCGTTCTTCCTTCAAACCGATTTAATCTAATCAAGGTGAGTGAAGCCTAGATTGGTTTCATTGTCGGGATTCTTTTACGTTAGGTGGGTAAAGCCTAGCCGGTGAACCCGTTTCTATCCTTTTATTTTCGTTTTTGGAGCATTTAAGGGAATTTTTGGACAGCTTGTTGCTATTTTGGATTGTTCTTCGTTGGTGATTCAAGCCATTCAAGTTGTTTCCGGCTAGACTTCACTCACCTAACGTAAAGGATCCCGACGATGAAATCAATATAGGCTTCACTCACCTTGATTAGATTAAATCGGTTTGAAGGAAGAACGAACCGTGTTCTTTTGTTACTTTTCTTTATTCCAAAAAAAAAAAAAAAAAAAACTACCTTCATATTGAAAATTCATGACTTTAAATAGGATACAAGAGTTCAAAACTTAATCTAATTACCTACCTAACAGGACTCTAGAAAAACTATAAAAGAACATAAGAAATCCTATCTAAAAACAATAAAGAACTCCTAACTAAATAACAATAAAGAAGTCATAATCTAATGGTTTAAAAAAAAGACTAACTACTTCGGTCCATACTGGACTCTAATACACTTTCAAAATAAATTAAATAAAGCTTTAAACTAAGCAATTCCTTGTGTCCCAAGGATTGGCAAGTCCAACCCTTCCAAACATTCACAACTTCATCGTCCATCCTCGTGCCTCCTAGCGGCTTGCATCTAATGAGCCCCTCCATGGCTGTAGCCTCACTTAGTCTGGTCCGCTAACACTTCCCTATAAACCTTCTTCAAGACGTGAGTCCCTTTGGTCCAACCCGGCTCCTTTCCCTCGAATGCCTTGACTTCTCCACTCGTATCAAGGATGGAAAAGAGTGTCTTACCTTGAGAATGAAAAAAATTGTTCCCGACTCTCTTTCTCTCTTACACACTCTCTCATCATTAACGTGTTTATCTCTCTTTATGCATTTATCTCTCTCCTTAAGTCCACCCATTTTCTGCCCTTTTCTCTCTCTCACTTCCTTTCTTTTTTGGCACTTTCAAAGCTGCTGACCCACCTTTCTCATCATTAACAAGTTAAATTATCATTATTTATTTGGGCATCGCAATGCAAATATTGGCCATCGCAATGCAAAAATCATCACCCAAATTTGGACATAGCAATGCCAAAACGGTGCATCGCGTTTAATTTTGTACACAATATATCCATTTAGGAAGCCTTTACGATGCTGCCTTATGCACCGTTTCTCTCCCCTCATTAATACATTTCTCTCTCTTTGTATATTTCTCTTTCTTTCTCCTCAATTCAACCCATTTTATCAACCTCTCTTTCTCTTTCTCTCTCTTTCTCCGCCCCTCTCTCCTTCTATCCTTGATTTCAATCTTTATTAAAAAGTGTTGTATGAAAACATAGAGAATGAGTACAATTACATAATTTCTTTTCCCTTGCCAGAAAACTTCCTTCTCAGGCCTTCGAAGATCTAGTCTGATGAAGATTTAAAAGAACACAAAATTAAAGCACTTTTTCAATTTTCCATACACGTCCCTGTCGCTATGCCCTGTTTCGATTTAGGAGCGCCAAGAAACAATCTCAACGAAGGAACAATCATTCTTCTCCAGTGGCGACACCTAGTGGTTGCAGCAGTGGTGTTGTTGGTCGTGGGTTTGGAAAAGTCGAAAATCATATTACATTACAACAAGAATTCTTCTCCTTCTTTCCCTGGGTCGAAGCCTACGACGCAAGAATCGGGTCCTACAACACAAGCATCACAAATCCAAGAAAGGTACGATGCAGAAATATGACATCGCAAGAAAGGCGCTCGCAAAACTCAGACGTAACCATCAACCCATAAAAACTCTAACGCAACCATTGCAAAACTCCTCTTATATTCCTATTTTTTCCAAGTTGAGAAGGAAATATTGATAGGTTAATGACTCGGGGCTCGATATCCAGCTAGAGTTTGATTCTAATCCCACACAGATGCATAAACAATACGATTTGTAGATTTGGAAAGCTTTGTTGCCTTTAGTATCTTGCTTAGAATTATTATGTATAGGCGAAAGAAGTATCGAGGCTTGGGTTTTCGTTTTTATGTAACGCCCGAACATGGTAAAAACGTTGCAAAAACCAAATATCTCCTTCGTGAAAACACATTTATTTATTGGTGTGCAAACCCATGACAAAACTCATCTTGAGGTATGTGTAATAATTTATAAGGCTGCGATGTTTGAAATACAACTAAATCGAGAATTGTGAATGGAAAAAGGGTTGGTGCTTAGAATTTAAAATGATTAGTTATAGGAGAGAGAAATTGCAAAAGAGAGAGAGATAGTGCAGAATAGAGAAAAGAGAGAGCAAAAGTTTGAATTCGTCAAAAGGTGAGAGAGAATGGTAGAGAAGAGGGTATTTTTTGAACAAATTTATGAAAAAACACTTTACCGATTGAATAAAAAGAAAGTGGACTGGAGAGGTTATAGTTTCTTGAAAAGGTACCGGCTTGCAATTATTTCCTTTTTTTCATTTTTGAAGCCTGCCTTGCGTCTAGGCTTGCCATCCACTCAACGCCTCAGTCAAGCAGGCCTGCCCTCTGCCTAGGCCCAAGCAAAAAAAATGTAATTGTTGATGCTTGGCACATGCCCATCCCAACAGCCAGTCTTCAGGACCAGGCTTGTCATTTGCCCGCCCAACAAGACGAGTTTCGTCCAACCTTCTTATTTGAACTATTGTTTGGGCTTCCACCAAGCCTGCTCTTAGGCAAGCCTTCTCCAATTATTTTTGGGTGAAATTCTAGTCAGTCTCATTTGAAAAGTTTGTAACCCCTCCTATATCCATTTTTTTTCAATCGCAAAAGGTCTTTTTTTTTTTTTTTTTTTTGAAATATTGTTCAAAAATGTCATTGTCTCCTTCAACATCTCCGACAAACACATTGGATTCAAAAATCACTATTGTTGGGCAACAAAACGATGGATTTGTGTCGGGTTGAAGGATTTTTTAGTAGGATGAAGACGGAGGAGGAGGAAAGAAGGCTTACCACTGAGGAGATAGAAGAAAAATGTGGATGACATGATCTGGTTCATTATGATTTTGTAACACGTAGTGCCAAATTAAATTAGATAATATTTTATGTATAGCGGTGCAAAAAATTATTCATCGCGAGGCAAAATTGGATTAGGTAATTAAAACTTATGTATCGCGGTGCAAAAATTGTTTCATCGTGGTGCAAAAATTAATGCAATTAAATTGATGTATCGCGATACAAAATTTGATGTAGCGCGATGCACTGAGTAAGTGACTCTGTAGCGTACCTTCGGTTCATTAAAGGGTATCGTAGTCATTTTGCCCTCAAAAGTGATTTTTTCGGTTGAAAAAATGGGATTGGAGGGATTATAAACTTCAAAAAGTGAACCGGACCGCAATTTTTTTTTTCCTTTTCACGTTTGGGCTTCTTGAATAACTCTTCCACCATGCCTATCGCACCACCACCAGGCTTTACAACTCCTCTGTATTTTTTTATTAGAAAAAATTCGGGTAGGTCCCTTTCCAACAAATTTTCAATCACAAAAGCCTTCCATCTCTTAATGTAATCGCTGAAAGACATTTTTTAGGAGAAAAATATGAGTATACCCTTAATAAATTTCAATTAGACACGCATTGCATTGCAATTTAAAATTTTATGCATCACAATTTTAAATTCGATGCAATCACAATTTCAATTTTTGCATCAATAGTTTCGACATCGTAAATTTCGATGCAAGCACCGCAAATTCCGATGCTAGCATCACAAATTCCCATCTGTCTTAAAAAGAGAAGATTTGGTTCAGTGCACCTAATCGGCAAAAAGAAGAATTCTACTCTTTAAAATTCCTTCCATTTACGGGTTGCTTCATCACCACATTTACCTTTTGTCTTTGTCTCCCTCCATCCATACCCATATCCCATCTATCTCCTTCTTATTTCCAAGCCATTTCTTTGACTCAAACTAGACCCCACAAATATTTCGTTCTTAATCATTCTCACTCTAGGGCGCATCAGAAGGGTCGGTAGCTGCTTAGTCTCATCGAAGAGTCGAATCTCCTTTTAAAAATGGGATTAAAAGCAAAGTACTAAACATTTTTCGGATGCATGTTATTTAGGCTCCTTCCCTTCCACTGCATAACAACGCTAGCAGGTAGTACTAGCCCTCAGTCCCACACATCTAAGTAGCTCGCGTGGTTCATGTTTCTACCGAAAAGTCAGATCGAGCATACATGAAAATAAAAGTTAAAGAGGAGGGAAACGGAGAAACATGGTCCAAGAAGGAGACGAAGATAATGAAGAAGAAGAAGTTTTAATCAGTTCAGTGATTGGACATTATTGTAACAAATTTATAAAATATGACTTTTGCAGTTAAATAAAAAAATGAGGTACTTATGTGGTTACATATTTAGGAAAGGACCATCAGCCTAATCACTATTTTTTCACCTTTATTTCATAGGTCAAGGACATTTTAGCATTTGTCAAAGTCTCAGTCATACTTGATAATATTTCATGTGCTATATATATATATATATATATATATATATATATATATATATATATATATATATATATATATATAGATAAATGTGACCTCTTGTTGATATGAAGATTGAAATCAATGACCTCAAGGCTATTAACACCCCACAACTTAATCCATAAACCCCATTTCTCTATACACACCCATTATCCCAATTTTTTTTTTCCATATTACTCTTTTCCATATAATACCTATACTGTCATTTTCCATACACACCTTATTAATAACCTACCACCAAACTATTAATTACCAACCTACCCCATTCCATCCCAATTATTACTAACCCACCACCCTTTACCTAGAACTGACAAATGCACAGCATAGATAATGCCCCTTTCCTTCAAGTGAAAACTCACTCTCATTTTATTTTGAAATTTAAAGGCTGCCAAATGCACAATTTGTGAAACACTTTGTGTCTTAATACAAAGTTTTCATGTCAAAAGTTTATATATGATGCTTTAAGGCTATTCGACTATGGGTAGATGAACATACTTAGGGGTGCTCGACTAGTGATAACCGAACACACCTAGATGTGTTTCTCCAGGCTCAATCGAACACACCTTAGTGTGTTACTCCAGGCTAAACATGTTATAGTGTGTTCGTCCAGCTTTGGGCAAACAATGTAAATGAACCTGTAAATAAATAAAAAAACATAAGATAAAATAACATGTTTTGGAGTTTATTTCATATATTGTGTTTTGGAGTATATTAACAAGGCTTTTTTGATGTCAGGGTTGTGATTCATTATTGTTAATGTTCGACCATGGTCTCATGAACATGTCTTGTTCTAGCTGGCTATGATGAACACACCATATGATATCCGTGCATGGGGTAATGAACATATAATGACGTTACTATAATTATACTTATATGGGTGTATAAAACAATTTTGGTATAATCGGAGGCTGACCATACCCCATGAAACACTCTCTACACCCCACCAATTTTAACAACTTTCTCACACTACTCTTTACACCTCACCCTAACTACCTATTATACCTCTCCTCTCTCCTCTCATTTGCAACAGTCGACCAACCCCTCTTTTTAAACCTCTTCCCTCTCCAACCTTTCATGGCCTCTCGATCTATAGCCTTTTCCCTTCATCTTCATATTCTTTTTCCAACATATGAATACCCATATAGTCCTTCCATTCCAAAAGCCTTAATTATCCAATCACCCAATTTCTTCAAATCCCAATTATTGAAAATTGAAAAAAAAAACTTGGTGGTTCGACCAACATGGCCTAACACCGTAGTTGTTGTTCGACTGGTGGTTGCCGAACTTCACAGTTGGTGTTCACGAAAAGTTGATTTTTATTTTTAGTTTGACCGCAAGCGTGATGCATGATATAAGAATATGGAGAGGAGAGATAATAGGAAGGAGAAATAAAGAAAAGATGCACATAAGGAAAGAGAGAAATAAAAAGGAAGACAAAGGTTGGAGATGGCGGCGTTGTGCACGCAAAAGGTAGAGAAAGGGTAGAAGAGAGTGATGAGTTATTTTACCTTTTGACCTATGTTAATTTTGTACTCCTTCCGTTTTCAAATAATCTTTTTTTTATCCTACACACTGTTTAAGAAAAAGTAGTTGATTGTATTATAAATATTAATATAATATGTAGTTTCTTATAATGCTCTTGAGCATGTAGCCATAATTAAAATAAGTTGAAAAAGTATATAAGTATTTTCCGGAAAAAAAGATTGTTTTGAAAGAAGACAATTATTCGGGAACAAACAAAAATGAAAAGAAGGAAAATTATTTAGAAGTTGGATGGAGTAGTTTTTTTCTTGGCAAAAACTTGTGTAAAAGTGACACATTTAAAAACAAAAGTGACACATTTAAAAGTAAAAGTGATGCATTATAATAACTTATGCATTAAGGGATTAAAAGAGACATATTTAAAGGGAAAAGTGACACATTTAAAGGCAAAAGTGACATATTTAAGGTCAAAAAATAACACAATTTTCATTTATAAAATCTAAGGGATGGATCTATAATTTTCAAAAGTTGTGGGGCGGCGCCATAACTTCCGAATCCATGTAACTCCTGTCTTACTGAAACCAACTGGAGTATTTTTTGGGTGAGGTGCAGAGTGTCCTAAATCCCCACCCCCAGAATTCGAATATTCACCGCGAAAACGGCAAAGGAAGAAGGAGAAGATGAAGCCACAGTCGGCATGGAGTTCGTTGAAGAACACAGTCAAGTTCAGGATGTAAGTCCAAATTCCCTTACTTCTCTTCACCGTCAAAATTTTACGATTCTCGTTATTGATTGGCTGTAGTCTTCCTTTTGTCGACGATTTTGTTTTCATTGAATTTCTATCTATAACTGAGTTTTTTATTAAATTGTTTTGTTAAATCTTTGGGCACAGTCCAACAGCTGAAAATTTAGTTCCGATTCGTCTGGATATCGAAATTGATGGTCAGAGGTTCAGGGATGCATTTAGTTGGAACCCTTCTGGTAATATATGTTGATTTATGCTCAAACTTAATATGCCAGCTTATTTTCCTTTTATAATTTCAGCAGAGAGAGTCGAGAGATGGTAGCTGCCTGAGAGAGAGAGAGAGAGAGAGAGAGTGCTCAATTGAAACGGAAACAATCTCAAAAATTCAACGAGAACTTGGATCAATCTTCATTGAGACAAAGGAAAATTGCCGGAGAGAGAAATCATCTTGCATGCTTGGGAAGTGGAAAAAAGATTACAAAAGTTTGTTATGGATAACCAACTTTTAACTATCCACTTACTACTATATATATCCACTAACAACTAACAAAACAGAAGTGGTCAAACTTCTAATTCAACAGCTGGCATAAGAAGTAAAAGTAAAAATGCTCTTGTAAGACCTCACTGAGAAGCATAACAAATTTTGAACTATGTCCATGAATTGGCCTCTTGTTGCACACCAGTGGACACTAAACACTTGATCAATTTGCTAGGTAACACCATATGGGCTGAATGAGAAGAATGAGTTGTTGTTGCTGTAGTATCCTCACTCCCTTCCCCAACAAAGTTGAGGGTGAGGTAAGATAGAGAACCACTCCCAACTTGTTGAGATCAAGCCACAAACTTTGTGTACCAAGGGACTTGGTTAAAACATCAGCCAACTGAGATTGTGTAGGAACATATTGAGAAAGTATTGACATGACTACATTTTGTTTCTTGGAGAGAGCAAGGAATGCCCAAGCAACCGACAAAACCCAGTAACATATCTTTTATCAACGACATCACCACCCCATTTACTATCGCAAAAAGTCCTCAAAACTTAGGTGCAGGAAGAAATAATCCATGGCAATGAGTAGCTTTGACATATCTCAACACCCTGTGTATAGCTTGGAAATGACATGTGACCTTGGTGACTGAACAAACTGACTAAGTTCTTATGCAACATAGGCCAAATCATGGTCCCATGAGGTGGTAAAAACATCCTACAGTAGTATACATTAAATGTAGGATATGAATGCCATTGCTATTGTCGAATACTGCCAATCGTTTGAGATTTACATGATTTCTTTGCTAATCAGATCTCTTTTTATGTTAAATGTCACAGATCCAGATTCTGAGGTAGTGGTGTTTGCAAAACGAACTGTAAAAGACCTAAAGCTCCCTCCAGCATTTGTTACACAGATTGCTCAATCAATTCAAGTAAACACTCTGCATGTATATTGAATTATTTTAGTACTCCCTTCATCCCCAAAAAATATCCCTCTTTCTTCTTTGGTGTGTCGACCCAAAATAGTCCCATCATAGTAGTAATTTTAGTGCAATTCCTAGAAGGTGCAAGCAAATAAAGCTACAATCTTTAAAAGTTTAACTTGTCAGATGAGATATTTTTTATTTTTTTTGGGATGGAGGGATTAGGGAGTATAAATTACTATGTTACCTTATGCCTTTTGGTAGTTCACATCTTACTCAGGTTTAAATTTTGGATTGTATAGATTCACTCAGAATAGGAACTACTTAGTAATGCATAAAACTTGAAAGGTGCTTAGATCAAAAATATAAAATTTGATTAGGTACTTCTCAATACTTCCCAATGTGGTATCTATTGATTGGCTAATATCTATCCATTTGTCATAGCTTTGCAATTTATAACAAGGACATTAGGTTCTGCGATGAGTGAGAGGCCTTTTTATGCACAATATGTGAGTTATTTGTACATTTAGGTTGTATGTGCTGCTAAAGGATTGGCTTTTGTTATTGGCTTCTATGTGTATATTTGCGAAGTTGGTAGAGTTTGAAGAGCTAAAAAGTGGATGACTCTACCTCCCAACTTCAAGTGATTTTTGTACTTTGGACAACAAAATAACCCAGCCATTGGTTTTTGTTGGCCCCTCATGTTTGTGACTTCAAAAGTTATCCTTTTGGTACCTCGTTGTATTTTTTCTCATGCACTTATGTGGAGCGTTTTATATGTCTGATGTCTCTAATTTCAGTTTGAGACTATGAATAGTGAGGGGCCAATTATTGTATCATCACTTTTCAGATTCATTATGTTTCTTTTGGATTTATCTTCAACAATTAGGGAAAATAATCTTTATTTGTCCCTGAGTCATGATGCTAACTTACATCTCTGAATATTGATTATCTGGTTACAACTTCTGTCCTCAGATTTTGAGAGACGGATATAGAGGAAGAGAGATTGGAGAAGAATGGGAGAGAGACAAATAACAAGCTCCTCTAGTTTCTGTATATTGATGATATTACATCATTTGGTAACATAAGAGATGTATATGTCGATAGATACTGTGCGTGAGCACTTCTTTTACTGCTACTAGTATTTAGTATGGCTGTAGGAGTGTTTGGTCATAAATTTCTTTATGTTAACTGGTGCTTGTCTGGTGGCGAGGGACTTGTGGAATTTTCTGCTCAATCAAATTAAACTATCGTGGGTTATCATAGGCTTGGAGCTCTCTTTTGCTGGCCCCTTTATAAGCATAGGAGGAGGATTCATATTTGGGAGGCTGCTCCTGTGGGAGTTTGTTGGACTATTTGAAGGGTGAGAAATCCTAGGGCTTTCGAGAGCGAGGAAGCGTCCATTCCAAATTTGAAGAAATCCATTCTTCACATGTCTTTTGGGTGCACCAAGCAAGTTGTGGTCAGTGTTAAGTCTCTTGTAGAGGATTAGGTTTGGAGGAAATGGGTTCAGCATTTGTAGGATGAGCATTTGTAGGTTCAGCAGCATTGAAGTCTTCTGAGCCTTCGTTTTCTGGAGTTGTATTCTGAGGATTAGAAGAGGTTGCTGGTTGAGGATTTTGCTGAGCTTTCTGTAGTAGAAGCTTGATTAGTACTTGTACTTGTCTCAAATTCAGCAGAATCACCAGCAACATTTGGAGCCACTCGTGGCTAACATGCACAATTTCTATAATTTTCAAAGAACTTTTATTGAAAATCCTTATGCTTTTGAAGATTTGGAATAGCCCAGAAAAATTCCTTCATCGGCTTTTGAATCAAAATTTTCTCTATTATCTTTTTTTTTGATAAATAAAGTTAGTATATAAAATCAAGCGTCAAAAAAGGTGACGCATTCTATGTACACAGGGAGTACAAAAGATCCAGACTACCTTTTAGCAATACTATCCACAAAATCTTCAAAAGGATTAACACCCAGAGATCCCACTTTGTTACACCAAAAAAACAGAGTTTGGATAATCAGGTCTTTAAGCTTTTCAACACTCCTTTCTTCGTTTCGAACACTCTTCCATTCCTTTCCTTCCAGATGATCTAGCAAACAGCCAACAGAGTCGCTTCCCAAACACGAATTTTCCTTTTGCATTTATACAATGACCAACCAAGCAGCAACTCTTTCACCGTTCTGGGCATAACCCTTATGCCCATGATAACTGGAATAAGTTCAGCACAAAATCCCATATCATCCTCGCAACAGGGCAATGCACAAAATCCCATATCATTCCCTTATAATTTAGGGTTTTTGTTTCTATTTACAATTCTATTTACTTATCAAATTTTATTTTTTTTAGGGTTTTTGTTTCCTTTTGATTAGGTTTCTTTTCCTACAAGTTTTAGGGTTTATTTTTTAGTATTCTTTTAGGATTTGTAAGCCTATATAAAGGCCTCTCTAAACATTGCTTTATTTTTACGTGTGATTGATTAATAAAAATTGAGTTGATTTTTTAGATAGAAAATTGCATGTTCTTCTTTGAGTGTCCTAGATTGGAAGCTCGGGTTTTTAAACATTGTGGATTCGTTGTTTGCATCTGAAATTTGACTTATCAATTGGAGAGTCATCCTAATTGTGGCATCAATCCTAACACCAAGGTTCGCGTCATCTCGAAGTCGTTGGGTCACGGTGTCATTCATCCTTGACCTATCTAGGAAGATCTTGGGGTGTGAGTATCACATCAAAACCCTTCTTGCCTTCCTCAGCCCACCTTCCTTTTTCGTGATAACAGTTGAACCTTTGTTCATTCAAAAGAGGGATGTACAAGTGGTCTTGCTAGTCCTGATTTCTGACATTTTTATTTTTGCAGTCACAACTGACAGAATTTCGATCGTTTGAAGGGCAAGATATGTACAATGGCGAAAAAATTGTTCCAATCAAGGTCTGTCTCGGTTATCCTATTTTAGTGAATCTATAATATGGTTGTGTACCTTCTTTTTCTGATTTATTGTTGTGTGACACCTTCTTTGTTTCCTCATAATTTGTCGCAGCTTGATCTTCGAGTGAATCATACACTAATAAAGGACCAGTTTTTGTGGGTAAGCTGAATTGGAGGATTGGGGTTTTCAGTTCACTATATTATGCAATCATTGGGAGGATTAATCATTTTTATTAGTGAGCATTTGATGCTTTGGCTCTTTTCTATCCTGCCTTTCTAGTGATCCAACTGTTTTGGGTTTCAATCTGTTGGCAGGATTTGAACAATTTTGAGAGTGACCCTGAAGAATTTGCCAGAACTTTCTGCAAAGATCTGGGTATTGAAGACCCTGAAGTTGGTGTAAGCAAAGCAAATTAACTGGTCTTTGTGGCCAGATTACATATTCCTAATTGGGAAACTAATGAACTTGTCCAGTAGTTTATAATGTGTCTAGAAATTGATGATCCTGAAAATGGGCAAGGCATAGCTCTCCGAACCATGAAAAAAGGGAAAGTGTTTCTTCTCATCACTTCTGCCTTGAAATCCAATCCCTGGAATTTGTAATCTGTAAAAAGATTGCGAGCAGTTGAAGCACTTGTGAATATTTCCTTGCTAAATGATCCCCCATTTTTCAAAAAGGCATGTTTTAGTTGGGTTGGCTAAATCAAAATAGTCTTAATTGAGGCTTAATACAACTCCTGGTCACTGAATTTTCTGGTCAGATGCTAATGTCCATTTTCTTTCCGACTACTGCTCAGTTGCTGAAGTTCCGTTGCACTTCCTATGTTGGAAGAGGTGACTCATACGATTTCCCGAAATCCATCAAGCACCTCATACACTGTCGAATTTCATGATGATTTCAAACTTCTGGATTAGCAATCATCATTAACGAAATTTCAAAATTGGGCAAACACAAGACTTCTAGATAAGCAATCATCATTAACGAAAATTGGGCAAACACAAAAATTGATAACCTTGTGACTATCAAAGATGATTTTTTTTTTTTTTGTGACCCAAGGGGTGGGAGAGATGGCAAGGGCACTCAGGCAAAGACCTTGAGGTCCTTGGTTCCAATCCTCATATCAACAAGGGGTCACATTTACCTATAAAAAAAATAGCCGTGTTTTTTTTTTCCCGTCTGTAGCTACGCTTACATGTTGATTGAAAGATGCATTAACAAAAGATTTCCAACTTTATCGAATTTCATACATTTTATTTGATTGAAATCCCTAGTTCTCCTCTTAATTTTGCAAGTTTGAACATTTTCCTCCGCTTTTGTATGTTACTTCGTATTGACTTCACTAAAAGCTTTAGACATGGCCTCTCACCAACTAGGCTTCAAGATACACAGCTGATTAAAGAGTAATTAATTTTAGAGCCACTCAAAAGCTTTCGTAAAGATATCAGCGACTTGTTTCCAGTTTTAATACGGGTTCAAGGCAGATGTTTAAGTTTCTTCAAATGAAATAATAAGCTACCGCAATGTTAGGATGATAAACTGATTTGCTGCTATATGATAGCTGTTTGATCATCACACCACAACTTCATAAGTTTTGTACTAGCTAAATCTGACTTAGTAACTGACAAGTCACATAAGCCAACAAGAACACTGGGTGCTGATCCACATATCACATTCATTGTCTTTATTTGGAATTATTGTAATTGCATGCTGACTGAACTTTTCTTTTGCAGCCTGCAATTGCCTTTGCAATCAGGGAACAACTTTGTGAGGTTGAGATTTTGTTTTTATATTTGAATTACAGTTGCCATACATATCACAAAATTCTCTAATTTTTATATGGCACATGTTTTAGATTGCAATCCAGAGTGTAGCTTCTGCAAGAGAAACAAGAATAAACAAGAAGGGCCGCAGAGGGGCTGAACATGTCCCAATCAGGTATGTTATCTTGTTATTTGGATCCTTTGTTGTTACCTTTTCATTTTCGATTGGAAGTAATGCCTTTAAATAAGATAATATGATCTTGTAAATGTCTCTAACTATTGTCATTGCCTCTCACGGACTATATTTTCATCTTCTTGCCTATAGTAAGCCTGGTGGAACTGCTGTGGACTTGGTGAAGTTATTTGGTAACAAGTCAAGTGTCATCAGGTACGATCACTGGTCGCTATCTTTCACCAAGATACATTGCATTTATGTAATTTCTTGATATATATATATATATATATATATATATATATAATTTTTTTTTTGGACAATTACACCTTTTATCCCTACATTCTTTTTTTTGTTCCTGTTTGCAAATGGTCCTTAAACTTGGACTTGGCATGAATTGTACAAGTATATAATTTTTCTTACTTTAAATAAATAAATAAAATTCGGTCCCCCAGTCACATGGCATTAAACAATTGTCCCTCTATGAGCAGGATCATCCACTCAATCACTTAACAGCGGTAACTGGAAATTCAAGATAACTTTTGTAAAGCTGTTTTAGACAATTGTTTCTCAAGTAATGTATTTATGATTTATCACATGATTGTCCACGCAATCACTTTACATAGGTCACTGGAAATTCATGTTTATACTGTAAAGCTCTGTTGGTCCCTACTCTGAAGAGAAAATGCTGGGGCCACGCAGGGGGTGTTGAATAGCCTTTTGAAAATCTGAAAAGGGAACTTAAGTTTTTCAAAACTTAGTCAATCACTTAATGATTTTTGAATATAAACACAGTTGGAAAACAATATCCTCAAAGGTTTTCAGTAAATACAGCAATGACTAGAATTGTGACAAGATAATACCACTAGATTAGTCGAGTAGTTAATCAGTTAAAAACCATAATGTAAATCAAATCCCAAACTCTACTATAAGCAACCATAAAACAGTAAAGAGATAAGAATGATTTTTAAGTGGTTCAGATGCTTCTCCACTAGCACTCCTACTGTCCACTGTCTTCCTTCTAATCTAGAAGTTCCATGTGTAATCAATGAGTTTACAAATTACAAACCAAGTCAACCACAAGAGCAGAAACAGTGGCTTCCAAAGACTCAAAGAGCTTGTACCAACACATACACATTGAGTTTCTTTAGTTTCTGGATCACTGGAAACTTGTTCAAGCCAATATCTCCAACTGTGTTCAAAGGTTGTTAGAACAACTTGACTGGCTTTGCTAAGTAGCTTCTCTAGTGCATTTGTTTGCTTCGATTCACAAAGGTTATTGTTTGCATTTTGTTTTGTGGAGAATTTCTGACTTCTTTCCGAGTATTGAATGATAGCTGGGCTCTTTTTCAATCTCTTTCTTTGTGTCTTCCTTCCTTTTTATACAGGAAGGTAAGTATAGCAGCCTCAATCAATCCCTTAAATCATAGGATTTGATTGAGCTTCAACATCTCCTTTCCCCTCTCCCTTGATTCACTAGCCATATGCGTTGACTTCCAAATATCCTTGTCGATCCATACTTCTAAAGCATCCATCTTCAATCTTCAATACTTGATCAACTTCAGTGGTTTAAGGTAAGTGTTAAGCTACCAACTCATCTAAAAGCTTAAGCTATCAGATAGGGCCCAACAATGTATATCAAACTCAACACTCCCCCTCACGTGAGACCTGTCCACACGTGGAGAGAAACAAATATGCCTCACTAGGGCATCACAAACCAAACAAAGTGACAACATGCACTCAAAATAATTTCGGGTAACAAATGCAACCAGGATGACTCGAACCCAAGACTTTGGCAAACTAGAGTTCTGATACCGTGTTAAGTTACCAACTCAACAGCAAGTATACACATCCTGAAGCTTCACTCATCTGCTACTTGTGACTTGCTTGACTGAAACTCGATTGTTGTGTCAACTCAACCGTTGTCTTTAATGAGGTTACAAGTCAAGACACAGAAGCCAAAATAGTGGCTTCTAGAAGCTCAAAAGCTTGTACAAACTCAAACACTGAGTTTCTTTGGCTTCTAGATCATCGGAAACTTGTTCAAGCCAATATGACCAACAGTGATCAAAGGTTGTTTGAACAACTCGACTTTCTAACATGACTGGCTTTACTGTGTGGCTTCTCTAGTGGATCTATTTGGTCCGATTCAAGAAGTTTGTTGTTTGCTCTTTGTTTTGTGTAGAATATCTCACTTCTTTCTGAGTATTGAACAACGAGTATTGAATGATATCTGGGATCTTGTTTTATATCTGTTCTTTGTGTCTTCCTTTCTTTTTATACGAGTATTGAATGATATCTTCTTTCTGAGCCTGTTTTGATGCTGTGATTAATATATATATATATATATATATATTTACTTATATAACAAAAGAAGTATGTGAGCCTCGATCAATCCCTTAATCATTGAATTTGATTGAGCTACAACGTTTCCTTCCCCTTCTCCCTCTTAAATCCATAGCTGTTTGTGTTAATTTCGCAAATTTTCTTCTCGAACCATGCTTCTAATACATCCCTCTTCAGTTTTCAATACTTGATCAATCTTCAATGGCTTTTTTTTTGGTACGTATGCACATCCTTAAGCTTCTTCTGACTGCTTCATGTGACTCACCTGGAGTACACTTGACTGATATCCACATAACTATCTATGGTGAACTTCATTCAAATTTCTTGAAATGTCATACCGACCTAACCAAATATAATCCTATGTAATAAATATTATGTACAAAAGGGGTTTCTAATCTATACAATTGAAACCTATTGTCATCCTCAAATCTAGCCTAACTACATAGTTTTACAATTTATCTATAAGATTCCCTACTTATAATTTGTTAAAATCACAAAGGGGTTCATTGCATTTTATGTTTGAATTATATTTTAACTTATCAAATAAAAAAATGTTTGAATTCTATTTTGTCAATTTCATCAACCAAACACTCTTCCATTCTACATCATTGTCAATCTCCCCTCCTGATAGAATTCTGCACTCCCTGTTTTGCCGTTGAAAAGACTGTGATTCCCAGAATAAAAACACGAGTTCTCAACAAACAAGTGTGTATATGATCTAGATCTCGTAGCTGGTTGATGTGAACTCGACCAAGATCAATTCAAAGAAGTTCCAACGTGAATGAAGAAAGATAGGTACGCAGCAACAAAGGAAAGGAAATGGATAGAATGAGCCTCCCTCGACCCGCTATTCGCGATTGAATAGGAACCTTGGGGTGCAATCGGAACCGTTGACGTGATTGCTAACGACCCACGACCACGGAACACCACAAACCCACGACTCTACGAGTTTGATAAGTTCAAAGGTTAAGATTCTAATCCAAGAAATCTCACAAACACTCAAAAGAGTTCTTCATACAAAATTTAATACTTTATCCCCCCTTTCCTCTAGCCTGGCCAACGTTGAGTAATATCTCCTAATATTCTTATCAATTGTTCATTAGCATTCACTGGATTTCCTCCCCCATTGTTTCCTTGCAAAGGTTCTTCATTATTGTTATCGTTTTGTGACATTTTGAGATAGATTTACACAACTCACAAACGCTTGCGTATCGCTCACACTCAACTCACACACTCTAGTTTCTTGGAGAGAAACTCTTTCCACTTGAAAAGATCAACAAGAAGGTGCAAGCTTTATAGCGTCCATTTGTTCAAAGACAATTTGTATTTATGGGGTTTCAAGGTTCTTTTGGCTAGTTTTCAAAGTGAGAAACAAGTTCGCAATTGAAAGCAAGAAAAGAATTAAAAGCACAAGATGATTTAAGATGACAATAAGATATGAAGGCTGAAAATTTTGCAAAAACAATGGACAATATACATGCAAGAAGCAATCTAGAAAGATGAACAAATTACTAGAACTCTTTGTTACACTTTTCCAACTCCAAATGAAACCACAATTTTGCCCACCTTTTCTTTTTATCATCTTTTCTTTGTTTGCATCCTTTGTTCTTTATCTTCATCTATCCATTTTCTTTCCGTGATCGTGATCGTGGAAAGATTGTGGCGTTTCTTGATCGTGGGTCGTTGGCAATCACATCAACGGTTCCGATTGCACCCCAAGGTTCCTATTCAATCGCGGATAGCAGGGAGGCTCATTCTATCCATTTCCTTTCCTTTGTTGTTGCGTACCTATCCTTCTTCATTCACGTTGGAACTTCTTCGAATCGATTTTGGTCGAGTTCACATCAATTGGTATTAGAGCCATCGAAGAGGTAAGTAACCAACAAATTCGTTCTATCATCTTTTCTTTGTTTGAATCCTTTATTCTTCATCTTCATCTATCCATTTTCTTTCTTTCTATTTCATAGTCTTCAAATCTTCATATTCATTCTATCCATTTCCTTTCCTGCTGCGTACCTATCCTTTTTCATTCACGTTGGAACTTCTTCGAGTCGATCTTGGTCTAGTTCACATCACTGATCCTTGCAAAATATTTTTGTTTTAATTTTTTTGGGCAAAGGTGAGTAAGATGGTTGTTCTACTTTGAGCGATCGTCTTTACTCTTTATCCACAAATTTATCGAGGGAATTACACACACACACACACACATATATATATAATCCCTGTCCGTGCTGTACCCGTATCCTACATTTTCATATTTTGTATCAATGTAACCACAATGTAGCGCACCCGTATCTATATTCGTATGGGTATCCATGCTTCACAAGGTCTAACTAGTTTTTTAGGTGATCATGTGATAAGCACATAATCGCTTGATGAGTATTTCCTGATGATGTACGCTAAAGGACCAAACCTGAAAAAAAATGTGTACTTCGTCTATATTTAGGGCCAATTTGTAAATAATTGCTGTAATTTGTGCTAAATATTTCTGGTTTAATAGACCGTTAAAAGGATGTCTTGTCAAGTTGGAAACTTATATGATACTTTGTCTTGTTTGGTTTGTCATTTAATACGAAACCATACATTCGGTAAATCAGTAATTTGAAAAATGTCAGTTTTAGGGCACATGGGAATTTGAAATGTGAAAGTTAAGTGTAGAGATCAAAATGATGAAAACCAAGTCTGATGGATAACCCTTTAACAACCGTGAGTTGTTGAACCTGCAGAGTATAAATGAGACTCTCAACTGGTTATCTTATTCCTCGCCAAGAGAGGAGGGAGTGTGTTTTAAATATAAAAGTCAAATCTAGAGTAATTGGTTTGAGGGATATCCATATAACAACCATGGCTTGTTTTGTACTTGTCCAGTATAAATGAGAGAATCACATTATCTTTTTTTCTCTCCTTTAGGAAAAGAAGGGAGTGGGATGTTTATGAACCAATTGTTGATCTTCTCTCCAATGAGGAAGTGGATGCCCTTGAAGCAAGAGAAGACATGAAATCCTAGAGTTGTGGTCATCCTCGATGGCATGTATTTGCACATGCTACCCAAAGGGCAACATCATTTGTTCTTAAATTGGTCAACACTGTTCCTTTTGTGCTGGAGGTTAGCATGTATTTGTATATCCTACCTATAGGGCTCCACCTATGCTTGTTCTTAAAGTGGTTAATTTTGCTTCCTTGTGTGCCGGAGGTTAGCATCATTTCCAAGACTCTTTTTGTTACTGTATAAACTGTTATCGTCTTATTGTCAAGGTAGCAAATTTTCTGTGTTTAGGAACTGTATTTCTAAAAATACCAGAAGCAACTAGAAACAAATAGAGTAAATTTTGCTAATATATTTCTTGTTAGTGATCTTTATGGACCCTCCCCGAGGAATGAGATAATGATACTTTATCCTGAATCGAAGTTGATGGACATTGGAATTTGGAACTCAAATGATCAGAAATTCCTTTCAGAAACTACATGTGAGGCATCTGAAGTTCTCATGCATGATGTACTGTTTTTTGAAACAAGTGAATAATGCAGACATTTTACCTAAAGGGAACCCAATACTAAATCCATGTTCACTTTTTAATATTTTTTTGGTTAGGCACTAAGGTGTTGGTCGGAGCGAGCTTGTGCGCACCTCAGCTAATCCGCCTCCTTGGGTTGATTAGAGGCACTCCCATCCACATTGGGCCTAGAGGATTCTTTGAAGAATAAATTTGTCAAAGACTGGCTCCAAGGAGACTGAACTGGATAGCTCAAGGTTTTCCTTGATGCCCCTTCCCAGTTGAGCTACCATCAAAGTGCCATTGTTTAGTATGCACCATAGTTGCCTAACCAGCGACAACAAAAGGTGATTTACACTAAGTACAACATCTATTTCTCATAGGAGTAAAGGGGTATGACGAAGAAAAGAAAGAACCAAAAAAGATGTCACTCATGGAGCTGTGAATATTTTCTGTGACTGTTAGGCCATTAATTCTTGATCTGTAGGGAACTTGTGGAGCATGGTGAATCGGCTAAAGTCCTCTGTTTGTGAGTGAGAATTATGGAGGGTGAAGACCGTGAAAGTTGTTTAGATGGTCTCTAAGATAACAGAGCAGAGCTCGTGGAACATACCACATGTTTCCAGGCTGCATCTAACACCACTGATAAGATCTGATTGGTTTTCAAAGGGGAACACGAAACTCTAATATACTAATCAACGTAGTTTGGATTCAGTTTAATTATAACAATTAATCATTCTGGGTTTTTGTTGGAGATCTAAAGTTTGTTGTACTTTGATGGACTGAATTAAGCAATCAATCATTCAACAACTTGTACAAGTCAAAATGGAGAGAAGGGAATGAATCAGTGTGTGTATGTTCAACCGTGAAAAGATCTCAAATTGTAGCATAGATCGTAAAAGAAAACAAAACCGCAGATGAAAAATCTCACCATGATTGTCATTAATCAAGGGGATTCCCTATGGCTAAGAGGAGGTTAAAGAAAAAAAGAAGAGGAAGAGGAGTACAGAGCATCCGATCTGAAATCTTCATCATGTGTGTGGTTCATATCGGCTCTCTTTTACACCATACACCACTTATAGCAAGGTAGGTATTTGTGTGTGTGTGTGTGTATCATCCTGTAATATGTTCATCTAAAAAACACAGAGAAATTGGGTGGTGGGTTGTTCGTGGTAGAGGCAGGTAAGAGCCGTGGATTTGAAGTTGGAGCTGATTAGGATGGTGTTAGCGGATGAGGAGGTTGCAGGGAGGGTGCCTGTTTGGTTTGTCCAGAATGGACCACATCACTTGCACATCCTCATATCCACAGGCCATCACTTCCCCGTGGAGACGATCCATTATTTCCACTCCTCCATTCATCACTTCGTGTTCGTGCCCATCGCCTGCAATAACATAATAATCAATATTACCACTCATAACACGTACATACATAGATGCATAAGTAGTCTGTGTTTCCCCTATCCATCCATCCCCATTGCACTGTAAATGTATGTACCTGCAGTTTCGCGCCGGTGGGACTTTTTATCTCTGCTGCTGCTGGGTTGCTGATTGTGGAAAATAGTATGACAAGCTTTTCTGAATGGGGATGTGATTGTTTTTATCCATGATGATGAAGTCATTCTTCTTCTGAGTTCTGATGGTGGTGATGAAGATGGCGTTTCTCTGCCTCTTTTATTGTTACACTTCTTTCCCCTTCTACCTATACCTTACTCGATCTCAGCCGGAGTTTCTTATATATACTCCCTCCAGGCTCCAACCCCTTAAAAATAATCTCTCTTTCCTTTCTGATTTGCCAAAAAGAAATAGTCCCGTTTTTGTAAAATAGAATAAAATTATAGGCAAAATTTTAAGGCCAAAATACTAATTACCCCCCAAGGTTTCCACCCAATCCTAAAGTGGTACCTAACCTAAGGTTTGTGCCAAACTCATACCTGATATTGCAAATTGTCTCATTTTGCACCCTAGCCTAACGGACGATAGAAAACTAATCGAAATTAGCATGTGCATTTTACATGTAGGGGTAATTTAGTTATTTTCTTCATTTTTAAGCATCCCAATAAATGCTCAATAACACAATGATCAATCTGACCAATAACTCATGATCAACATAAAAGCAAAGATTATTATCCCTGCAAATGAGTCTAAAACATGTTTGACCCAAATTAGATTAAATGAGATTCAAGAATAAGCACAAATCCCAATCACCGGTGCATAAAAATTTATAATTTCTCAACAGTTGAGATGGGTAGTAACAAGAATTGCAAATATGTAGAAAATTTTCTAGGCATTGATTTCACGAATTTAACCAATTAATTAAAAAAATTGGAGCAATCTTACCTGAAATTGTGGGATGAAGTTCCAAAATCCATGTACTTGTACGCCAATTTTGGAACAACCGCGAAGAATGAGGGGTAGAGAGAACACGCACGACCGGACTGGGTTCCCAAGAACTCGTTGAAGTTGGAATCGACAATCGGAGTCGAAGGACTTTGTCGATGCAAAGAACGACCCAGAACAGAAGCTGGGTTAGTTGGATCTGAAGCTGGGATGATCAGAGTTGGATGAATCGATCAGAGATGGAACAGAGATGGCAGTCGGATCTGACAGAGTTGTTGGGTCGGATTCGTCGCAGGGGCGATGAACAGGAAAGGCGATTCAACCGACACTGTTGAGGGTCGGGGTTGGAGACTATGATGCCGGATCTGTAGATGAAGTAAATAAAAAAAATGAAGAAACTAACTAAATTACCCTTGTATGTGAGATGCACATGCTAATTTTTTGTTAGTTTTTTAACACCCGTTAGGTTTAGGGTACAAAATAGGACAATTTGCAATGTTAGGTATGAGTTTGACACAAATCTTAGGTTGGATACCATTTTAGGATTGGGTGGAAACCTTGGGGTGTAATTTGTATTTTGGTCAATTTTTAAGATACAATCATCCGAACAACTAGAATAATCTTTATAAAGTTGACTTTTCAAACGAGACATTTTTTGGATGAACGAGAATAGTTTATACGGAGGATGTGTGTGTGTGTGTGAGAGAGAGAGAGAGATGGTCCATGTGGGTGTGTGAGTAAAGGTAGGCAAGATCCGTTAGATGAGCTATCTCTCTCCTTCCTTCCCTTATCTCCACTCAACCCCCTCTTTCTTTCATTTCTCGTTTAACCCTTTGTTTAATCTGCCGACTGTACCTCGGCACATGGCACGCCCTTCCAAGCGGTCCCCGAACACGTGAATTTCTTTAATTGTATACATGAACAAGCTGACTTTTGAGTTTTGACTATAAACCCATTATCCCAAACATTAATATACGTACCTGTTTCATCTTGATTTCATACTGAATTATTATTAATGTATTTATGCTTTCTTTAAATTGTTTTTATTATCTTTAGATGAAAAAGTTATTTAAATAACTATGGTACTATTTGTATTCAAACTCGAATATTTATCGAATTAATAAAAAAATCGTATTTGAATTTGAATATTTCGAATACGAATATCTATATTGGAATATGAATACCGAATTAAATCAAAAATATTTGATTTGTTTACATCCTTAGTTACAGAGTTTGAGATGTAGGAAAATACGTAAAACTCTTTCTATATTCTGGATTTGTATTTAATTTTAATTTTTACGATTCTTTAAAGATGATACTAGGATGGATCAGGGTTGGATTGAAGGATTTTTCGGTAGGACGAAGGCAGATGATGAAGAAGATGGCTTACGGCAAATGAGGAGGAAGAAGAAGGCGGAAGAGATGCAATCGAAACTAGTTTGCATCGCGATGCAATCGAATTTCAATCGTAATGCATCAATTTGGATCATCGATACATCAATTTAGAGTCCAGATGCATCGTTATGATTTTGTGATTGTGTGCATCGCGTTGCATCAATTAGTTGTTTGACTTAGATGAAGTAATTTAAATTGATACATCGCGGTACATAAATTGAATTTGATTTGTGAATCGCGATGCATAGACTAATACTTTGTGCGCGCTTGTTCGATTCATTAAGAGTATCCCAAAAATACATTTTTTCAGTTAAAAAAAGAATTATGAACTGGAGTCGGGTTGTAAACTTTTTGAAAAGAGATGTGCCCACATTTCACCCAAACCCATAGTTATCAATTATTCTATTGGTCTCAGCCTTAGAAAATTTCGTCCATCACAAATTCAACGGTCACACTCACACCTAGGCTAGGCTAGCAAGTAGCAACCTAACTAGGACAAAACCACGGGCAACAAGTATTGGATCATAATTCCATGGATAAAAATGGTGTTTATTACATTGCGAGCAAGTCTTCCCGTAAAAGCTGCTTGGTTTGGTTTTTACTTGGTTCAAAATCTTAAGTAAGGCAGGTAGGTGACTTGGTCTTCCTTGATTAGGACTGATTCAATCAGTTTTTTCTCCCATATTGACTATTGAGATAACAAATAAAATATTGTGAGTTTAATACTAATAATAATTAAATTAAACTTTATCCCTTCTTTGGATACGTTAGTTTTTGTACTCCAATTTAGCTTTGATATGTTGTTCATGATCTTATGGGTGGTCCGGTGGTAGAGTTGAAGTTTTATAAAATTATAAGGTTTTAGGTTCGATTCCTTTCCATGTCCCCTTAGGAAATAGTAAAAAAAAAAATAATAATAAAATGTATTAGCATAACTTCATACAACAATAGACTTTCACATACATCGTTTTCATGAGCAGAGTACTTAACAAGTAAGACACGAAGAATACTTTACAAGTAACACATGAACATCTGGTAAGATAAGTAAAAATTGAAAGTACAAAAACTTATATTTTATATTAGAATTCAACAGAGGTTTATAAAATAATAAACATGCTTAGTACATCAACCTAGACTCTTTAACCTAGCTACCCGCGGGCTTTCATAGATAGGAAGTCATGGGAAGGGGAAGACAAGACATATACCAATTATCTAACCCTTACAATCCCAAATACCCTAGGTAGTGGGAGATGGAAGTGAGAAGGTGGGAGTGATGTGAGAAGATAATATTATGGGTTGTTCATTAGCTAGTAATTGAACAACTGAGTGACTAGCACTCTACCAACTGTGACAAATCATTATTGTACAACCGACAACCCTTGCAATGGAGTACAAGTATGCTGGTATGAATATGATGTGGATTATTAGCTCGTTATCTTCCTTGGAAATCTTCAAGCTGGTTTTGTCTTCAACTTCAGTCAGGAGTGCTTAATCTCTAGCAGTAGATTTGGAGTGAAGAGACTGAGTCTTTCGAATGATGAAAGAACTCAAATCAAGAAGAGAGTTCTTGACAAAGTTAAGCTCTCTGCCTTGTTATCTCTCGCATAATCTGTTAGTTCTCACACTTGTGTTTCTCTACTCATTGGTGTTCATCAGGTTATGCTTAAGAGCATGAACTCTTGCGCATACACACTTGCATTCTTTTGAAGAGGGATAGGTGGATAGGCAATAGATCCGTTGAGACTTTGGATAGACTTATACCCATTTGAGCGTTTGAACTTCAATTCATCAAGATGCATTTTATGAACTATAAGATAAAAGTCTTCATGAAGATCTTGTCATGAATCTGTCTAGAAGTCAGGCTCATGGATGTGGCTTGACGTTCAAGCCTGAGTTGTAAGAAGCGCACTATAGTTGGTCTTTATTGAGATATGTCTTGAAAACTGAGACCAAACACAGAAAAGGAAAAGGAAATGTTCGATGGATAGGAATGAAGGCTTAAACATCGATGCAAATCTATGAGCTATCAAGGAGATCTGCTAAGAATCTTTTGCAATATTTGTAAACTTGACTGCTTGGAGATCGACTCGTTTTTCTATTTGTACTCAGCATCACTAAAGCAATAGATATGTGAAGAACACAACATCCATTGAAATATTTGCTTCTGTGATATCTGTTGAAGTTGGCGATTGAAGCTAATCCAATGTTTGAATGTTTTGTCAACACTTGGTAGGACATAGACCGGTTATGTACAAAGGTGACCTAGCTTAGGACCTAAGTAATGTTCCAGTGAGTTGCCACACTAATCGGTACACAGTTCTTTTAGCCACTTTTGGAACATGATGTGTAACTGGAACAAGCAAAACACCGACTTGGAATGTGTAAGCATATAGAGAATATATTTGCACATGCATATTCCTAACACACTCTCTCTCCAATACACAACTTAGCAACTCTTCTTTCTCAAATGAGTTCAAGTTTTGTTTTATTTCCTTTCTTAAACAAGTTTAGTTTTCCTTTTTCTAGTTGGGTTCTAAATTGTTTTTATTGCCATTCTTTCGTTTTGTTGAAGTTAATTTTCCACTTTGTTTTGTTAAAATTTAGATGAAGAATTTAATAGAGGAAGACTGAGTAATTCAATTTGAAATGGAAAGACTATTGTTTTGATAACAATCAAGACATGGATGGGAGTGTAGCGTCAATTATACTTTGTTTGGCTCGTGGACAACGCCAATGAATTTAAGCTCTCTTGAATGGTTGAGAACCCCCTCTGAACCCTACTTGTGGCAATTTTTGCACATACTTGTGTGTTTGTTCAGAACGTTCACAAAATGATGGTATGGGTGCTTATGCTATTGTAGTATTTTTGTCAATATCTCGCATGGGCTTATAAGGGCATAAACATGCACTTGTATAGTCATTCATATTTAATTCACAAGGACTTATATGGGAAGAAGTTTCATGCATCACAATTCAAATATCATGTATCACAATGTAAATATAATTCAAAATTATGCATGGTGATGGAAACATAATTCAAAATCATACATCGGGATGCATCAGCTTTGATTTTTCTATAACTCTTTTTCTTCACATTTATCTCCCAAGTTAGACATCATTGACTCCCAGTGATTGATCACCCCTGTATATCCACGAAAATCAACTTTCTTCGCTACAACTTATTGGAATGGAAACAAAGATTCACCGGAGAAATTTTATGAAACGAGATTCATCAGAGAAATTTTAGGAAGAAAAGAAGATTTACTAGAGGAATTTTATGAAGAAAATAAGATTTGTCGGAGAAATTTTAGAAATAAGCTACCGTATAAGTTATTGCGGGCCATTTACCACTCTCTTAACAAAGATGGGTGATGTATACATTCTCAAAATTGTTCTTATCATACTGCTTACTGAGAAAAAGTTTCATGTATCGCAATTCAAAATCATGCATCACGATGTAAACATAATTCAAAATTGTGCATCGCGATGTAATCATAATTCAAAATCATGCATCGGGATGCATCAGTTTGTGCATCAGAATGCCTCAACTTTGATTTTTCTCTCACTCTATCTCTTCACATCTATCTCCCAAGTTAGACAGCATCGACTCCCAACAATAGATCACCCCCGTATATCCACAAAAATCAATTTTCTTCGCTACATACTCTTGAAATGAAAATAGAGATTCACCAGAGAAATTTCAGCAAAATCCCCATGGAGAAAAGAATTATAGGAAAGAAGATTCATCGAAGAAATTTTAGGTAGGAAGGGAGATTCATGATTTCACATGATTTTCCCTTTACCGTTTTTTTTAATCATAAAAGTGGGAGACGAAATGGTCGGAGTCGGAGATCTCAAGAAGAGGCAGACGAAGATTGAACATTGTTGGAACGAATTTATGAACGTGGACTTATGTGGTCAAAAAAAAAAAGACGTACTTAACCGATTAGATATTTAAAAAAGTGGATCGGCTTGTAATTTTTCATAATTTTATGTTAATGGTTAAATGGGCTCACATGGGCACCGAAGCCCATTTAAGACTCATTCATTAATATTCGTTTTATCAATTGGACATTCATTTACTTGTTCATTTGAGCGTGCATCTCACATAAGTGTCGCGTGTTTACCAACTTTAAACCCTACCAAGAATACTAATGAACTGCCAGAAGAGACTAAGAGAGAGAAAGAAAGAGTGTGATATATATATATATATATATATATATATATATATATATATATATAGAGAGAGAGAGAGAGAGAGAGAGAGAGAGAGGAGAGATGATAGGCTCTTATGTGGTGAGATAATAATCTACTTATTGAGATAAATATTGTTTCCATTTCTAATTGGAAAATGCAACTTTTTCAATGATAAAATGTTTCAATGCAGCATGTTGCATTACCAAATGAATCCTTCATTTTCGTCGTTATAACTTGAAGCTCTTTAAAAAAAACCGAACTACCTTAAAATTGCTTGCTTCTTTATTTCTTTTAAAACTTTTTTATATTCTTTAAATGTTTAAAAATGATTAATTGCAAAACAACTGACCTTCGTTTAAAGTTGGGAATAGAGATGGCAATTTTTGCCCGCGTTCATTTGTCCGTCCAGACCGCCTAATAAATAATGAGTATGTGCACATCCAAAATTTTAAGTGGGCACAAATGAATATGCACACTTGGGCACATTAATTATGATGAGCTAAATGAATGCCCACTTGGGCACCCATACTAAAACTTATTCGCTTCCTCTTCTAATTTTGTTTTATCAATTACATACATAATTATAAAATACTTAAAATTAATAATGACGTTTAACATAATTAATATATCTATATTGTACACTCGCTCTTCCAACCCCCATATATATATATATATATATATATATATATATATGTACACCCCCCACCCCCACCCCACCCCCAAATTGTAAAGCAAAGCATGAAATGTCATTCTATTACTCTATACCCTTAAATGAAACCCAACATTACTCCCAGATTGCTCCATTTCTATGACTCTGTCTGTAAATATCTGTCCCTATTATACTATAAATGGATTCATAACGGTTTTGTGAATAGTGCAACATGCGACATTCTTATTTGCTCGAACCATCCCATATAGATTTGTACATGTGGCTTAGTTAGCTTGTTCAGTTTTTGGTTAGGTTTACACTCGTGTGTTTGTCTATTGAGTTTTAGCGAAATTAAAAATCTAACCACAAAATAGAAGACTGAATTGAGGGTTACAACAACAAAAATACATAATTGACAAAAGAGATGAGCAAACATACATATTTATTTATTATTATTTTTTTTGGTGAAATTAATGTTTTTTTTCTTTTTGCGTATTTTTAGTTAAAGAATAAAGTTTTTTAATTATTGTATTTATTTTATAGTTTTGTGTTAATGACCATGTCGATTTATTGCCCGTCCATATATGTCCATGATATTAAATGAGCACTTACTCGCCCGCCCATTTAAGCTCATTTCCCATATAGGCGTCGCTCATACCCGCCCATACCCACTCATTTGCCACCTCTAGTTGTGAATAGAAAATCTTTATTAAAGCATGATCATAACTTATTTTGGAGCATATTTACATTACTAATTAATCATTTATCATTTGCCTAAATTATTGTCTTGTTTGACTTTTTTGGTCAAGCTGAATGTTTTTCAAACATAAATTAGACATATATTGAGACCAGCTTAAAGCATCACCAATACTGTCAACTTTGGAGAATGAAGGTTGCCGGACCACCACCATTGACGGTGGTGGCCGGAGGAGATATAAAGATGATAGTCGCAGAAACAGGCAAGAGAGGAAAAGAAAGATATTGTATTATTATTGAAATTGAATTGATGAATTAATTGAATTGAAAGAACTATTACATCTATATATATCCAAAAACTATTGTAAATGGGCTACTAGCCTACTAACAAAGTAATTGGGCCCAAATAAGCTAACAAGGATTGGGCCTATATTTCTAACACGCCCCCTCGGCTCGAACATGCAACTTTGTGAAATGATCGAGAGTTGGAGAAAATGCTAAACAAATGAGCCTATCACGGCAAATGGGCCTTTACGGCAAATGGGCCTTTATGGGCGGATTAGGGTTGATGGGCCACTATGGGCACGAGCATTGTTGATGTGCCACTTTGGGCACGAATTTGTTGATGTGCCCACTGGGCACGAATTTGTTGATGTGCCACTTTGGGCCTGAATTTTGTTGATGTGCCACTTTGGGCCAGAATATTGTTGTTTGCCAGTTTGGGCCTGAATATTGTCGTTTGCCACTTTGGGCCTGAATAGCCACTCTGGGCTTGAATCAATTTGCCATGCCACTTGTGGGCCTTGAATGTGCCCACTGGGTGAATTTCCTTGAGGATGTGTTGGACTGTTGGTATATTTCTCATGTATTGATGGTGTCGAAATTCCTTGGGATCATCTGCGGTTGATGAAACTTCATTGACTTGCGATGTTGTCATCTTAACTGCGTGTCGAGCAACGGCGGCGTCGAGGCGAGAATGTCGGAGGTAATTCATCGTTCGGCTGCGCTTGCGGATGGCGTTCTCGGCGTGATCTGGCCGTAGTCCATGTGCCTTTCTCGATCGCCTTCGATGGTTTCTTGAAATTGTTCTTTGTCAACTTGACTTGAGCAGTCTCTTGGTAGGTTTTTAATTGCGAAGATAGCGGAGGAATCGGCGAAGCTCGAAAAAAACTTCAGTACGAGCTTCAGTCTGGCGTCGCGGAGCTTGGAGATGTCGGGGAGGAAGTCGCTTCGATGATCTTCTCGATTGCGGCGTATGTGTCCTCGTCGAGGGCCAGCAGTATTGAGGCACGGGGTTTTGTAAATTAGGGAAAGATAGGTATTGTTGTTGGTTCTTGTTTGGAATTGCTTGTTTTGGTGTTGTTTGGGATTGATGTGGGTTAGGCGGTTGCTTTGCGAATCTCGCCTGGGTTTTTGTTGGTAGGATAGGTGATGAGCGTATTTCGATGGAAGACATGGCCGGGGCTTCTTGTCGAATCAGAGATAGATGTCGATCGAATTGTTCGCGAAATAGGTGGTCAGCAACTGTTCGATGAAATGCCACAACGAAATGTGGTTAATATGAACTCTCTGTTATCTGGGTTGGTTGATTTTGTTCTGGTTCTTGATTTTCTACTCTTTTGTGTGCTTGACCCTCTTCTTGTTGCCGATGGGCCGATGGGAAGGCGATCTATTACGAGGGGATTTGCGTTCTTGATGGTCTTTGAAGCTGCTGTCTTCTACCATTGTCGTCACCATCTCCGATCAATTTGTGAAGGAGACGATGGGTTTCTTGGACAGACAGGGTGATATGATTTTGATTGTAAGATGATCAGAATCTTTGCTCTGATACCATGTCAACTTTGGAGAATGAAGGTTGCCGGACCACCACCATTGACGGTGGTGGCCGGAGGAGATATAAAGATGATAGTCGCAGAAACAAGCAAGAGAGGAAAAGAAAGATATTGTATTATTATTGAAATTGAATTGATGAATTAATTGAATTGAAAGAACTATTACATCTATATATATCCAAAAACTATTGTAAATGGGCTACTAGCCTACTAACAAAGTAATTGGGCCCAAATAAGCTAACAAGGATTGGGCCTATATTTCTAACAAATACAATTGTGAATTCAATCTCATATGATTGTGGTTAATTAACACCATTACTCACATGTAACAATTTTTACCTCTTCACTCACATTCAATTAAAAGAGGTATCTTTAATGCAACTGTGAATTTGATTATGTATGACATGAGTTTCACCACTAAAATAAAAATTGACAAAAAAATAAAAGAAAACAGAAGAATTATTATTTTTTAATAAAAAAATCTTGATTATGATATATTTGCATCTTCTATAAGAATGTTAAAAATCCAAATCTTACCAAGAATGTTAAAAATAAATAATTTTTACACGTCATATCTAGAACCACTTGATCACGCCACGGGAGGGGGTGCCGAAAGTCTCGTCGTCCGTGACTAGTCCGTGATGTCGTCGGATGGATATCTGACTGTTTAGTCTGCAAAAATGGAGCATCGTAAGTGGGTGGCCGGGTAGGGGTGTCCCCCAAAACCCTCCGGTGTGATAATCAATATAATATATAATAGAGTGATATATCAAATGGAAGTGGTGTTTATGTTTGGATATCTGACCGTGAGGAGAGAGAGATATTGAAAGAGCCCTTTGTTGCTTTTTCATATTTTGGGAGAAAAAGAGGTTGGTCCCCCTTCAGGAGGAAGTTTTCTCCTTTATATATTGTGTACATTTGGTATGTTATTGGACTAGTGCCCTTCTTTTGATACGGGCTCAGGTTTTCTTCTGGGTACGGGCTTGGCCCAATCTTTAAGGTATAATTTTGGAATACTCTGTTGGGCTATATTTTTGGGCCCATTATTTTGGTGCACATCAGTAGCCCCCTATTCCTTAATTTTCGAGGTTTACCTCAAAGGTAAGGAGTACTATTTGCTTGCGATTTTGTCTTGTCATGCTGAGAGTTAGCGGTTTCTGTCTTTGAGACCGAAAAAGGCTTCTTAACTTGACCGTTTGAACACGACATGAGATTTTGCGTAGGTGCTCGAGTTGACCGGGGTAGGATAATTGGTGCTAAGGCCTCGAGTAACTGGTTTTCGATTAAGTGAAGATCTTTAAAGAAAATAATATCGAGCCCTCGCGTACCGAGGACCTTCAAGAAACTCGGGCCCTAAGGCCATAATAAGATTTATCATCAATTTGGGCGAAGATCTTTAAGAAAACTAGGCCATAAGGCCATAATAAGATTTATATTTGGTTTGGCAAAGATCCATAATAGAACCGAGCCATAAGGCTATAATAAGATTTATTCTCGGCTTGGCGAAGATTCATAAGAAAACCGAGTCATATGACCGTGATAAGATTTATCCTCGGCTTAGCGAATATCAATAAGAAAACTGGGCCCTAAGGTCGTAATAAGATTTATCTTCGGCTTGGCGAAGATCCATAAGAAAATTGGGCCATATGACCGTGATAAGATTTATCTTCGGCTTGGCGTAGATCCATAAGAAAATCGGGCCATAATAAGGTTTATCCTTTATATTGTAATCATTTGGGCATTTATAAGCTACTTCGGCACTTGTAAGCTACTTCGGTATTTGTAAGCTACTTTGGCATTTGTAAGCTACTTCAGCGTTTGTAAGCTACCTCGGCGTTTGTAAGCTACTTCGGCATTTGTAAGCTACTTCGGCGTTTGTAAGCTACTTCGGCATTTGTACATTGCGACCTTCCCCGTGTACCGAGGGTAAGGCCCTTGATCCCCACCTCGTGCACCGAGGATGGTATTGAGTGTTGGCGCTCTTGTTTATTGTGACCTTCCCCGTGTTCCGGGGATGAGGCCGTTGACCTCCACCTCGCGTACCAAGGATATGGTGGTTTCCGTAGTGGTTCATATCCAAGGGAAGAAGGACAATTTGCTCATAATTTTTTCTTGTAATGCCAGAGATTTTGTTTTGAATTCCAAGAGAGTTTATGTAGTCGACTTTTGAACCTTGGCGGGAAACCTGCGTGTATAATTGACCCTTTGATATGATTCATCCTCGGCTGTGTGAGGGTTTTTGAGATAATAATAAGTGTTCTTTGGTTGACGAGGATCTTCCAGAGAAGTGGCCCATAAGGCCATAATAAGATGATGTTGCGTGATATGAAGCTCGGTAGGAGTGTGATGAATCAATCCTCCTTAATAATATAAAACTCATGTTGAGAATATCGACAATGCCGAGCTGGAGCGAGAAATGATGAACAAGCATGATGGGACACTCGGGGAGCGTAATATACTCTATCTCGGCCACAAATAACGATGATGTCGAGCTGACGCAAGATATGAAGCTCATGCCGAGCACAGCTGCAAATGTTGATGAGGAGGCATGATGGGATGCTCGGGGAGCATAATATGCTCAATAATAATATAAGCTCGGTCTCGATCGGAATATAAAGCGCAAGTAGGCGCGTAATGGACTTAACGCGGGTATGATATGGAGCTCAATAAGGAGCGTGATGCATCCGGGGGGTAAGCATAACATGAAGTTTAGTACGGACACTGGAGTAATATAAAGCTCGGTCGCAAGCAAACTTGGTCGGGGGGCATAAGTGTAGGAAGGTGCGAGCATGGCACTATCGCGAATAGGGCATGCACAGGCACGAGAATAATAATATGAAGCAGGTTCGAGCTCAGGCTCTGGCACGAGCATGGCACTGTCACAAGCATGACACTGACGCGAACTTAAGAACTGGCGCGAGCATGACACTGGTGCGAGCATGGCACTGTAGTCGAGTTCTTTCGTATAAACAAAGATGATGTATGATCTCATCAGCAGAATGCCATCAGTACTAGTAGTAGTAGTAGCAGTAGCCCCCACTTCTTGAGCGTATGAGCACATCCTTAGATCGAGAAGTAATAAAGATATGTGTTTACTTCATGCTTTAGTAGCAGCCCCCTAGTTAACGATTGTTATTAACTGCGAGTAGTAAAATGTGGGCGCTTGGCCTAAAATGTGATCTCTGCGAGGTGAGGTGGGAACGTGACCTTGTAAATTATCATGTAATTGTTTGTAGAGGAACGCATCATGTGTTATTGCTCGTGGTTGCCGAGGTTATGCCCATTTGTATTTTATACCTGAAAATTTCGGAAGCATCATTGCGAATCAAACATATTCCCTTTTTAACTAGAATATGGATTATGAATTTGTCCTTGCGTAAATAAGTAAGTAGTCATGCTCGCATTTACTCCAAATAGCAATGAATAACTGAAGCCATTGTATAAGCAAAAAGATCATGTTTTATCACAAATATTTTAGTATTGCAGTATTTGCAATAGTTTGAGCCTGGTGATCATATACGATAAGATTTTATAAATAAGTGCATACTATGCAAGGATAAATCATGGTGGTCGAGAATATGGAAATCATTAGTGACTTGCAGTGATTCTGAGTTAATGTTAGTCGCAACCTATTGACATGTGTTAAAACCGATGCGTTTATGGTGTACAAGATGAGTCACATTATGCAATATAGGATATTAACGATGCTATCGAGCCCACGTGTCTTCGATTGAAATAATAGTGTCATAACTTTTCGAATAATGTTGCTCGTTATAAGATGTGCTGATGCATGTTCGTATAATCATAACATAGTTGTACACAATTAATCACACATATATATATCCAAATTGTTATCATGTTAATTGTCTAATGTATGTGATTTAATGGCTATGTATATGTATAAATTGTTATTAATTTGTGCACATTTTAAACAATCAATCAATACACGAGTCAAGCGCAATCCGCAGTTAAAGAAACTCGTATGACATGTAATTTGTGTGATAATTCAATCAATTGAGTAAATAATTTAAGGTGTATTAAACGTATTTAAAGCGAGTTATGCATTGCGTATCTCATGGTATCAAGTAGAGCATGTCACAATTGGTCGTTTTAAAAAGAACATTGAGAAGTGATTTTAAAGGTTGGTAAACAATTTTGAGGTTCTAACTTGGTTGCAGATTTCTCTTAATCATCAGATATGGTCGTCAAACGTTTATATATAGTTAATTGTATCTATCATAGCAATGTATGTTGTATTTATTCAGTTAAGTCATGTTGTCATACGTCATGCGATTTTAAACGGACAGTTAATGTGTCGTGCTATTACTTGCTACATATTATGGCGTCGTTGCATTATTTAATAGTTGTATTGTGAATTTGTGAGCAATCATCATGGTTAACAAATAGCTAACATAGCGTGTCACGTTAATATTTGTCTCTTTTTTGTTATATAAAGAAAGTTGTGAAACATTTTTATTGACATGTAACATATTGCATTCTTCATGAAAAGTAGCAACGACAAGTGCATTCATTTTGTTTAAATTAGTCTTGACCTTTGCAATCGTGCCAATGTATAACATGCTCAAGATATTTTCAAATTATAACATAGCTAGCATTTTTATTTTTTATTTTTGTATTTATTGTGTATTTTAACCGTTCTAGTATCAAACTATCAATCATCAAGGTTATGCGAGTTATTGTTACACAAATACGTAAATCATAAGTGATTTAATTTTAAATAATTAAAATAAATCATACCCGACACATAAATATGATAAATTCACTAGTGCCTGAGTGGGCGGTCAAATACGTGATCAATTATTCCATATATAATTTCATGTATAATTGATACATTACTTAACTTGTATAAAAATTTATTAAATGGACATAGCGGTATGAACATAGCATTTCATGCATTATCATGATAATAATTATAAAATGTCGGCAAGTATTATCCATAATTAATCATTTCACACAATGCCCCCTAATTATTGTTATGAATAATGATTTGCAAGGAAATTAATGTCCCCGAGATAAAATGTGATCATGTTGTTTATTAATTACGGCCATAAATATGCTAATTTGAAGCAATAAAGTAAGCACGCATGTAGTTTGTAGATATTAATTAATGTTTCGTTAACAATTGCATGCAAATAGCACAAAAACAAGGTCACATGAGCAAAATTTGCAAAAACGGAGGGTAGAAATGGAAATAATACACCTGAACTGCTTAAGAACTGATTTGAACTGGTCAGAAGGGAGGTGGACCGGGTCATGAACCCTTGTTGTGAACTAGGCCGGTTCAGATAAGACCGACCCGGTTAAGTCTCCGTTAACTATCTGACAGAAGATGAAGGAAAGTAACGAAATGTGACGAAACTAACGGAGGATAACGTCATGGATGACGTCATCCACGTCTGGGGTCACAGACACTGCAGACGTGTCAGATCTACCTTCTTGGTGCGTATACAGTGTGTGGAGAGGCGTAGAAGGGACCGGCGGTTTTTCATTGCGGGTGGTGGCACATCCAGCCTTGGATGGAGGCGATTCCGGCGATGTTGGACTCGCCTTGTGCCGGTGCGCCGTTGTTCATCTCCGCCTCCGACAGGTTGGCGTGATGCATTGAGGAGCATTTGAACTCGGTTGACGGCGATTGTGGTGGCCTTGGACTCGTCCAGTCAAGGCACACCACCTGATTGTGTTTCTTGACTTCTTCTTCCCCCACAATACATCCACGACCAAACTCATGTCTTCTTTTAAAGAAGCTGATTCTGAGACTGTGGGACCCTTTTGAGGGGAAACAAAAACTGGGTTTTGCTCACAAGGGTAATTTAAGAAATGGGTTTGCCAGAAATTACCATACTGATGATTTTTGTTTTCTGTTCCGTTTCCTTCCCCGTCCGCTCCGAATCCAAGTTGACACGAAGTGTCGTATCTTCTATGGTGGATTCCGGCGACGCTCAAATCTTTCTCCCATGGTTGTCAATAGAGGTTGTGACTAGATGAAAACTAAGTACAACTCGATTCCCAGCAACGTAACCACTTGATCACGCCACGAGAGGGGGTGCCGAAAGTCTCGTTGTCCGTGACTGGTCCGTGATGTTGTCGGATGGATATCTGACTGTTTAGTCTGTAAAAATGGAGTACCGTTAGTGGTTGGGGGTGTCCTCCAAAACCCTTCGGTGTGATAATCAATATAATATATAAGAGAGTGATATATCAAATGGAAGTGGTGTTTATGTTTGGATATCTGACCGTGAGGGAGAGAGAAAGATTGAAAGAGCCACCTTGTTGCTTTTTCATTTTTTGGGAAAAAGGAGGCCGGTTCCCCTTCTGGAGGAAGTTTTCTCCTTTATATATTGTATACATTTGGTATGTTATTGGACTTGTTCCCTCCTTTGGATACGGGTTCAGGTTTTTTTCTAGGTACGAGCTTGGCCCAATGTTTAAGATATAATTTTGGAATACTTTGTTGGGCTATATTTTTAGGTCCATTATTTTAATGCACAACAATTTTTCTCCATATTTGTGTCATACACGGCCGTGATGTTGTAACCTGGTTGATATAACATGTTAGTATTTTTTTTTTGCTATTAAGAAGATATGAGAAAAAATTGAACCTGATACTGATACCTCAAATTTTATGAAATTTCATATCTATTATTGGATCACCTATTCGAGATGATAGTGCTTATTCGTCATTACACAAGTAGTCAAGTTATATGAGCCACATTTGTGTGCCATTGTCATTGTTAATACTTGGAAGAAAGTCAATGATACGTTTCGGTATTCTGTTACAAAATACAAATAGATAGAAGGGTGGGTAGGTACGCGGGCCATTGATTCATTCCCCAATCCCCACCTACCCCGCTTCGAAAATGCTGTTATAGGATGGACGGATATTGATGCGTAGCTGTTTATCTCCATCAATCATATGAACGGATAAGAGACTGTCTCGTAATCTGATTAAGATTCAGCTCTTTCTCTCTCTCTCTGCTTCACCGCCGATCAACCAATTTTGGAGCACGTATACCTTACAAAAACAGGATAGGATTAAGAGCCAGAGAGAAATAGATAGATAGATGGATGACCCAGATCCATCTCCACCTCCGCCATCAAAGACAGAGACTTTGGATGCCCCACTTCATGCTATCGGCTTTGAGATTGAAGAGCTTTCCCCTCATAAAGTCACCGGCCGCCTTCACGTTACACCCAAGTGCTGCCAGGTATGTATATATAGTAATACCCTATCCTGTTTTTGTTTTTTTTTTTTTGTTCTTTCTAATTTGGGAATTATTTGGATGGATGGATCAGCCATTCAAGGTGTTACATGGTGGGGTTTCTGCGCTGATAGCAGAGGCTCTGGCCAGTATGGGAGCTCACATCGCATCAGGATGGCAGAGGGTGGCTGGTATCCACCTCAGCATCAACCATCTCAAGCGTGCTGACCTCGGCGACCTTGTCCTTGCTGAGGCCACCCCTCTCAACGTCGGCAAAACCCTTCAGGTCCTTAGTCCTTACTTATCCCTCCTACTACTTGCTGAATTCATTACAATTTCATTCAAAATGTTGCAATTTCTTAGAAAATAAATAGTCCCGGCTGAGTTAGCGAGAAACCCTCTGCAGCACGCCCCTCCCTTTGTGCAATTAACCCCCCTCCTGTGATTAACCATGGTCGCACAGTCGGCTCTTCCTATTTCAGCATCCCAACTCCATCGCAGTAAACAAACTTCAATTCCCCTCACTTGGCAACAGACTTCATTGCCATTTTATTTCTTGAGAGGAGGCGCTATTTTTTTTTCTCCCACCATGTGGAGAGAGAGAGGAGACCGACATTTTGTGGGTTGAGAAGGGAAGGGTGGAATAGGTAAAGGAGGTGGTGTGTAGTGAATAATGTGAAAATTTTAATAAAATGGTGGGGTGTAGAGCTAGAGTATAATATGGTTTGTTGTTAGCCTCACCCCTAAATCTTCACTTGAAAATAAAAATGAAAATGAATAATAAAATATTAGCAGGGGAGGGATACAAATAGAGCCTTAAAAGATAAACATATTGGAGGGGAGGGATACAAACAGTTCAAAATTATTCTACACTTGCTGATATTTATCTGTACTTGTATGGTACTAAAAGGTGACTAATTAACAACATGGCATGCAGCTATGGGAGGTGAGATTATGGAAGACTGATCCTGCAAACTCGGAGAGCAGGTCGTTGATATCATCGGCAAGGGTTACTCTTCTAACCAACATGCCCGTCCCCAAACATGCCAAAGATGCGGCTGAAAATCTAAAGAAGTACGCCAAGTTGTGAATTCACTGCATGTTATCTGATCCATTGCCACATTTACAATATGACATGAACATGTGTACACATACACTACATTACATGCCATGGGCAGAATGCTCAGGTCATTATAGACCTAAGAAGATATGAAGGAAATACATGGTATTGAATGAGGGTCATTTCTCAGTTATTGACTTTTATTTTAAGTCTTTCTATACCACATAGTATTATCCATGTCATAGTATTAGTTTCTCTTTCTGGTGCTGGATATGTATCAGACTTGATTCTCCACAGAAGAGGGTGGGGAAGGCCATTGGTCATGGCTCATTGGCCTTACACAAGCAACCATGACTGCTGGACATGTGATCATTGCCTCTGGTTTTCCGGGGAATTTATATGTGGGTTCGATCATAATAGGTGTTTGTTATGGTACTCAATGGTCACTGATGCCAACCATTACTTGTGATATTTTTGGTGTGAGGCATATGGGTACTAATTTCAACACCATTGCTGCTGCTAATCCTGTAGGATCGTAATTTTTTCTCAGCGAAAGTTATTGGCTACTTTCATGACAAGCAAGCAGCATTAGGCAAAGGGAATTCATGCTATAGCACTCATCTAGGTTGCACGGACATGCCTTTTAGCTAGAGTATCCGTGAGTATTTGTGACAGTATTTGTGACACAGATACAGCTGGATACGCTAAGTTGAAGGAGTGTCCGTGCAACCGTCACTCATTGCTTCATGGCTCATGCTATCATTTTTCATCTTCGCTTCTGTTAGTCTTTTGGGTTTTCTAATATCCTTGAGTTTGTTTTACCCTACAAGGAGATTTTATAGATTCTTGTGGTTCTGGTTCACCATTCATGTTTGAATGGTTTGTACCGTTTCGGACTTTCGGATTTACCATACCTTTTTAGCAATTTTTCATAACCATTTATGATTTCCTGGTATTAATATTCAATATAAGATGCCTGGTAAATTTTAATTTTACATCATTCATTTAAGAAACTCTAAGACAACACAAATTACTACTCACTATTTTCTTAAGTAATTGTGGTGTTTTAATTTATTTGCCAGTTTTAAATAATTGTCATGTTTTGAAACTTTATTTTTTTAGGAAAACCCATTTATAAATTTACTCTTATTTTTTCTTTCTACTTTAGTTATTAATATATACCGAAAGGCTATAAAGTAAATTACAAACTATATTAATATTTATAATAGAGTCAATTAGTTTTTTTTAAAAAATGATGTGTCGGGTCAAACAAGAAGATAAGGAATTGAGTACTTGTTTCAAACACACGGAAGTTAACCAAACTATTTAGTGTGGCATAATACGATACAAGAACAATATTTAACTAGTTACATACTTTCACAACAATTTAAAATAAAGCATCTCGAAGTAAGAATAAATAACAGCCCCTCTGTTCTGGGTAAAGGTTCTCGTTTGGAAGTTAATTTTTTTAATAAAATAATACTTTCAGTGGCTCATTAGTAATAAAATGATATTTTCATCCCTTAATTTTTTAAAGTGAAAATTTTAAGTGAATCATCTTAAAATAAAATAAAAAGTGTATTTTTTGTACTAAAAACATTTCAAAATGAAATAGTGTATTCCAAAATAAACAGAGGGAGTAACATTTGATAAAATCCCACAAACCTTATAACCAATAATTTGAATTAAAAATATCTAGTAGCATCAAAATTCATGCTTATTTTCTCCATGATTAGACCAAATTGCACCAAATCAACTCCATAACTATCACCTTTAAATCAAATACAACTCATTAAAAATTAATTAAATATTCATTTGATTCAAAACTAATTTTTTTTTCAATGGTGACAAAAAAATCTAACATATTTATATATCCCACCATCTTTATCTCCATTAATAATGACTAGAAACTTAAAAAATCATAGAAATTTTTTTCTGATATCCAAATAAAACAAACCAAGTCTTTATTTATAAGTAAAATTTGTACTTTAATTCAGAAAAAAATAAAAATAATAATCTTTTTGACTAAAAATTGGTCAAAAGGACAATGAGGGAAAAAAAACAACCAATCACATAATGACACATGGAGAAAGACCTTGGATTACACGCATGGATTGGGTTCTTCCCATGGTTTTTTTTACCTCAAATCTTTGGATGATTTTTTTAGGAAAAATTACAAGCCGGTACAACTTTTAAAACATGTTTTCAAATAAATCCAGATATTTTTTAGACATTTCTTTTAGATACAATTTTAGGGCAAATTTGCGTTCTGACCCTTTATTTACTTTGTATCGGGGAAAAATACGTCGTCTTCTCCCGGCGCCCACCCGCGTTCATAGCTTCATTTCGTTTATGCCTGCTTCTCACGTCGCAGTGTAGTTCGCCTTTCTCTTTCTTGTCTTGAACCTACGTCCCCAAAATTTTGCATTGACGATTTCGTAGAAATTGCAGCAATTCAATTGAAAGGTATGTCCCTTTAAAAATTCTTTCATTCTCAATTATATGCCTTAGGTTTCTTGATGCCGAGGCTTGGCATTATAGTTTACGGATTGATTTTGTTTACGTGATCGAGTTTACGGATTGATTTTGGTCCTCGAAAATCTTGTCAAATGCATCACGATGCCGAGGGCTTGGCATCGAGTTTACTGGATTAATTTAGTGCTTGCATATCTTGTCAAATTCATCACGATGCCGGAGGTTTGGCATCGAGTTTGTTTATTGATTTTGGTCGTCCAAAATCTTGTCAAATGCATCTGATGCGGTCTTGGCATCGAGACTTTGCATTAAAGTTGAGTGCTGCATATTGCTATCAAATGAATCGATGCCATGTCTTGGCATCGAGTTTGTATTGATTTGTTCTGCATAATGGCTTGCGATTGAGATTGAGGCTTTAAGACTATAAATATATTATTGGGGAACATTTTCCTAAGTGATAGATTTATTTTGAATTGTGCAAAGTGTGTATATCTTCACTTTCACCTTTCTCCTTGATCATAAATGATTTTGTTTCCTTATGTAGCAGTTGAGCAAGCAAGAGGATCTTATTGTTAATGGAGTCCGGTGTTATGATTTTCTTTGAAATTTAGGGGAGAGACAATTGTGAAAAGGGTTACGAGATGGTTTTGAGTTTTACGATTTCTTTGTTATCAATTACAAGCAAATATTACATTAATGTTGAAACTTTGAGATTGAGATATTCTCTTGGACCTCATCAAAATTGTATTTTATCAAATGATGAAGATTTTTTGAATATGTTGGTCTTTGGGTAAAATTCTAAGCATTTATGTTATTTCGGTAGATGTTATTGATGTTTTGGGTGCAATTGTTGATGGTGTAGAGAATGATTTGGGGTCAAAGGTTGATTTTGGTCCTTCTAGGATTAGTTTGGATGCTTCTTCTTCTTATAAGTCAAAGGGTGATTTTGGTCCTTCTAGGAGTAGTTTGGATGCTTCTTCTTCTCATAATGGTAAATCTGTTGATGTTGGTTTTCTTTGAAATTGATAATGAAAGTTATCACCTTATGATTTTTTCTGTTACATCTTCCGGTAATTTGTTATCGGTTGGTTGGGAAGAGATTATCACGGATACGGACAAATATTTAAAAGGTGGCATTAGAGAGTTTAAATCTTGAACTTATGAAATATTCTATGAAACTTGGATTTGAATATGTTTTTGCTAGGAATGAGAGTAAGAGAGACTCTTGTTGTTTGTGGTAATAAATTCATTGATAAATGTGATTGGTTCATCAAGTGTCTTTGTTTCTAGTGTTGATAATTCTATAATTATAAAGAAGTGCAATCTTACACAGTTGCAAAGTTTCTTTTATTGATGGAGTTAAGAAATCAAAAAGGATGGGTTATAATGTAATTGCGATTTTATTTGTGATAATGTTGAGTCGACCAAATTATTGCGAAGGATGTAATTGAGTATGTTAGGATCCATTATGGGGTTGAGATATCATATATGACGGCATGGAGAAGTGTTGAGGTTGCTCGTAATAAGGTATTTGGTAGTTATGATGAATCGTTTGATGAGTTGCAGTGGTATGTTGAAGCTTTGAAGAAGAAATGTCAAGGCGGTTTGGCATTTATTGAATCGATTCCATTTCAAAATGTTTCACCGGTTATTCATATGTTTTCGTGCATGTTTGGATGGTTTTAATTATTGTCGGCCTATATTGTTTGTAGACGGGACATTTATGAAATCTCGATGTAAGTCAACTCTCTTATCCGCCGGCAAAGGATGGTAATCAAGGTAAGTTATGCGTGACACTTATATTGGTTTGTGTTTTCTATGTGTTTTGATGTGAAAGTTGTTGTTTTACTAATTTGAATATTTCATTTTTGTTTTTATATAGGACTATTTCCATTTGCCTTTCTTTGTTGTAAGTTCGAAAAATTATGATAATTGGCATTGGTTTCTTTCAAAAGTAAAAGCGATTAATGGTCGTGATGTGCTTATTGTATCGGATCGAAATGTTGGGTTGATGCAAGCGATTCAGATGTTTTTGGTAGTTCTAAGCATTTTTTTGTTTGGTTCATCTTTGTCGTAATTTGAAAGATATGTGTGGTGGCAAGCGTTCTTCCTTTAAGAATATTTGTTTAAAATTTAAAGAATGTGCTTATGCGCCTCTGATTGAGTTGTTTGAGAAGAAGCTTGAGGTATTTAAAGGAGTTGGTGGACAGATTGCCTTAGATTTTTTGGTTGACCTTCCTTTTGAGTGGGCCATTGCACATTGTTCGATAATCGTTATTCGAACTTACATCAAATCTTTGCGAGTCATTCAACAATTGGATTATTGATGCTCGAGGACTTCCTATCACTTGTATGGTGGGTGTATAAGAAAAAAACTTATGGTATGGTTTGTCGAGAAAGAAAAGCGAATAATGGTTTGAAATGGAACAAGCTTCTTTGTGCTAAGATGGATAAAAGTGGATAGAGAATTTGAAATTTGGTATGTCATGGCAGGTTATGAAAGCTACTAACTCTATTTATGAAGTTGTATCTAATCCTACTGTGCGAGTTGATTTGGATTGTCGAACATGTTCTTGCTATCAATAAGCGATTCAAGGCTTCCCATCTTTGTCATCTTTGTTGTTGTTATTGTCGAGCACAGTAGCGGAGTTGAAGACATAATTGATAAATACTTTTAAATAGTTATTATGTCAAGTGCTACGAGGAAGCCTTATTCAATTCAACAACTTATAAGTATGAGATTCAAAAATCATCGAAGCTTCGATAATCTTACCCCGGTAATGAAGAAATTGCTGGGCGGCCTAAGAAGAAGCGAATTGCATCAAGGGGTGAAATTGAGGAGTAGTACAAAGGAAACATAAATGTAGTAGATGTAATAAATGTTGTAATCACAATTCTAGGACATGTAGAGATTCAGTGTAATGTTGATTATATTTTAGTTGTGGCGAAGAATTTATGAGTTTGATTATTGGAATTGATGAGCAGAAGTGGATTTTGTTTTGTGGTCTGAAAAAGCATTGAATCTTTGTTATCAATTTTTTTTGAAATTTCTGTCAAATGGAACCTGATGCCAGGGGTTGGCATCAGAGCTTCTGGATTGATTTGTTCCTGCAAAATCCATTCAAATGGAACCTGATGCCAGTGCTTGGCATCAGAGCTTCTGGATTGATTTGGGTCCTACAAAATCCATTCAAATGGAACCTGATGCCAGGGGTTGGCATCAGAGCTTCTGGATTGATTTGGGTCCTGCAAAATCTAGTCAAATTCAACCTGATGCCAGGGGTTGGCATCAGAGTTTCTGGATTGATTTTGGTCCTCCATAATCAAGATCAAATTGCATT
>CM028377.1:40327270-40381181 GCA_013146195.2 Codonopsis lanceolata
CGCCGCTTTTGAAAAAATGGTTCCATCATTTTCGATTTGCCGAAAACGCTGCTTTTGTAAGCTGTCCCACCTCGCTTTTGCTCTATGTTGGGCAAAACACACCATCTATCCCACCTAGCGGCTGTTGTTTGTTTACATGAGGCCGAACTATGTTTTGTCTCGATTTTTATTATGGATACGTGAGGCAGCCCTACTTCGGTAGGTCTGACCATCAGAGCGTTTAATTTGCATATCTGCTTAAAAACTACGATAACCTACTACAACCGACAAAATATGTCTAGGGTATGGAGATTAGAGCTACTACATTATAAACATTTGCATCATAAACTACCACATTTGCATCTCTCCCCATTTTAATTGCATGAAATTGGGTGTCTATTTCTTATCAACGATGTTTGTTTACTCGAAGCTTCGGTTACCCAGAACTCCATCGCTGGGCTCAGACACCCAAATTTCAAGACTTAATATGTAATCTTGGCATGTGATATCAAGACTTGTTAAACACTAACAAATGTCAAGTTACAGGGTTTAGATTGCAAAAAAAATGCAAAAGAAATGAAAGGATGCATGAATAGTGAATTGCAAGGGGCCAAAGTGTCGGAAATCGAAACAAGAAGGAGCTGGCACCACCCATGAATAGTGCAGGCGCCGCTAACATGCTAAATGGGAGCCGCGCCCATTTCTTAGGGGTTCGGCGCCTAAACAGTATTTGTGCTCTTCCGATTTGAGAATTAGTACACTCCCTCAAACGCGCGGTACAAGCCGATGAAGCTCAGAAAGAAAATCTTAATAACGAAGGAATCCCTCATTCGGCCTATAAATAGAAGGCTCCGGCTTCAGAAATTGACACCAAATACGCAGTAACACACCGCTGAAAGTTTACGAAAGGAGAGCGCCGAGAGTTCCTCCTCCTATAAGCTCAAGCTCACAAATCTCCTCCAAACACAAATCCAACCGGTCAAAGTGAGCCTTAGCCATCCAGCTAGGATTCCACTCTATTCCCCCGGTCCAAAAATCCCAAAAAGAGCAGTTGTTCTACCAAAATCCAAAGGCCAAACCGGCAAGCATTGTCCGATTCCGCCGGCAAGCAAACAACAAGAAAAAGCGCTTAGCTTGCTCCGCCTGCTTTACTTGCTCGAAAGCAACTTTCTGAAGCTTATTCTCGCCTCGAATCAGCTGAAAGAAAAAAAAGACTCAGATCCCTGAATGACGAGCGAAAGCATACCTCACGCTCTTAAATGTAAGCCTTTAAGAGTTGTTATTAAAAAAAATGTTATTTTCATCCGGCTCAATGTAAAAAATATAAGATGTTATGCTGCCCGGATCTATATAGAAAATAGCATTAAAAAGAGCCATTATTATGACCAAATATTTTTAAATGTATTTGTAATTACTAGACGGAGGTGACTGCAAGTCTGTAAATAATGTAAATACAGATATATCTGTTTTTTTAATTATAATGCTTTATTTCATTTGCTAGATTAATATAATAAAAACATATTTTAGCCAAAAACTGTTTTTGAGACTAAAAGGGCGAGGTGGGTGCCTAACACCTTCCCACCTCGTAACTTAGCCTCCGAACCATTTTTCTACAAACTCTGGTTATTTTTTGTTTTTTCTTTGTTTCTCCTTAAAATAAAGATGGTGACTATGTTTAAACATTTTGGATCACAGTGAGGCCCGCAACATCTTTTTTTTTTTTTTTTTTGCACTTTTTCGTTTTCCCCTAAATAAGGGACGATGAGAATGAAAAGTGTGATGCATTTCCTGCATCTTGTTTTCCCCAAAACAAGGGAGGATGATATATGGGGAAACCCAAATCACTCACAGTGATCCAAAATAAACCTAAGGTCACGGTGAGGCCCGCAACATCCTTTTTTTGCACTTTCTCGTTTTTCCCTAAACAAGGGATGACGAGAATGAAAAGGTTGATGCATTTTTCGTGCCTTGTCTTCCCCTAAACAAGGGAGGGTGAGATACAGAGAAATCTCAGGCACTCATAATGACCTAAGGCAATTTTCGAAAAGTCCATAGTGAGGTAGGACGTGTTCCCACGCGCCCTCGCAACATCCTTTTTTTGCGCTTTTCTGTTTTCTCATAAATAAGGGACGATGAGAATGAAAATGGTGATGCATTTTCCATATCTTATTTTCTCCTAAACAAGGGAGGGTGAGATACGGAAAAATCCAAAGCTCTCATAATGGATGAAAGCTCACTCGGTGACCGAGACGTATTCAATGCGTTTTTTTGACAACACCCTTTCTGCATTTTTAGTTTCGTCTTCTCCTAAACAAGGAAGGATGGAATAGAAAGCGTGGTGTCCTTCCGCGTGTCACGCTCCCCTAAAAAAGCACGCGCGGGGTTCGAAAGTGATTTGGGGCACCCACACGTACTCTTCGTGATTTGCAATGCATTATAATTATTTATGGTATTATTTTAAAATTTCAGCTATTAATAATCATAGCTTAGAGGAAAATAAATGAATGACGAATAATTGATAGAAATTGAAATGTCATGTATTGCATATTGGTGTATTGCAGAAAAATGTTTATTATTGTAAATATATAAAAATATATAAAAATTAAGGCAAAACGCATATTTGGGCCACTGTATTTTTCCAAAAATTGCAATTAGGCTATTGAAACGTCAAAATTTTCGAGATGACCACTGTACCAGACTTATCCTGCTTTTTAACCTATTTTTGGATAGACGTTAAGTTGAACTGTTAAATTATGTTATATACCTATTTTGCCCATATGTTCATCTTATTTTCATCTTCATCTCTCTTCAAGTAGCCGGATTCAGATTGTGCAAAACCAAACCCCAAAGCAAAAAGAAGAAAAACAGTTATGTGTAAAAGACACAGCGACCGATCGAATCAAACACAACACCCATCTCGTTTCGACTTTTCTCTCTCTCTTCTTCATCAACTGGGATCGACCTTTTTCTCTATTCTTCGTAGCTAACTGTAAATCCGGATTTTCATAGCAACCCAGATCTGGATTTTCATAGCTAACGGTAACAGATCTGGGTTTTATAGATATGGATTTTCATATCAACCCAGATCTCATTTTCAGAGCTAACTGTCTGGTGGCTTGGCCATGCGGTTTCGCCGGTGGAAGAAGAAAAAGATGATGGGTTCTGCATATTTGAGTTTTGTAACAGATCTGGGTTCTTTTCGAGACGGATTGATACTTAGTGGCTTGACAAATAAAGAAGGTTTTCGGACGATTTGCAGGAAGACATTGTAAGGATTTGAAAAGACAACTTTGACTTGGATAGCTCGTTGTTGAGCTTTCTCACTAAAGCCCCCAACTTGGTGTTGAAGTTCAAAGCAAATGTATTGTATTTATTCATGCAACTATTGTCATTCCCATTGACAAGGTTGGTGCTTATCTCCAATGGCAAACACCACATAGGAGGAAGTCGTCCTAGGGAAATTTTTCGTACTCCGAGCCCGTATAATTCATTGATGAACTTGTCAGCGATTCCAATGAGATAATCTTGGTACTCCTCAATTTTGTATTGGGATCTCCTATTGGGAAGGGTATAGTAGTTCTCAAGGAAGTCGTTGGTTCGCAAGCTCATCAAGTATAGAGCCTCGTTTATTATGTTGTTGCCTTTCTTGGTTTCGCCGGCGAAGGAAGATAAGATGAACATAGGGGCAAAATAGGTATTTAACATATTTTAACAGTTAAACTTAACGTCCATCCAAAAAATGGGTTAAAAAGCAGGATAAGTCTGGTATAGTGGCCATCCCGAAAATTTTGACGTCACAGTGGCCTAATTGCAATTTTTTGAAAAGTAGAGTGGCCCAAAGGTGCGTTTTGCCAAAAAATTAATAAACTTTACTTTAAAAACAGTATAATATCATATCGTTTGTGATATCCGATAAAGGAGTCAGATCGACACATTTTAACAGAACCTCCAACATAATTCATATAAGACTATTGAATTAAAAAAGAAAAGTAAATACTAAATAAAACACAAAATAACACTATTATTTTCACATGGGGAAGCAGGAGGGTGACGTGAGGGAGGAAAGAAGGAAAATAAAAGAGAAATGAGGAGAGGAGAGAAGAGACGGGGGGACATAGGTTGGAGGAAAAAATGGATTGCACTGCCTAGGAAAAGAAATTAAATGTACAAAGATTACTTATTTTAAGACAATAATTAATAATTATAATTAACAAAAAATGACATGTTTTCAATACAACAATTAAATAACTAACAGATTGGCTCTTTTAAAAAAAGTAATGGATTTTTGTTTCCAAGGACGTAGGTTGGCGGAAAGAATGGATTGCACTGCCAAGGAAAATAAATTAAATGTATAAAAATGACTTATTTTAAGACAACAATTAATAATTAACAAAAAAATGACATGTTTTCAATACAATAATTAAATAACTAACAGATCGACTCTTTTAAAAAAAAATAATGAATTTGTGTTTCCAATGCGTATGTTCCCAATGCATGTTAACATCTTATTTATAATATATATATATATATATATATATGTTGGAAAAAATGACCACTCAATTTAGGCACCCAAATTAGGTAGCACCTGGCCCTTATTAGTATGTCCAAGACTTAGAAAGCGGTGAATTGTGGTCGCGACAAGAAGTCAATAACTTAGCATATATAAATATGTGGAGATAATCGTTTCAACAAGTCTAGTAGAAGCTATTTATTTTTCAATTCGAACAAGCAATTGTCGGTCGGTTGCCCGAAGGAAGCCTAGTACGTGATGACTCTGAATCCTCATATGTTTCATAATGGAATGCCCGTACCCTTCGTCAACAAATCCTCATCTGTCGTGTCTACTTTCTCTTCACACTGAGGAGGCAACAAATCTTTTAATCTTTGATATCATCCTTACTTAATTTCCTATTTCCTTCCAAATGGCCTAAAAAACAATTTATTTAATCACAAGAAATAAGTAAAAGGTTGACCAAATATATCTAGAGAAATTAATTGATCTTAATTTATACAAATTTTAATTAGTGAGCTAGGTAAAACTAAAGAGTGGTAAAACAAACTCCCCCTAATTCATAGTTGTGTGGGACACAAGACCGTCTATAAAATTACACTACAAGTTTTAATGCTGCTGCTTTCTAATAGTTTGAACCACATACGATTAATTACACAAATAATTAAATCATTAAGAAAAAAGAGGAGTTGTAATCTTGCCATATTAGTAGGCCTAAGACCTAGATTGTTGTGGATTGCTAAGAAAAAGAAGAGCTGTAATCTTGAATGATTATTAACTTGGGACATGGATTACCTTGCCATATTAGTAGGCCCAAGACCTAGATTGCTGCGGATTGCTACGATGACAAGAAATTAATAAATCTATCTATATATAAAAGCTAGTTAGTTTAAAAAAGATAAGATCCCATCAATATATATTTGCTAAAAAAGAAAAGTTATCTTTGAGTATTATTATATAGTAGTTAGCATGCATTGAGAACACAAATCTAATTAATTGATTACACAACTCTCATGATTTATTGAAAATGTGCAAATATACACATGTGGTAGAAAATACCGAATTTCTATGTAGTAGTATTTAATAGGAGTAGTCACACATTAAAAATCTGTAAATACAAATCTCTTTTGGTGCACACTTAATTTATTGATTAATTAAAATGAGCAAATAACATTGAAATAAGAACAAATGTGATATAAAAATCCTGTTCATGGAATACATGCGATTACAAAAGAAAATATAACTACAATTAATTATAAAAAGTCTGCTATGGAAATCTTCATATATGACTTGCCTGTATTTGAAACTTTTCTGTCTCTTTCATCGTATCTGAAATTATAATATCAAAACAAAATTTATTTTTGCAAATAACCACAATTAATTATAACTTATTGGTAAATCATATGAATATATACGATTAAATCATAGTAGTAGATACCAACCACAAATTATAAATATTTAATAAATCTATATGTTATATAGTAAATAATATACATCTGAATTACTATTTATACTACTTAAGATCCTAAATTTTAATAACAAAAAATATCAATTATTAAACTCCAGAAAATTATGAACTAGAAAATGACTTAAACAATTCATAAAATAATGGATTAAATGAGATCAATTATATGTTGACAATTGGGTGGGTTGGGTCGAAACAGATTGTATCCCATTATAATCTAAAATTAAACGGGTCGATCCATTTTAACTCAGATTTTCTGTCAAAAAACCTACATTTATATAGTAAAAATATGGGGTGACGGGCCCGACCTGCTAAATTCTTTGGGTTGAAACAAGTAATTGGTTTCGACCAAAAAAATTAACGGGTCAGGTTGAGTTAGGTCATTTTCACACCGGGTTTTGGGTTGTAATTGTCAGATCTAATTACACCGATATAATTTGTCATTTTCATCATGTTTTTTCTTTATTTTTAACTAGATCTTCATACATGTGCCTATGACACGGTGCCAGCATATCTGATTTCGTCAATTGAAATGACAGTACCTAAATAGAAAGTACGATTTAAAGAAAAAATTACAGTTGAATGATATATTGCTTCAAGTGAAAGTTGAGGGATTGGTGTTTTATAAGGAGTGACTGTTCAGAAGATTAATCGCATGATGCGACTTTGTAATATGAAGATAAAACATAGGGAGAAGAAAAAATGGTGACTGCTCATAATATTAATTATAGGGGGTGACTTGTAATAGAAAAATAAAAAATAGAGAGTTCAAAATGGATAACTACACACACATGTAAATACGAGAGTGGATCTCAATTGTTAAATTTTTAAAGATAATTCTAAATAGCCATAATCAATTACCTAATTGTTTTATAATATAATTTTTTTATAATCTTTATTTTATTTAGATATAATTTAATTAAAAGAGATATATGTACACGTCCTGAATTAAAACTAGACGACATATATAGATAGGGTGGGACTAGAGGTGGTTTTTTCGCGCCCGTTGCGCCCAAGCCATAAATAATGGGTATGGGCACACCCAAAATTTTAAGTGAAGCGCGAAATGGGCATCCCTTGGGCACATTGATTATGATGGGGTAAATGAGCGTACCACTTGGGCACCCATACTAAAACTCATTAACTTTCTCTTCTAATTTTGTTTTATCAATTACATACATAATTATAAAATATTTAAGATTAATAATGACATTTAATATAATTAATATATTTATATTATACACCCACTCTTCCAACCACCCCCCACACACACACATATATATATATATATATATATATATATATATATATATATATAATATTTATATTGTACACCCACTCTTCCAACCACCCCCACCACACACACACACACACACACACACACACACACATATATATATATATATATATATATATATATATATATATATATATATATATATATATATATAATATTTATATTGTACACACACTCTTCCAACCACCCTCCACACACACACACACACACACATAAGTACACTGTCCTTCCAATCGCCACCCTCACCCTAAAATTGCAAAACATGCAAATGTTATTCATATGACTCTGTACTTAAATGAAACACAACATCACTCCCAAATTGCTTCAATTTTTATAACTCGTAAATATCCGTCTATGTTACACTATAAATGGATTCATAGCGATTTTGTGAAAGCTGATTAATGCAACATCGCGACATTCTTATTTCTTTCGAACCTTCTCATATAGATTTGTATATGTGGCTTGAGATTAGCTTGTTCGGTTTTGTTAGGTTTCCACTCGTGTGTGTTTGTTGGGCTTCGATGAAATTAAAATCTAACCACAAAATAGAAGATTGAATTGAGGATTACAACAACAAAAATATTTTTTACATACTAATACATAAAACTATTAGTAAAAATTAAAATGCAATTTCGAAGAAAAGTTATTTTCTTCACAAACTACTACTTCCGTTCTTAGTTCATTTGTCACATTTTATTAGGTCCCTATCATTTTCCTTTTATTAGTGTCATGTGTTAAAGAGAGAGAGAACATAGAACTCTAATACTAACTACTCCATCGCGCACCCTAAGCATACCGTTTGAAAAATTAATTAATAAGAAGTTATATTAATATAATTGGAGTTGGTCTTAATTACAAAAATATACTTTAGCACAAGCAATATGTCGGTCTTTTTCAATTATTGTGGTTGTAATTATATATATATATATATATATATATATATGGTGAGTTGTAACTTTTGATAATTTTTTGTTAAAAAATTTTTTTTTTTTGTAATTTTTATATTTATTTGATAAGTGCATGTTAATGAGTAAATGGGCGTGCCCATTTAGTCTTCATAATATATGCCCATATTATTAAATGGGCATAATTTCTTTCTTCACCGTTTTAATTAAAAATCGCCCATTAGGCGCAAATGTCGCCCATTGCACTACGGGACTATACATATCTGGCTTTCAACTCGTCGCACGCTATTTCCTTAAATGTACACAAGGTACAACACCTTGATGCATGAAGCGATGGCCCATATTAGTAATCCCAAGACCAGAAAGCGGTGGATTGCGATCGAAGTCTGTAGAGAGTTAAGCTACTGTATTTTTCTATTCGAAGAAGCAACGGTCGGTCGGAAGTCCATTACGCGATGGCTCTGAATCCTCATCTGTTTCCCAATGGAATGCCCGTACCCTTCATCAACGAGATGTTCGTCTTGGCAAGGGACGGTGTTGATTTTGAAGTTAACAAGATTCCCGGGTCAGCATCCTTTGATTTATCACCTCCGATCATGCGCTGATTTATTTATTTATTTGCAATTTCTTTTTTTGTTGATTGATGATCGTTTGTGTTCGGTATAGTGAAATTTGTGATGTTTTTCCGCATATATTCATGAATTGACTGCCTCTTTTGATTTATCTCCTCCGATCATGCCCTGATTTCTTTATTTAATTACTTGCAATTTCTTTTGATTGATGATTGGTTCTGTTCGGTATAGTGAAATTTGTGATGCTTTTCCGCATATATTCATGAATTGCCGGTGGCTCTTTTGATGTCTCCTTCGATCATGTGCGCCTCTTTTCGTCTAGGGTTCTTAAATTGACGAGTCAGAGGAATCTTGTGATTTATGGGAAATTTTTCTTACAATTCGCGATGATTTTATTAAATATTTGTATCCAGAAACTTGTTTTTCTATAATATATATACACACTGCAATGATCTATGAGTCCTTTTTTTGTATAAGAACATTCCAGTTTAAGGAGATGTCGGCCTGGACTATTTTGTAAATGGCCTGATAAAAGAGACTTGCAACCTTTGGACTGTAGTTGTGGAGGTGAGGCTTTTGAAAGAGGAGGAGGCCTCCATTGATATTTTGGTGCTCTACACATGCATTTATGGAATATATGATGAAAAAGAAATGTTGCAGCTTCCATTAGAGATGCTGAAGTAATGAGCACTCACCAGTTGAGTTTTCTAGATCAGGCTTTACTGGATTCAAGATTTCGTCAAAACTGGGACTACTGCCCAAAGGGGGGAGGGAAAGAAAAATCAATACACATTTTTGTCCAATCCCTCTGTGACTCAAAGTAGGAACTCATTGATAGGCCATGGAAGCCAACTAGCCAAGCACCATATGAAGCCACCCCTGCCTTTCGACGTATTAAATGGCGCCTGAAGATCACAGATCTACTTTTGTCCCTATGAAACGAAGAATGACAAAAAGATCAATGCACAACTTTCTTCCAATCCCTCTGCGACTGAAAATAGGAACTCATTTATAGGCCATGGAAGCTGAGCACCATATGAAGCCTGACAAGCACCCTTACCTTTCAACATATCAAATGGCGTGTGAAGAAGATTGCTCTAACTTTTATCCCTATGAAACGAAGAATGACAAACACCAAGAATACCTGAAATTCTTTTTACTGAACATGCAGACCGAAGCAGCCATGTCTGGGACCTTGGGATATATTTCACCCAAATTATAACCCCAAGCTGTGGAAGAGATGACAATGGCACTTAAGGTAAAGATCTTGAGGTCTTTGGTTCCAATCCCCATACCAAGGGGCCATACTTACCTATAAAAAAAAAGTGCTGATGTTAGTCCTGGGAAGCCATAAACCAAGTCTAGGGCTTGAATATAAGCTAACAACCATGGAAAAACTTAGTGCTTATGCTCCGTAACCTGGTCTAGTAAACTTCAACCTAATTACTCTCACTGTTCCGAGTAAAGAGTCCACTATATTACTTTGGGATGTTTCACTATAAGAGTCCACTTAAAAAAAATATATTTATCGTCTCCATAAGATGTCAACTTTACCCTCCACATTTGATATGAACATATTGATTATGCTCGAACATATAGATGCTCAAACATTTTTGTAATTATGACCAACTTTAATGCTAGTTATATTTCCCTTAATAATTTGACTTTTCAACATGGACTCTTTGGTTGGAACGGATGGAGTATATCATATGCTTTCTCAAAGGCCAGTGAGGGAACCTGTTTTGACAGCTTCTTTGTGCATTGAAGAATACAATGACTTCCTCGAATGACTCATTTTCTGGGAAGTAGACTAAGCAGTCTCGAATATGAAGTAGGAAATCTAATATCCACTATAACTGGCCACTATAAAGTAGGAAATCTAAAAGCCAAAGTCCATAATATGCCCTCTATCCCAAAAAACACTTTAAGAGCTGTTTAATAGTATATATTTACTTTCTTGTACTTATAAATTTTTTTTTACTTTCATATATAATTGCGCTAGAACTGACTTTATTTTCATATCACATAAGACCGCCATCATGCTTTTGGAATGGGGGGATAAATTTGGAAGAAAAATGGAAATTTGTAGCCTAAGTTTTACAATACGACAATTTTTTGGACTATGTAAAATGCGAAATGACCCTTTTTATGAGAGGGAGTTTGTATTGATGTCTATCTTTCTTAGGGAGAAGAGTGATGAAGGATGGGATTATATTTGCCCAATACTACTGTTTGATGCAATTAAGAAATATAACAGGCACAACCTGAAGAAAACCATCAAATAAAGAGAAGCTATCTTCAAACTACTTGGCGCACAAAGTTTTTTATTTATCCCTACAAACATGACGTACTGCAGTTCCTCTTCCCAACCAAAGCTACAAGCACTAGAGACAAAATTATGGATACAGACTTCGTTTGTAGTTCTGATCCTGTCTACAAATGGAGTTATTTGTTCTGTTGGCAACAATGTTTTGATGCTTTCTTATATAATTACTACTTATCAAAAAAAAACCCAAGTATCTCCAGGATCAATTCTTGAAAGGAGTGTGAGAGCTCTGTGTCTCACCTATCCTTGCATGCGGAAAACTTGGTATTGTGTATCGGTCTCTTAAGGTTTGGCACCCCCTCTATCTGTATTTTTGATGTCTTCTACAGACAAGGCAATGCATTGTAGACAGAAGATGCCAAGGGGATGATTTTGAAACCTCTCTATTTGTCCAATAAGGTGGAATTAAGGCTAGTACGTCTGAAACCTCTCTATTTGCCCAATAAGTTTGTGGATTTTTGTGGCTGGAATCAGATGATTCTTTAGCTGAGATACAAGTCTTGGGGTTTATATGGAAGAAGAGGATTCACAGATCTAGTGATTGCAACTCCATCCTTAACTTCTATTTGATTACGCATGATTTTGGTTTGTTTCTGCACTAAGGTGGCCTTAATGTGTCCCTTTCACTATGGTGGTTGTTCATTGAGTAGTTGTCTGGCTGGTTTTGTCTGTTTTAGTTTTCATCTGCTTTCGGATAAACCTACGTCATTTTTGTGAGTCGGTAAATTATGAGTATTTGTTTTTATGTGGAATTGACCCAATGCCTTTACCATCAGGGTAAATGGAGGAAGCGTCAAAGCAAAGGGTACAATCTATTTGTCAAATATCCGCATGGTCTTTGTTGCGAATAAGCCTGTTGAGGAATTCACTGCATTTGACATGCCCCTGGTATGGAGTTCTCCTCTTGCATAAGATTTTGGGGTTTGCCTATTAGCTTAAGCTGTTAAGCATGACTGTATATGTTTTTATACTGGGGCAACGAAAAAGAAATGATGGTGGAATAGAAGATGATCAAGAAAAGTGAGTTTAAAACCATGGAGGCTATCTCATCAATGTGTATATATTAAGCACAAGTAGGTTAACATAATACAGACACTTACACCCATAATATTCTTAACACTTTCTCTCCAGCTGGGGAATAATTATCATATATTGCTAAGGTTGTAGTAGTTCGCTTTAGACACACCAAATTGGTTTTAAAGAAATCATCTAATTGATCTGTAGATATCATTTTGAAAAATCTATTGTTGAAAATTTCCCTATCAAATAAATTGACATTGTAAGAGGCATTGACTCCAACATGCTAATACTGATGAGATGACTTGGACAAGCCGAGCACGATTTTTTTTGTTTTTGTTTTTTTTGTTTTATGGACTATGACGCATGATTGATGGATGGTGCACACACAAAAAACAGTTGCATTTTATTGTATTGATGATGTTCCATGGCGATGGTGTATAGGTAACAGTGGTATGAATTCTTACAAAATAAGTGATCGTAATTCTTAATTATCTTTTCATCAAGCTTATGTTAGAATCAAAAATGGATTCCTTATATTCCAGCAAACTAAATTTTTAGCTTATTTGTGTCGAGCTTAGTCATATATATTCTTACAAAGCCGGTCCTAAGCCCAGGTAAAGGAGGAAGGTTGTGTTAGGTAGCAACGGCTCCAACTAGAAGACTATGAAAACGGAGGTTGGAAGAATTTTTGGTACTTATATGTTATAGAACGAAGACCAAGACAGTGTAAATAGATGGAGCAGATCTTTTATCTGCTCAGGAAGTGGCTTCTGCCTCCGGGATTGAAGGAGTGAAAAAAAATTCTTGATAAAAGTAGGCCAAGGCTGGTCCCAAAAGGATTCTGAGGGCTATCTGACTTAGAAAGGAGCCCAAAGCAGTTGGTTCCATAGTCTCCATCATTACACTTAGTCCTTTTCCTATTGATCTTTTTCTTCCTCTCCTTTTTTTTTTTGATAAGTAAGAAAATATTATAAATATGAGAGCGTCAAAACAGGTGACGCGTCCTCTATACAGCAGTAATAATTACATTATGTTATGTTATCCACAAACTCTACAAAGGGGTTTGCGTAAAAAGAAATCACCTCATGACACCAAAAGAGCAGAGTATGCATAATAATCTCCTTGATCTTCTCTACTCTTCTCTTTGAAACAATTAGGCATCACCCACACCATTTTGAAACAATTAAACACAAAGTCCCAACACTTGTTGGTAAAAGGGCAATGCAACAATAAATGGTTGACACTCTCCCTATCACTTTTACACAAGCAACACATGTTGACTAAAATTTTACCACGACGTTGGAGATTGTCGCAAGTTAACAGATTTACAGCTTCCCACATACACCCACCCTTATAGGGCCTTGGTCTTCCACACTCTTCCACGGAACGAAACAGTGCTTCTCGAGATCTTCTGATAAAAGGATTTAACTGAGAAATCTTTGCTCTTCCCTCCATCCCACACAACTTGATCTTCTCTATGTTTATCCACTTCCCGACTATAAAGCAACTTGAAGAGATGCCCAAGAGAGTCCAACTCCCAATCTTGAAAGTTTCTTCTAAAAGTGGGGTTCCAAATAGCATTTTCTCCATTGAAATGTAACACAGAACTAACTGTTTCCTCCTTATGTGTAGCAAGGCTATACAACAATGGGAAAGCCCTTTGAAGGTCTGTACCCCCACACCAATTGTCGCTCTAAAATCTAACTAAGTTGCCAATACCCACATCAAAAGCTATGTATCTCTTCATAATATCCCACTTCCTTCTAATACCTTTCCACACCCCCACCCCATAAGAAGAGTGCACATCAATTGGATTCCACACATGGCCCCCAACTCCATATTTGCTCACCACAACCTTCTTCCAAAGAGAATCTGTTTCGCGCAAAAATCTCCAAAGCCATTTCCCCATCAACGCCACATTGAACAATTTTAACCTTTTAATCCCCAATCCACCACCTCTCAAACTCGAACACACCACCTCCCATCGTATCAAATGGTACTTTCCATCCACTGCTTGACCCTCCCACAAAAAGTCTCTCTCCAACTTTTCGATCATCTGCACCACTGAAATCGGCATAGCAAACATCGACATAAAATAAGTAGGCAAGCTTGAGAGGATACTTTTGATAAGGGTTAATCTGTCTCCCTTAGAAAGATACTGTTTTTTCCAGCCCCCTAACCTGCATTCGAATCTTGCTATAATCGGGTTCCACAACTCATTATTTCTAGAATTAGCACCTAAAGGAAGCCCAAGATAAGTCGTTGGGAAACCACCTACCTTACAACCAAAATATGGAGCAAGATCATCCATATTCTCCACCTCGCCCACGGCCAACATCTCACTCTTCAAAATGTTCACCTTCAAACCTAAAGCCGCTTGGAAGAATAACACGAGCAACCTTAGGTAACCCAGCTGAGCTGCCTTAGCCTCACAAAAAACCAGGGTGTCATCTGTGAACAGAAAATGTGATACCAACACCTGAGAGCCAACCTCCCTCCCTATTGAAAACCCTCGAATTAATCCATTTGTGACAGCAGTCTCTATGATCTTACTAAGAGCTTCCATAACAATGATGAACAGAAATGGAGAAATAGGGTCTCCTTGGCGCAAACTTCTCGTACTAGCAAAATACCCCGCTGGCTCCCCATTAACTAGAACGGAAAATTTAGGCGAAGATATACAAAACAGAATTCAGCCCCTCCATCGCTGCCTAAAACCCATCTTGCGCATAATATACAACAGAAAGTCCCAATTAACGTGATCGTAGGCCTTTTCTATATCCAATTTGCAAAGCAATCCTGCTTCACTGCCGTGAATCCTCCAATCCACAATTTCATTAGCTATAAGTGACACATCTGTAATTTGCCTGGCTCCCACAAACGCATGTTGAGAAGTGGATATAACCTTATCAAGAACTTTCCTTAAACGACTTGCAAGAACCTTTGCTATGATCTTGTAGATCCCCCCTATGAGACTAATCGGTCTAAAATCTCTTAAGTCCTACGCCCCGATACGTTTAGGGATAAGGGTTATAAATGTAGAATTGAGACTTCTCTCAAACCTCTTATGTTCAAAGAAAAACAGCAAAAGCTCCATCAAATCCCCTTTAATCAATTCCCAGCAATTCTGAAAAAAGGCCATCGGAAAACCATCCGGACCCGGAGCCTTATCCCCTTTCAACTTGAAAACTGCTACTTTAACCTCTTCTTCAGTGAAAGGTAGTTCGAGATTCTCTGTATCCACTAGATCAAGATGATTGAAATGAATGTTGTGGATGCCAATTATTTTCTTCCTTAAATAAACCCTTGTAAAAGTCTGCAATCCCATCTCTTATATCAGAATCTTCAACCAACAGAACATCATTAATGTGAATCTTAGAAATCTGGTTTGCATGTTTGTGAGCGTTTGCAGTCTGATGGAAGAATCTGGTATTGTTATCACCTTCCTTCAACCATTTGATGCGCGCTTTATCTCTTCACATCGAAGCAGCCTCTGAATTTCTAGTTGAAGAAGTTTCCGTCTGGCCAAATCTTCATCCCTCCAAACACCTGACCCTTCCTGAACATCCAGCTCCTTGACCTCCTCCATCAGTCTATCCAACTTTAGTCTTACATTGCCAACAGACTCCTTATTCCACTTCTTCATGTCTTCCTTCAGCATCTTTAACTTTTTGGCTAATCGAAAACAAGGATTACCCTCCACTTCATAAGCTGCCCATTTCTTCTTAAACCAATCCACAAATCCAGGTTCTTCTAACCACATCAGTTCAAACCGAAAGGAAGATTTCCCTTTATTCAGCCCACCACATTCCAAACGCAACGGAACATGATCCGAACACACCCTTGAAAGGCAAGATTGAGATATTCCCCCAAATTTCTCCATCCAAGAAGATGACACTAAAAAGCGATTTATCCTCGAGCATTGCGCCCCCTCACTATTCCTAGACCACGTAAATTCCCCACCTTCTAAGGGAAGGTCCACCAACTCTGTATCATTTAGGAACTCATTGAACTCCACCATAGCTTGTGTATATACTCTTGCTCCTTTACGTTCTTTGGGAAATCTGACAACATTAAAATCTCCTCCAATGCACCATGGAAGATTCCCCCTAGGAGATACAGCTTTGAGTTCATTCCATAAACCTTGGTGACCCGAATCAGCACAAGGACCATAAACCCCTGTAAAAACCCATGTGAAATCATTTTCCAGTCCCTCGAAAGTTCAAGAAACTGAGTGAGAACCGATCAGTGTATCCTTCCTGGAAACCACCCTCGAATCCCACATAACCAGTATACCCCCGGCCGACCCAATAGCATCTAGATGTTCCCCCTGCGTCCACCTATCACCTCCAACACTCATAACCATTTTTCTGTCCATACGAACCACCTTAGTCTCCTGTAAGCAAACTACCTGAGGATTCCATTTACGAATCGCTGCACTTAACACTACTCGCTTCGACTCATCATTTAAACCCCTAACATTCCATGAAATAATACGTATATGCATAATTAAACATTCAGATTTGATTCCTCACCCTTCCCACCCCTGCCGTCGACAATATCAAAATTGAGACTACATCTCAAATTTTTGAGCTCCCTGCTACTCCTTGACCATGGCCTCTTGCTGCTAACACTATTTTCCTTCCCCACTGATTTCCGCCCTCTATCCATTTCCTTTTGTAAATTCAGAATTTTTTCTTCGTAGCCTGCACAAGATACCCCAAGCAGCTTCCCGACACCCTTCACCCTCCTCTTAACCCACAGCGAAATATCTTTCTTTTCATTCCCAATCATCAACAACTCAAAACCTTGCATATCTTCAGGTCTGACCACTGTCAAGGTGAGCACTCTAAGGGTTTTTCCACATTTTCCATACACTCCTCCATGCCCGGAACTATGGCCTCTGGATTCACAGCCTTAGACTAAGTCACATCTTCTTCACCCAAGATGACCTTCCTGAAGCCACACACCCAGGCGAAAAGCCGGGTCGTTCTTCTTCGAGTCCAAGGGAACCCATGTAATTCTAAGCACAACAGTTCCTTCCTCTACTCTGACTAATACTAACATCTTCTTTATCAAGCTCTTCTTCGCTCTCCGATTCGACATCCATTAGCACACCATCAATTAGAGGAGTCAACGCATCCTGCTTTTGCTTAGCTTTCTAAGCTCTTCGGCCCTTACTTCATCGCCACCTCTTTTTCCCACTTTTTCACCCTAGTAGTCCATCTCCATCATTGCACTTCGTCTTTTTCCTATTGATCTTTTCATTCCTCTCATTTTGCTTAGCTTTTAAACTCTTCGTCCCTTCCCTCATCGCCAGCTCTTTGGCCCACTACTTCACCTTCGGTGCCTGGACCTCGGACTCAGCACTAAGGAGAGAGTCTGTGTGATGCAATTCCAAATCCACCCTTGGCTGAAGGAGAGTCCCATTATCCACTTTTCCCACCACTTTCTCCATAACCTCAGTCTCATAACTTCTCCATTATCCATTTCTCCCACCACTCTCTCCACAACTTCAGTTGTCTATCCCTACTTTCTAGGAATTTTGTTATGTTGGTATGCAAATAACTCCAGGATATTCACTATAAATATCCTAGGAACTTCTTTGTTTAAGGTAGTCAGATTTTATTAGTCATTTGAATTTCTAACTTGGAGATTTGTCCTCTTGAATTGGACTGTGTTTGTTGGTTATAATTGTGTCAAGATTCTTCACTTTTATAGCTAGTAAATATTCTTATCTTGTCCTTGGTTCCTAACTTCTTATGGTCTTAGCTTCTATTTCTATCACCGTGTCTTCTTCCCCAGAATGCCCCAGTAACCAAGGTAAAGAAGGTAGGAAAAGAAGGTGACCAGGGTAGAATAGGAATTGCTGAGCCTACTGAATCTCCTCTCCTCCTGTGTCTTTCGAGGCCTGCCGGATTTAATTGCTGCGCTTATTCCTCTCATTTCTTACAAAAAAACGCGCAGTAATTTATTATTCTCTTCATCCCAAAAAAAAGTCTCATCAGACAAGTCAAACCTTGTAGCATTGTAGGGTCGTAGCTTACTTGTTTGTACCTTCTTTGAATCGCACTAAAGGTATATCTTTCTTTGGAAATGAGACCAGTTTTTTGGGACACATTGAAGAGTCTATGTTTGAAAAGTCTAATTATTAAAGGATATATAACTAGTATTAAATTTGGTCATAATTACAAAAATGCTAAAATGCTTGAGCATAATCAATATGTTAATATCAAATGTGCAGTGTAAATTTGAAATGTTCTGAACATGATAAACATAATTTTTGAAAGTGGACTTATAAAGTGAAACATCTCAAAATATTATAGTGAACTCTTTACCCGAAACAGAGGGAGTATTTAGAATTTGACATTAATAGAAACTTAATTAAATTTGGCAAACACAGAATGCCTACGTATGGGAAATTTAGGAGGAAATAGAATGGATTAAATATCAATCATTAATTATCTTAGTGCCATTTGTACATTCACATTTTGGATTGTATCAGTTTAACTTCAAAGCAACTCTGATTTGTGTTGTATGTGACCTAACATGGTAGATGGTTTACTTCAGTTTTCTCCTATTACATGTTCCTCCTACCACGCTTAATTCATTCCATGTTGCTCACCGTGACATGTTTCCTTTTGCAGCTTTACGTGCGTGGTGAAAAGTTTAATCAGCCAATATTTCATTGTAATAACATTTCCGGTCTAGTGGAGCCAGTAAGTACACGAGAAGATATGACTTGGTGAAATATATCTAGCCTCGTCTTGTATAATCTGATTCCTGTCATATCTTATTTTAGGTAGTCCCAGAGAACCAGAACCGGGTTTTGTACTCAACTCACTCATTCAAGATCATCTTCAAGGAAGGAGGTTGTGGGACGTTTGTGCCAATGTTTTTCAACTTAATCAGCTCTGTGAGACAGCATAATCAACAGTCCGGTTTTGGAGGAATAGAGCCTCATATGGATCCTTTGCAAGCAGCACAAACTCCAGTGGATGAAATGATGAGACATGCGTAAGTAAAATTGGTTGTCGATGACCAAGTTTGTTTTATATTGTGATCCTTTTGTTTCTCTTCATAAATACCCTTCAAAAATACTGACATTTACATATCATTTCTATTTCAACAGATATGTTGATCCTAATGATCCGACAAGAATCTTTCTGCAGCAGCCTGATTCAGGGTCTCAGTTGAGGCGCCGCACATACCAGTCCCATCCAGTTGAACACTAAATACGATCTTTGGGTTGGTACTGTATATATTCAAACAGCCAATGTGACCTCCCATCCAGTTGAACACTATATATGATCTTTGGGTTTTTACTGCATATGTTTGAACGGTATATGTGATTTCCCATCCAGTTGAACACTAAATATGATCTGTTAGGCCAGCCGTAGTGGAAATAATTGCTACCTTTGTGGGTATATTGTAATCTACTCCTATGTGTTTCTGCCCTCAAAGATAGCCATGAGCACGTGTGTACAGATTGGATTTTACTCATCAAATTGTAACTTTAGGAGTTCAAATCGGTTAACCACCGAACTAAATGGATCAAAGTTTGCCGGATTCAATCAAGTCAAACAAACCAAACCAAATTGATAAGTTTGGTTATTTCAAACTGAATGGTTCAGTTCGGTTTCTAAAATTACAAAACCGGATAGTTTGGGTTGGAGTTTGGTTTCCAAAATAAAAAGAAGGGATGGATTGAGAGCTGATTGAGGCGGTGAAATTTTGGCCATTCATTTCTTTTTGAGCCTTAATCTCGGCCCTTGTTTACCCATAACCATAAATAAGCGTCCTTTCTCGGTCTATTTCTTCGAGAGATCAAATCGGTTGTTTTCATTTGTAAGATTTTCAAATTAAGGTCTCTTAATGAATGAAATATACAATAACTCTCTCGGTGTTCTTGAGATAATCTTGTAAATGTTCTTCCCTTAAGTTGTAGGTACTATATAATCAAGTATTTCAGTCATTTCTCTGCTAAAGTCGTTTTCTCGGCTATGTGATTGAACCTTCACTTATTCGGTTTTCAAGCGAGTTTTCTAATCATTTTTGCAATCCTAAGAAATGCCAATTGTTATCCAAATCAAGGATTATATTTGAGGTACTTCTACATTCGAGGGGCTTTAATCCTATACATTTTCACTAAGTCATCATGAAAACATTACAAGTTGCAAGGTCCATCTTTTTTATAGCTTTGAGTCAAGATCTAACTCTCTGAACTACCCCAATTCTATGGTGAGATCAAAAATGTAAAAGCATGCCCATAAATTATTCCAATACATCAAAGTCCCATCATATCCATGATCACGAAGCATTATCACTTGCCACCCATTAAGGATCAAGTGGCACATTAGCAAGACTGGTCAAGTCTCACCCTAGGGAGAGGATGAGCAAGCTTCCACCCTAACGGAGGAAGAGAAAATCCTTGCCTCTAGAGAGAGAATGAGCAAGCCTCCACCTTAGGGAAGGATGAGCAAGCCTCCACGCCTTTACCCTTAGGGAAGACGAGCAAGTCTTCACCTTTGAGAGATGACGAGCAAGACCTCCTCATAAATGAAATATCATAGTCTCACTCTTGGCTAACAACTCTTCCCCAAGCACCAAGGAAGGTAAAAGAATGATGCTAACCCATCTAGCACATGTGCCAACTTAGGCATAAAGAAAGAAAAACAACAATTTCACAAATTCCTATATCAATTACCACACATGGAGTTACTCATACCAATTATTCGCAACAAGGAAACATGCCAAATAAGATAAGATGATCCTATAAAGATATGAGCTCTAGACTCAGAATTAACAAGAGTACCTCCTACGATTATTGTATCCTGAACCACTTCCCCCTGCTTTAGGCAAGTTCATGCCCCTGAATTTTCAATTTTCCCTCACTGTTTTTTTCATTCTTGTTGCTGACTGACCTTGATCCTGTAGTTTATTCACCCACTTCGGACAATTCCCACGGTAATGTCCAAGGACTCCACAACCTCTGCATATTCCGTGCTTTGCCCAACAATTTTCAGTGGTATGTCTTAGGGCTCCATATTAAATATATCCTCCCTTCACTCGTTGTCCCTCTTGTTGTTCAACTCGCCGCTTTGCTTGTGTCCCATTATTTGTTCATGTTCTTTATCACTTTGTTTCCTTTCAACTAGTATGGATGTCATTGTTTGTTTCACCTCACCTCCTCTATTTTATTCTCTATCATCTTTGCTTGATTCACCAGTCGTATAATTTGTAGATTTAAGTGAAATCATTCTATTTCTGAGTTCAGGTTTTAACCTCTTCACGAACTCTCTTTAACCTTTTCTCCTCTGTTTCTATCAAGTGAATGCTATACCTTGCCAATTGTGCAAATTTAAGTTCATATTGAGTTAGCCTCATAGTCCCTTGTTCCAATGCCAGAAATTCCATGTCCCATTGCTGCTGCACCACCAATGGTAAAAGTGCTTCTTAAACTCTGCTAGGAAATTAACCCATGTCAATGGTGTTTCTGCTTTGTCCCACTTTTCTTTAATCAACATCCACCGGTGATCAACTACTTCTTCCAATTGGAAAGTCGTGAAAATCACATTTTCTTCCTCAGTACATCCTAATGCTTGAAATATTTTCTCCATGGTTTCAATCCACCCTTCAATTTCCAGTACATCAAATTCACCTTTGTAACTTTTAGGATCCATCTTCAAGAAATTTTTCAGTGTTGTAATTGCCTCAAGTAATCCACTGATTGGTGATAGAGGATTCTCAGGGCCGGTCTTGTGAAATTGGGGGCCTAAGGCCGATCATCTGGAACGGGACCCTTCCTTTCTAACAATTTTTTTAATATGTTTTTTTGAATAACTAAAGAAACAATCAAACAAACATAAAAAACAATAAATAAAAAAACACTCAATTTCACTCAAAAAACAAACAAACAATTTTTCATGTACAATTTCTCCTTTTTAGTATATAATTATAGTAGATGTATAACTTTCCATTAACATTAATTAATTATTAATCTCAATTTCTCTATTTTAAAATTATAGTATATGTTCAAATAATCAAATTTCAATTAGAATACCACAAATTACCAAGAAGTCACTCATTCATACACTTAAATGACTAAAATATTTAATTAGATAATCAAAATACCAACAAGTCAAAAACGAAAAAAACTATAAAAATTGGGGTAAACCGTAAATAATTCACTGATCACTGAATACTAATTAATAATTAATTAATAAGCTATAAGCTATAACTATTAACTATAAGCTATGTCAAATAGAAGAAATCAAGAAACAAATTTGAAATTGTGAAATAAAATAATAATAATTTAATCATAGGTAGGGTTTTTTAGGATTTTAGGGCCCAAAAAATTGGGTTTTTTTAGGGGGCCCAAGACCATGGCCTCATTGGGCTTGTGGCAGGGCCGGCCTTGAGGATTCTAATTCCCTTGATTCTGACTACCCATACCTTGTTTTGGTGTCAATATTGCAGTCAATCTATCAAATATGCTGCCCTTTGATTATTGTGGTTCTGTTTAGTTAGCGTTCTTGCCAACCTTTCATTAGTTACTTGATCTGTACCACTCAAGTCGCTGTCCTAATCATTAGCAATACATGTAGCTTCTGTGAGAGAAATATGATTATGGTTCCCGACTTCCTCACGATCACCGGTTACACTTGTGCTAGCCATATCTGAACCACGTGCCTTTCCACTTAACTCCATCATCTCTCAACCTACACACAACCACCCAACATAATACAATTACTATCACATACCATAATCCTAAGGCGTACAACCCTAGGCCAACGATCCTCTCCCAGCTTCTAGCTTAACACATCTCTGATACCACTTTGTCACACCCCAAATTCAGCCCCCACATGGGGCCCAGATTAGGACATGAACTACCGGTTGTTAACAATACTAACTGAAGGATATACTAGGAATTCGTTATCTAAGAGGAATCATGAGTTGCCTTGTGCGAATTCAATCCTTGAGCGAAGCAAAAGACTTTCAGCTTGAGCTACGATCTTCGTATGCCACGAACAATAATCCTGCAAGTCCTTCTCGTCGGATTGATATCACGTAGCAAGAATATCAACCTCTAATTCACACCGCAAATCCATGCCTCTCAATGGTTAGATTTAGATGGAGTATTATGTGAGATAGTGTTTAGGAGAGAGAAGAGGGGCGACCAAAGAGAAGATGTGTTCTTATCTTTTGGACAACTTATGGTTTAATCCCTTTACTTGCCCTATTTATATTATAACCAAGAAATCCTATTTCTTGTAGGTCAAGTTAAGTCAATACCGAACCCCTTCGGATTAGGAAACTAACTTACCATAATAATAATATAACTTAGACTCCATGTGAACGGAAGTAAATAATCGGGCCACGAGCCCAATTACTAACATCTCCCACTCACACATATGGGCTCACCCCTCTTATCACATTGTATCATCAAAACCCGTTAAACACTACTTCTTCATAATGGAAGTGAAGCGTACGACCTAACGAGAAGGATAAAGGGTGGTGCGCTATTCCAAATCACCATCTGACCAGCATAGAATGTCCTCGTTAGAAAACAAAACTCGTCTATACCGAAAACCGTATATATACATCAATTTAAGCATCCTCAATCCCTTAATAGCGGTGTTTAAACCTCAACATGTTTGTATATCAAGATCAATCTCTTGAACCGTATGTTCAATATGATCACCATGACATTGAGACACAAAAATAGAGATGTATATCATACTATCTTCTTTAAACCCTCATACCAATCACTCTTGGTTAACTGCTTTACCAGCAATGCTCCGTAGGGCTATATATGCATAGTCCGTTGGCCAGCATGCCAAAGTAGCATCATCAATGTCTGATATGATATTGGGTGGGGGTTAGAAATTGACAAGTCCAAGTTCAAGGGCTTTTGTGACAACTTGAAGCTACAAGGGGTTGAAGTGACAATCACGCAAAGATTGGATCAAGAAGTAGGAGTAACATGTGGCGCCTTTATGTGTTATTTACTATTGTATTATTTTAGGTTATTTAATTGTTTCCTAATTTAAATAGCTCTCTTGTTTTAATTAGGTTTCTTGTCCCTAAAGTTTAGGTTTAAAAGTTTCCTTTTAATTAGTTTTCTTTTCCTGCAAGAATTAAGATTTATTTTGTAAGCCTATATAAAGGCATTATTAAACATTATTTGGGGAGTTGAATTGTGATGAATAAAATTGAGTTGATTTTATGGATAGAAAATTGTGTTCTTATTTGAATGCCCTGGATTGGAAGATCGGATTATAAACATCGTGGATTCGTTATTTATAATTGAATTCGACTTATCAGTTGGAGAATCATCCTAATTGTGGCGTCATTCACAATTCCAAGGTTCGCGTCATCTCGAGGGCGTTGGGTCGCGAAGTCATTCAGCCTAAAACCTTTCTAGGAGATCTTGGGTCCTCATCAACGTCCAAGTTCATGATATAGTTCTAAGTCACATAGGATATAATCGTGACCTGGATTAGATCACTCGAATCCACACAGTGATGAAGCAAGGATCATTCAATCACTTTCTTTGGTCAGACTATAGTCACATACAGTATGATCTATATGCTATGTCGGAACTCCCACACGAAGTAGGCATGTCATGCTCAAACGCCGTATGAACCTTAGTCTAGCCGCCCTTTTGGCGTCTAACTTGAGTCATTCTTTTAAAATCTCACATTCAGACTTTTTCTTGGGACATAAAGTCGACCTTCATAAAAGGTCATATCTTAGTCGTATGCCAAGACGATAAATGTAATGTCATTTGCGCACCCCGCTTCGTAGGTGCCAAAGACTTTTACTATCTCAACTTGCTCGCCCACCTAGCGACAAGGTGAATTACCTGTGTGAGAGGGCCAATTCAATATCCACGACATCTTTTTAATCAAAATATATATGCTACTCAATTTCATACTAAACCATCCAATTAACATATAAAATGAATTAAATAAAATTTCAATTTATTCAAACAATAATGAAAACAATAATCAAATGTCAACAAAAGTGTTCTCAGATAAAATATCAAATCATACGAAGCCCTAGACCCAACATATGATCCTGAAAGATCTCTCTAGCTAGAGGCTTATTCATAGGGTCAGCCAACATGCTTCTAGTAGGAATATATTTTAGAACCACTTTCCTTTCTGCAACCATGTTTCTAGTGAAATGATACTTGATATTGATGTGTTTCGTCTTCCCATGATACTTAGGATCTTTAGTGTAACCTAAAGCTGCCATGCGATCACAAGCAATGACCACATGACGATCCACAAGCGTCGTAACATCAAGATGTTGAAGAAAACTTCTCAACCACACAACTTCTTGATCATCAACCGATCAATCATTGTATTTTGACTCCATTGTAGATAGAGCGGTACTATTCTGTCACTTGCTACTCTAACAGATAGCTCTACCACTAAGGAGGAAAGCGTAGCCTAAAGTAGATTTACAACCATCTACTTCTCCAGCCCAATCCGCGTCAGTGAAACCTTTCAAGCTCAAATCCCCACCTTGATAACATAAGGTTAAATTTGTGGTTCCCACTATAGACACCCCAATTTCGTACCCCTGATATGTGACTCTGACACGTGATATCAAAAACTGTTTAAACTTAACAAATATCAAGTTACAGGGTTGAAAATGCAAAAGGAAGAAGTAGGATGCATGAATAGTGAATTGCAGGGGGGAAAGTGTCGAAAATTGAGGAATTTTCATCAATTGGCGCCGCGCCCAATTTGCTGTTAGGTCGCGCCAAGGTCCCCAAATAGTGCCGAACAATTAACGCATTGTACAAATTATCAAACGCGCGGTACAAGTCGATGAAGCACAAATTCAACTATAAATATCAGTGCCCGGCTACGCTTTGGGACACAATTTTTCGACGAAGGCTTGAAGCCCAGAGTTACTCTGCGTATTTTTAACGCAGTGAGCGATCAGTGAGTGTGAGTGATCCCTTCTCTCATAAAGCCTCAAAAACTCTGTCAAACCTCATTCAAACACAAATCCAACCGGCCGTTAAAGTGATCCTTAGCCCTTTAGTTAGGTATCCACCTTATTTCCCCAACCCAAAAACCATAAAGTAAGCCGTTACTCTGCCCGAGTAAATAGGCTGAAATCACCCGAAATAAGCCGTTGTTCCACCCAATCAAATAGGCCAAAACCACCGAAACCAAGCCGTCATTCTGCCCGAGTGAGTGAGCCAAAACTACCACAAATAAGCCGTCACTCTGCCCAAATCACACCAGCAGCAGCAATAAAAGTCTCACTCTCCCGAGAAGGACAGAGCGAGCACACTCCGCTCTAAAAGGTAATAGCCTTTAAGGGCATTATTTTTATAAAAGTTGTTATTTAAATCCGGTCCAATGTAGACAATATAAGCTGTTGTGCTGTCCGGATTTAGTTAGAAAATACTATGTAAAAGAGCCGTTATAATGGCCAAATATTTTTAAATATATTTGTAATTATTGTAAGGAAACGGTTGCAAGTCCGTAAATAATGTAGCCGCGGATGTATTTGCTTTTATTTTCCTGTCTTTTAATGCTTTGTTTATTTGCTAAATAAATATAACAATAAGCATACTTTAGCCAAAAACCATTTTTGAGACCGAAAGGGCGAGTTGGGTGCCTAGCACCTTCCTAACTCGTAACTTAGCCTCCGAACCCGTTTTCATAATCTCTGGTTTTTATTTTTTTGGTTTTGCTTTATTTTTGCCTTAAAATAAAGATGGCGACTCTAAAACATTTTGGATCCAGTGGGGTCTCGCAGCACTCCTTTTTTGCACTTTTCCGTTTTCCCTTAAAAAAAGGCAAATGAGAATGAAAGGGTGATGTATTCCCATATCCTGGTATCCCCTAAACAAGGGATAACTTGATGCGGGAAACTCAAAGCTCCCATAGTGATCCGAAATAGGCCATAAGACTATTTTTATAAAATCCATAGTGGGGGCGTCGCAACATCCTTTTTTGCACTTTTCCGTTCTCCCCTAAAAAAGGGAGAATGGGAATGAAAGGGTGATGCATTCCCATATCCTGGTATCCCCTAAAAAAGGGATAACTTGATGCGGGAAACCCAAAGTTCCCATATTTGATCAAAAATCCACTAAAGTCAACCGAGACGCATTCCAACACGCTATTTTAGACAGCACTCATCTCGCACTTTTAATTTCGTTTTCCCCTAAACAAGGGAGGATGGAATAAGAGCAGTGGTGTCCCGCATCCGCACGTACGCGCACCCCTATCCAAGGGCGCGCGGGGCGCGGGCGCACGCCGGGCGTCCCACACCCACCAAGTAACGTAGAACCCTTTTCACTGCCATCTAGTGTTCAGGTCTAGGATTACTTTGGAATCGACTCAACATCCCAACTGCAAAGCATATGTAAGACCGAGTACACACCATAGCATAAATCAAGCTCCCTCCCGCATTTGTAGTTGTAGACATCCTCTTTTTCTCTTCTTTATTCTTATTTATCAGGGCATTAGTTTGTACTAAGGACACATCCTTTTTTCCATTGGAGTGACAACGAGCTTTGAGTTAGTCATGACAAATCGTTTGATGACTTTCTTAGTGTAAGTTTCTTAAGACAAACCGATAAATCTTTACGAACGATCCCTAATGACTTTTACTCCAAGCACATAACTCGCTTCACCAAAGTATGTCATATCGAAAAACACAGACAACCACTCTTTAGTGGCATTTATCATCTTCATATCATGCCCAGCTAGTAGGATATCATCAACATATAATGACATAATCAAGATCTTTTTCTTGGATCGTTTTACATACACATAGTGGTCTTCCTCAATCATCACAAAGTCAATTGAGGTTATCGCTTGATGAAAGTGAATATACCACTGTTTAGATGACTGTTTGAGACCATAGATAGAATGTTTGAGCCGACACACTTTGCGCTCTTGTCCCTTGACTTCAAAACCCTTTGGTTGAGTCATATAGATCTCTTCATCTAGTTCTTCATTGAGAAAAACAATTTTAACATCCATCTGATAAAGTTCTAGATCCATGTGCGTTATTATCGCTAGGATTAGGTGAATATAGGAAAATCTCACCACTGGGGAGGATGTCTCCTCATAGTTTAAACTCTCTCTTTGGGTAAAGCCTTTCGCCACAAGACATGCCTTATATTTGTCAATTGATTCTTCTGCCTTTCGCTTGACTTTGAAAACCCATTTATTCATAGTCTTGCGATCTTATGGAAGATCAACTAATTCCCAAACCTGATTCTTTTTCATAGAGGAAATTTCATTTTACATTGCAGTCATCCATTCATTGTTTGTAAGTAAAGAAAGAGCTTTTTTGAATGGCGTAGGCTTACTAGAATTGTAAGAAGTAGTTATGAAAGATTCCTCTTTGATCGCGAATCGACAACGAGGTATATTTCCACATTTACTTCTTCACTCTAGTATTATACTCCCACTAGGATTCATACTCTCACTCGGATGAAGATCACCTTGAATCTCATTGGCGACTTCCATAAGCTCAACCTTATGTTGTACCATAGGATTAGGTATGTTAGTAATTGGGCTCGTGGCCCGATTATTTACTTTCGCTCACATGGACTCTAAGTTATATTATTATTATGGTAAGTTAGTTTCATAATCCGAAGGGTTCGGGATTGACTTAACTTGACCTATAAGAAATATGATTTCTTGGTAGTAATATAAATATGGCAAGTAAATGGATTAAACCCTAAGTTGTCCAAAAGAGAAGATCACGTCTTCTCCTTGGCCGTCCCTCTTCTCTTTCCTAAATACTATCTCACCTAATACTCCCTCTAAGCGTAACCATCGACAAGTATGGATTTGTGATATGAATTAAAAGTTGATATTCGTGCTACGTGATATAAATCCAACGAGAAAGACTTGCAAGATATTGTTCATAACATACGAAGATCGTAGCTCAAGCTGAAAATCTTCTGCTTCCCTCAAGGATTGAATTCACACGAGGTAACTCATGATTCCTCTTATATAACGAATTCCTAGTATATGCTTCATTGGTATTAGAACCTATATGATTGATTGCTCATTTCATTATGCTATGAATTGTATGTTTTTGTTTTTGAGTTTGTTTAAATTTTTTACCTAAAAATGGACCAACTGAGTTTGTCGATTTCATGTACAAAACGTGTTTTGTTTTATGTCTGAGTTCCCTATGACGAGGCGAACAACATATTAAAATTTCGTTGGGTAAATCTCGAGATATTGCAAACCCAAGTTTTGTTGAAAATATGATTTTTCTGAAACTTTGCATGTGTTTCCAGCTTGTTTATGATATGTAAAAATGAGTTTTTATGATCACTATTTGTTCTATTTCAGGAGGGCTTTCCAACAACATATTATATGTGTTATTTGAAATTAAATTGAGCATTCTACGGCCTCGCAAAGTCGGCTCACGAAACATGTTCGCCAATCAGGAGGTTGAAGACGATGAACAGTGCCTTCTGACCACCACCACTCTCGGCCTCAAAAATTGAGCCTAACGTGGCACTTGTTTGAGGATACCGAGAGTACCAATATGACCTATTAACACGACGAACCCAACATCGCTGTTCGTGTCACCAACGGACGTTGGAAACACGGTGGGTGAACTACGCTCTCCGATTGGGAGAGTGAGTCTCAACTAGTTAGATGGTCAATAGTCAACTATCAAGGCTGACATGGCTGCCACATCACCACTACATCAGCCCTAATGCACAATCAATGCCTATGTGGCGCATAATGCTTGCCCACTCTTGTGGTGTGTGGGGCGCATACAGTGGTTTCTGATTGCCGTTTTTTCTCACCTCCGGAGAGTCTTCATGTTTTTGGGTGTTCTGGATCCAATGGTGACCTCTGTTTTCTGAAATTATGCTTGGAAATATGTGTTTTTGCACTTAAAACTTGTTTTAAAAATTATTAAAAATACGAAATAAATTTCTAGTGGCATATTAGTAATTCCAGAGGCTTTGTATTGGACTTGGGCAATGTTTTCCAATTTTAATTTTTTTTTAGATTTTAAAAGTATTTTTAAGTCTTTTGGCATATTAAATTATCGTTTTGGGCTCTAAAATTGCGATTGAGACTATATGAGACCCAATATTTATATTTTCTGTAATGAAAATATTTTTGTACATGTTATGTGCTTGGATGAATTTGTTATATCTTATTTCTTTTGTTTAAATGATCAATTTATCAATATTTTTACGCTGTGCATGCCTTTAGTTGTGATTACGAGCCTTACGGATTTTCCCTCCTTACGTGTATGATGTGATTATATTTAGTAATTGATTTTTTGGAACAAATGTGAATCAATATATATAAGCTTATGACATTTTTTCTTGTGACAAATTGTAGTGAAATGACTTCTAAGAATGTGATCACCGACCTTAATAAGGATAAGAAATTGTGTTGCTCAAACTATAGTGTTTGACAAAGAAATATCACGAGCTTGCTACACAAGCAAGAGGTTCTTGAGAGCTTAGATACCGTGATGACTAAATCAGAGATGGGTAATTCTACCTTAGCTCAAAATCGCAAAGATGAGCTTGTGGCTAAGTGCTATGATGTGAGTCGAACAATGAGTGTTGCAACTTGTGACCTTTTCTTGTTTCCCTTGAGGGTCTACGCAAGCCAATCGGGCAGCGTAAGAAAAAAGTTAAAGGAATGAAAGCTCAGAATCTACCAAAACCAGGGAAGATCGCTAAACGCCTTAGGGGCAAAAAGAATATGGCTAAGCATAAGTGCTACAAATGTGATGATACCTTGGGTCATTTAGATCAGACTTTTGATCCTGAGCCTAAGAAGGTATCTCTAAATCCTAACTCTCCGTAATTTTGTGTTTGCTCTCATGTTTTATTAGCTGACTCTCCCCCTGTGTGGATTGTAGACTCAGGCTCAACCAAACATGTGACGAGGGATCAAGGAGGATTTGTAGATTATCGAAAAATTCCTGTAGGTACAAGAAGAATTTTCATGGGAAACAATTCGTCTGTAGAAGTCAAAGGAGTTGGCTTATACCAACTTCAATTGCAGAATTGACGCACATTGACTCTTCATGAAGATCTTTATACACCTGGAATTCGACATAGTCTATTATCACTAGTGCAATTGCTAGGCCATGCATATTATTTTATTTTTAGTGATGATCACTTAGATATTTGTTTTAGTGATGAGATTTTGGGACATGGTTTTTTGTCAGATAATTTCTTTAAATTAAAATTTATGGATTCTCGTAATTCTTTGGTTAATTCTTCTTCTTGTATGGTTTATGATGATTCTAATTATGAGTTATGGCAGGTTAGACTTGGACATATAGGAAAAAACAGGATGACTAGATTGGCTAGAGAAGGCCTATTGAGGTCTCTCACCAGAGTCAACCTACCCTTGTATGAACCTTGTGTGGTAGGAAAAGCTTGCCGAAAGCCTTTTGATAAGGAAAAAAGGGACACACCCATTAGAGTTAGTCCATTAAGATATTTACGGACCAATGAGTGTAAAGGCACGTCATGGACCTTCCTAGTTTCTTACTTTCATCGATGATTACACAGTTTATAATTATGTTTACCTTATTTCTCACCGTGATGAAGCTCTTAAATGTTTTGAGCGTTTTCTCACAAAGGTTGAGAATCATAAGGATAAAAGCTTAAAAACTTTTAGAACTGACTGAGGCCGTGAATATTTATCCGATCAATTTAAAGAATTGTGTGAGAAAAAGGGAATACGCCGACAATTAACAATTCCTAGAACTCCGCAACAAAATGGTGTTGCAGAACGAAGAAATCGAACATTGTTGGAAATGGTTAGGTCAATGATGGCACATGTCAACCTCCCAATTTCGTTTTGGGGGGATGCGCTAATGACTGCCGCATACATACTTAATCAAGTGCCTTCTAAGTCAGTTCCCACAACCCCTTATGAACTGTGGAAAGGTGAGAAGCCTAAATTGGGGCATCTTCATCGTTGAGGTTGTGCAGGTTATGCCCATAGTACCTCCAATAAGTTTGGACAACTATCTCCTATAGGAAACAAGTGTGTTTTCATAAGGTATTCAGATACCTAAAAGGGTTATGTTATGTACGGTGGAAAACCTGATGTAGGAATGACTGAAACAGAGTCGCAAAATTGATTTCATTGAGAATGATTTCCCTCAGATAGGTGAAGTTAGGAAAGACTGAACTTTTTGAGATGGAAGAAGAACATATGACGTTTTTTAGTGAAGGTGGGAAATTGCCTCAACCTAATCCTACGATACTACATGAGGTTGAGCGTATGGAAGTCGCTAGTGTTAGTCAAGGTGATCTTCATCCGAGTGGGAGTATGGATCCTAGTGGGAGTCCGATACTAAAGCGAAGAAGTAAATGTGGAAATATACCTCGCTGTTGATTCTTGATCGAAGAGGAATCTTTCTTAACTACTTGTTACAATTGTAGTGAGCCTACTAAGGTAAATAATAAAACTAACATAACTGTAAACCACAACTATATACAATAACAAGTCTCAAAGTGAAACTACTTTTTTTTTTGAAGTGAAACTACTACGAATTTACAAAACCACCATAATAATACTAAGCCAAGAGAAGTCAACATGTCTTCAAGTACTATAACCATCTACCATACACACTTATCTACAACCTAAAATGTTACCCAAAAGAAGAACCACCTTCTAGCACTTCGAGCCTTTTCACTTCACACGCAAGACTCCTTTGCTTGGTTACAATCTACGGAAAACAAATTGGAAAGAGTGAGTTTAAGACTCAATAAGGTTCTACCACTCATGTATGCTATGCATGTACACTATACTTTTAATATGGATTCACACAACAAATTTGGTAACATTTTCAGCATGCTAAACACAAAACAGTCTAGTCCCACTACTATGTAGCCGATTCAAAGTATTCAATGTCCCATACGAGACAATATAGTCATGCTCATGTAAAGTTCAATCTAGCACGTAAAGTATGTCTGGTCGAGATACATCTCCGACCAACCGCCACCATCCTTACACTACTTTACTTATTGTTGAAGGATGGACTGTCACAATCACTTTGTCTTGAGGTCACACTGATATAAGCTAAGCCCAAGCAACGTCAACACAGACTAGATCCCTACAACCCTAGCAATCCATGGAGACAACAAAACCCTCCCAAAGGGTAATGTGGAACCTTTGTTATGACCATAACGAAGGGGTAGGGTAAATAAGATTCCCCGGCTAACTAGCCTTGCATCTACGCCATGGGAAGTCATAGGATCATCCTAAACCCCTTAAGTCTTGTTGTTATGCACACGCTTTCACACAATTATCAAATAATTATTGTTGATCTTCTAGAAGATGTCACAACTATTACTTATGCCAACTATTTCACAATGTTTGTACTACACACATAAGGATTCAATGAATTTAGAAGTAAACTCATTGATACCTCTAACTACTCATGGTTCAACTTGTTAAAATACCAAACACATACACACACTTGATGAGTTGTGAAGTAAACTCATCACTACCATATAATGCTCACAACTCCACAATCATGTTATTAGCGCATACATAAGAATTATATAAGTTCATCCTCACAACTTAGTATTTTACATGTAGTTCTTATTACACAAGTTAATGTTTTATATTTCCAAGTATTACTTCCAAGCAACTTAAGACTTATTTCAATATCGTACAACTGGTCGCAAGCTACACAAGTAACAAATTTATCACGTTACGACATGGGCTATTTCTAAGGAGACAACACACCCTCACAAACGTTACCCTTGTTATTGTCATACTACACAACTCTTGATATTACACTTATCAATTTCATAAGCTAATAAACACAATTCACCTTAATCATGAAACTTTCACATTTATAGGATTTAACAAAACCATTAATTACTTGATAAGGTTCAACAAATACTACTTATTAACTTATGCGAGCCACTCTTGTAATATTCACCAAATATTGATCACAGTTTCAAATATTACTAATCCTACATATCCTGAAACTAGTCATTCTGAACTACTAGTTTTCACTTTGAATCACTCAATTTGGATCTATATTCATCAAGTTTTGATCATTCTAAGTTACAATCACGAACCTGTAACAGAATACTCTATGCATCGTTATTTCTTAAATTAATTGAGGTACTTCCCGACCTCAAAATTGAATGAAATTGTAGAGAGGATTACCTAACATACACAAGTAAAATATATCCAAAATTCAGCTCATTCCAGTGGACGGATTGTCTACTGTAGTTTCCACAAAACCCCTCAAAATAGACATTGTTCTTGGCTTAAACTCATACTTCCAGCTACCAAAGTAATCATACATCTTAACCTATCAAAGGCTACTAAAGTCCTGCCACTCGGTCATGCAAATTATCCACACAAAGTATTCAAACTCAATCATAAACATACTTACACATAACACATGTTAAAACACACGATTTATCACCTTCATATCAACGTCTTTACTCTTACGCACCATGAACAAACATAAGAGAACATCCCCTTACCTTGCAAATATTACTCCCACCAGTGATTCTTGAAGTTTATAAGATCTTTGTGATGCTCTAGATGTGCTCTACCACTTCTTTGAAGACTATAATGGCAAAGGATGGAGATTTCACCTTGAAAATCCTACTTTTAAAACACTTATTTTGCTCTCTTTCTCTACCATGAATTTGCTGCTATGGAAGTGTAAAGGAGCTCAAAATGATGTATATCTTTAGCAACTAAGTTAGTAGGAGGTGTCCTCCAAAGGAGCCTTCACTTGCTTGTTGTAATCACCATATTGGTTAACCTTAATCAAGTTTTAAAACTCACTAAACTCTCTTAAATCCTTAACTAAGTCAACCTATCACTAACCTAGTTCAATTAGGTCAAAACCTAGCTTAACTAACTCCCTAAACTAGACTTAGAACAACCAAATAAAATTAGGAATTCAAAGCAGCAAAACTGGTCAACAATTTCTACAATAGCGACGCGGTCGATTTGTTTCTCAAATGCGATCGCTTCAATGCCAACGCGGTTGCCTTGTTCCACAGTACGCGATCGTTTAAACTTCTTGGAACTTCATATTTTTTTACAAGGCATAGACGGAATCGCTTTACCATATGTGATGCAAGCGCGTCGACCCTTGTTCCAAAATGCCCCATAACACTTTCCAATGAACCACAAAGTACAGAAGCCAAACCAAGTCAAATTTATTTCTGGTTTTCAAACATAAATATTAACAATGAAATTACAATAATTATGAGTTTAACAAAAATTATTATAACATAATACACACTTAGAATTCTCGGATGTTACACCAGCAATAACGATTGGAATTGATTAGTCATCGGTGGGATAGTAACAACTAGATAGGCAACAATATTTCTTAGCCCAGAGTGATGACTGAGTTGATGCTGACCACCATCGCTACTTCGACCATTAGCGCATTTTGAAGTGAGTCAGCCTTCATGGTATCCTTGAAACCACGAGAACAATAGTATATGGAGTTTTGGAAGACGGGAACTCAAAAATATTTTGGGATATTTGACCCACAGGTAAAATGGAATACCAATTGGTTGGACTCAAGCCGCCACACTTAAAGAGCAAGCCATAACATTGAGCCAACTCATTTCTTTAAACCAATAGTTAATGACATTTAGCCTACTCAAGGTACCTATTCCTAATGTGACGATTCCAACTCTTGCATCATCAGGCTTTGCTTGGCGAGAAGAGAAAAGAGTTGAGAAACAAGTATAACTCACAATGGATCATGCCACGAGAAACACAGATGAGAAAACTATCCCCAATACATTTTTGGGGGACAATCAATGAGGAGTGGCATAATAAGATTGATCATTCACTCTTGGATTAGTCCCAACCCCTTAGGAGGATGAGCTGGAAAAGAAGTACACGTTGAAAGGAGTTGGCGTGAGCAAATGGAAATGAGTGGGGAGGCAGACTCATTCCTTCACGGCCACGCAAGGGAAGCTGAAACAAAAGGTCAGGCGACCCAATGAGGGCTTCCAGATCTCCACCATAAAGGGAAGCTAAGAGGTCACTAGGAGGAAGCATGCATAAGACGAGGACACTTCCATGAAGGAAGGATGAAGATCGCTCGCCCAACACCCTTGCTTCCATTTATAGGGAAATGATTACCATATGAAGACTAACCATCCTTATTGTTAACCAAGAAAGAACGAATGCACCCGTAAAGGATCCACCTACAGAAAATTGGGAGAGTGACGAGGAACTCAAGCTCGTGAGAGCTAAGGAAGATGCTTTGGATGCATGGAAGAATGAGCAAGCAATACTTCGCGTAAAGTTCAAACCTTTTTTCTAAGTGGATTAGATCCTCACCACGAGATGTACTCATCACTTAGGCAACCTTTGAGAAGTATGAGGGTAAAATGCTCGCAATCATGTCACGAAAAGGAAATTCAGATGGTTCTACTAGAATGAGGCTATATCGTGGCAACACTTCAGGAAAAATGCTGACTTGGTTTAGAAAACTCCAAGAAGAGAGACCTTGTTAACCGAGGTCCCACTACGTCTTATTGCCAAGTGATAAAGGAACCTTGCTCATTAGTGTCAATCAATAGTTTGCTAACCTAGGTGAAAAAGAACCTTGTTAACCACGACATGCTAAGTCTTGTTAAACATGCGATAGAGGAACCTTGCTTGTAAGAGTCATACACAACTCGTTAAGTCTTGTTAACCAATGAACTTCTCATCCATTCTGCTTTATTTTTTTTTCTTCTATAATTAGTTTCTTGAGAATTCCATTATTTATAATAATATTTCTTATTTTATCTAAAAAAACAACAATTCTTATTTTCTTTAAAAATGATATTGAACTAAGGAAGTATAGGTTATGTGTTGCATTGTGATCTATTGTTCTAATTTTGAGGTTTTGGGTTTTTTTTAACAATGATTAAAGAAAAAGAAAAAGTAAAAGAGACTCGGAGACAATTGGTGAGAACAAAAGAAGAGAAAGTCCAAAACTACAAGTCAAGTCGCTGGATGTGTTTGGACTTTGGATTTAAAATTTGGACGACTGTTGTTTTGAGTTTATCTTGTAATTATTGAAGATGAATTAAGAGAAAACTATAGAAAGTTGGTCATACGTTATGAAAAAGGGATTGTTATAAATACCGCCCCAATTGAAAAGACTAAAAATGCCCCGCAACTACATACTTTTTTATTAATATATGTTTTTTAAAATATTAAGTTTTTTGTTAACAATTGTGTGAAAAGCAACAATTTTTTAATTTAGAAAATTAGCGGTTATGTTTCCGTATTTAATCACAAGAAATAAGCAAAGGGTTGACCAAATATATTTGAGTTATTAACTGATCCTAATTTATGCAAATTCTAATTAATGAGTTGGATAGGACCCAAAAGTGGTAAAACAAACTCCCCCTAATTCATGAGTTGTGCGGGACACAAGTACATCGATAAAATTACATTACAAGTTTTAATGCAACTATTTTCTAATAGTATGAATCACATATTTATGATTAATTACACAAATAATTAAATGGAGAAATTGCGGTCCCTCGTTTTTTTTCAACCGCTATAGTCCCTTTTCGAAATATTGTTCCTATAATACACAAATTCAGAGAACACTGGAAATTTCTTCTTCTTCTTCTTCCCATCGCTGAATTCGTTCATCAAACGATGAAAAAAATATGAAGAGGGAAGAGAGTGGGGAGTTGGGTGGTGAAAAAGAACGGTGGTTACTACAAACTGTTTCTTCATCAATCTACCTTCCCACTCTTTTTCTTATTCATATCATGTTGTTGTTGTTGTTCTTTTTCTTCATCATCATTGTGTTTGTGTGATTCAAAATAGATTTGCTTTTGTGTTTTATGTTGCTATGCATGTTAAATGTTTGATGAAATGCTTGTATAATTATTTGTTGTTGTCGAACACCTTTTTGAATCTGGAGGTATTAATTTTGAATCACAATGCATCATTTTGTGAAACGTAATGCATCGATTTGAATTTGAGATGTAGGAAAGATGCATACAAATTTGAATAATTTGTTAATTGTGTAATGGAAAAAAGGTAGATGAAAGTCTGGTTTCATAATGACTTGCAGTGCGATGCATAAATTGAATTAGGTAAATAAATTGATGTATCACGATGCATAAATTGATGCATCGTGATGCAAAATTGGATTAGGTAATTTGAATTGATGCAGTGCGGTTGAAAAAATGATGCAGCGTGATGCACTGATTAAGTGATCTCCGTAACACGTCTTCGGTTCATTAAGGGTATCATAGTCTTTCACCCGACAAAAAAACGGTAGACTGAAGCGATTAAAAACTTTGAGAAAGGGACCGACATGAATTTACCCCTAATTAAATCATTAAGAAAAAGAGGAACCATAATCTTGACTAACTATTAACTAGGGACATGAACTACCTGACCCATGTTAGCAGGCCCGAGACCTAAGAAAGTTGTGGATTGCGGTCGTGACAAGAAATCAAGAGGTGGCTTCCACCTCCCACCGTGTAGCACGTTGGGCCACGTTTTCGTAGGGACTCACACTAACACAATTTGTAACTCCCCAAGCCCGAGAACTTGGTCTGCTACGTGTAGCCCATACACTGGTCCACCAAGCACCTCACCTTGGGGTCACCGGGCCTACCACAAGCTGACCCAAAATTCATGTACGTTGGTGTCCAGTACTAGTGAGTGATCACCTATAAAGCACACACAAGTCCTACGTCTACCCGATGTTGGTATTACAGTGTTAACTTAACAAAAAAGGAACCTTGTTAACCATAGTCAAGCTAAGTCTTGTTAATCAAGCAAAAAGAATCCTTGTTAACTGATGTCACACTACATCTTGTTACCGGTTGATAAATGAACCTTGCTCGTTAATGTTAATCAATAGTTTGCTAACCGAGGACATGCGAAGTTGTGTTAAACATGAATAAAGAAACCTTGCTCATAAGGGTCAATGCACAACTCGTTAACCAATGAACTTCTCGTCCATTCCGATGTACTTCCTTTTTCTATAAGTAGTTTATTGAGAATTCCTTTTTTTATAATTATATTTCTTATTTTATCTAAAAAATAAAAAAAAGGTTTGACTAAATATATTTGAAATATTAATTGATCATAATTTATGCAAATTCTAATAAATGAGTTGGGTAGGACCCAAGAGCAGTAAAACAAACTCCCCCTAATTCATGAGTTGTGCGGGACATAAGAACGTTGATAAAATTACACTACAAGTTTTAATCCAGTTGCTTTCTAATAGCCTTAACCACATATTTATGATAAATTACACAAATACATTAAATGGAGAAATTGAGGGTTGGTATACTTTCCCAAAGATTTATTCGCTTCACTCTCCCGTTGTTTTTTTCAAACGCTAAAGTCTATTTTTGAACTTCTTCTTCTCCTCCCTCGTCGTTGAATTCGTTCGTCCGAAGACGCAAAAAAAGTATGAAGAGGAAACCAAGTGGGGAGTTGGGTGGTGAAAAATAGAAATAGAAATACGTTTGACAATCATTTCTATTTCTGATAAACTAGAAACATTTCTCATTTTTCTCCAAAATTTAGAAATGAAAAAAAAAATCGTTTCTTTTTTAAGAGAAATGATTCTTTTTCGAAACTTGGAAGAGTTAAGGTCGGTCAACTTAAATGAGGTTGAGCCTTCGAACTTTGACATGGAAATTTTCAACCATAATTTTTTCCTCCATATATATATGTGTGTGTGTATGGCCTGGCAATTATAACCCTGAACTCATTAACCCACCCAACCTGACCTAAAAAATTCATGACCCAACCGAACCCGTTAATATTTTTGGGTTGCACGTGCAACTCGTTTTGACCCAAAAATATTAACGGGACCGGTTAAATCTGGTCGAGTCTATTACCCATTTTTACCCGATAGCTTATACTCTATAAAATTTTGATTTTTTGGGAGAAAATATGGATTAAGACGAGCTGCCCCGTTTTAACCTGTCACCCTACCCGATCCAACACGACACATTTCAACTCGTTTGATATTCGAGTTCTAATGAGTTTTGACTCGTCGCCCGTTCCAACCCGACCCAACGGATGAGGAGCTGCTTATCCGCATTTTTTTAATAGTAGATGAAATCATGTGACTTATTATTCTACCTGTTTCAATTGGATATAATATATTATTATGGAAGTTGTAATGTGTTAATTTTTTGAAAAAGAATATAACTTTGTGAAAGGAAATAAAAATGTTTGTAAAAAAATGATTAACTTTTGTTTCTTTTTCATATTATAAATAGAAATGACTATCAAATGTGTTTTTGTTTCTTGTCCAAAATAAAAAAAAAGAAATAGAAACAAAGTGAAACAGAAACATGTGAAAAAAAAAGAGAGTTAGAAATGTTACCAAACACTACCTACATAACTATTTCTTCATCACCCTAACTTATTCATATCATGTTGTTGTTGTTCTTCTTCTTCTTCATCATCATCATCATCATTGTGTTTGTGCGATTCAAAATAGATTTACTTTTGTGTTTTGTGTTGCTATGCATGTAAAGTGTTCGATGAAATGCCCGAATACAATTTTTTTCGTCGTTGGACACCTTTTCGAATCTCGATGCATTAATTTTGAATCAGAATCCATTATTTGTGAATCGTGATGTTGGGTTAGGCTAATGTGATGCCTACATTCTAAGGAGCTTCCTTGACTTTTTATGATCAAATGAGGTGTTGACTCTACTCGGGGCAACACAAACACATGTTGTTTCTACTTGTAATTAGATTTGCTTATGGTCAATCATGAATCCTTTAGTTCTTTGCCTAAGTGGCTAAATGAGATGCGTACAGTTAGCGTGACAACTCAGCTTAGGACTTAGCTTTTGTAACAATTTTTATAGACTTTGTGAGCACAACGTCACCAGTAGTTTTCAATAGACCTTCAACGCCTCAACAACAAACTTCATTAGCAGACATTACCTGCCTATATTTTGAAGATGCTTCAACCAAATATGAAGATATGGATTCAATATTTCTAGCTCAACATTTTCTATAGAGTTATCTTTTCAGATATTTGAAATTAATATCTGTCCAAAAGATATCCACATTTGACTTCTTGAAGACTCTTTCTATTCGTGTTTTATGGATAAAGAAGAAGACTTTCCTCTTTGCTTATTGCGGCTCAGTGAGATAGTGGTTACATAGTCTGATATATCACTCTCTGAGGTAATTGCAGACTGTACCAACTCTTACAGGTCAGAACTGCTTTCAGCTGCAGCTATCTTCTACAGTACCTGCTTTATTGCCACTACTTGATCCGACCAAATTCAAAGGAGAATTCAGTTCAACAGCTCATTGCATTTAATGTTTCTAACCTAATGTAGCTGTTACTCTCGTTCTACTCCAACGGTCTCAAGGACGCTCTCTTATAAATGCCGCCATTGAAGATGAAGAGCTTAATGCTCTAAAACTACTCAACAACTTAAGAGTTTTTACTCTCAGTGCATTCAGGAGATCCTTAACAGATCAACAAACTCCTCAACAACAACTAGAAGACTGCTCAATCATTGTCATTTATTATCTTCTTAATTGTTGTTCTTTAACTGTTCTTTTTAGCACACATGAATATTCTGTTATCCAGATATTCACACCAACCACCAAACACAAGTCAAATATTTTGTACACGATCCATTAAAGATTTATGTAATCAAACTAGTGGAAAACATAGTGCACAATTTAAATCCAAGGTTGATTGCTTTGGTGGTGGACGTAGTACTCTTTATAGTACGAACCATCTCAAAACCTTTGAGTTCTTTACTTATAGCTTTATTACTTATTGATCTGCCTATCTGTTTATTTAGAGATGCCAAGTCTACTGGTAGTACTTACCGACAGACTTAGTCTTCCTTTCCAGTGTTCTTTCGGCTACTGCAACTTTTCCTATAGTTGCAAGTATACACACTTAGGAAATTATCTCAAAAGTTTTCAAGTGTAACTAGGCTATTCAACCCCCCTTCTACCCTATTATTGTGCCATTTGGGACTAACAACACGGTTGCAAGCAAGAACCCTAAAGGGTTATTCACGTTTTGGTCCTTGGCATGGGAATGACGCATGGGAAAGGAGTGCACTAAGAGGCACGATAAGACAATAAAAGGGCAGTTGCATGGATCTCCAAGGGGGCTACTTAGTGAATCATTAGGGCTCAAGGATTCATTTAAATATGGGTTTTATTAATTCTTGTTTTGTAATAAAATCCTTTAAAGGCTAGGATTTAGTTAATTAGTTTTCTCTTTTAATTAGAATTGTAATTCCTTAAGGAAGTAGGACTTACTCTTACATTTTCTCTAGAAATTATGATTAGTTTGATAGTATAAATAGTCTTTACTTTCATTGTATTTTCAGATTTGAGTTTTGAGAAAAAGTAATAGAATACGAGCAAAGTGATTTGTTCAAACTATCGTGTTTTGCTTTCTTAAAGATTAGGAAGTAATCCACAAAGGGATCTTTACGTTAGGCGAGTGAAACCTAACTGGTGAACTCTCCATACTTACCCAATCCACCATATTATCTTGTGATTTTCGTTTTTATTCTTGCTGCCCTAATTGTTTTCGCCAATTAGTGAGGGAAGCTTGAATATTTCACATCATATGTGGCACCCCGATCCTTCGTTAGCTTGGTTTGCGTACCATACTCGCCTTTCTTCCTTTGTTGATCATATGTTTGGTTTGTGAGATTGTCTAGATGTGTATGAGAGATCACATTAAGACCAAAATACTACTAAGAGATGCCCTATAGTTGTTGACTTGCTAAAGTCACAAGTCGTAACTCGACGATAGTCGGAATGCGACGCGATTGAGAGTTTGCTTGCGTATTGTGTTCGTGACCTTGGTTTGGTCCTAGACCTTTACATGATGATCGATTTACATGTTTAGATGTATTAGACTTCAAGTTGGAGGTGTTCCTTAAGTCTATTGATGATTTGGAAGCTTTGGAGATAGCATTGGTCTCTGTCGCGTAGTTCGAGGTTGAGTCATGTAATCGTCTCTTCTTCGGGAGCCCTTATTCTCCTTGTTGTTTTTTAACTTCTTAAAAGTATTTAAGCCTATTCATTGGCCTCTTGACTTGCTTTAAGTCTCTTGTTATTGCTCGTTCGATCGTTAGTTCATTCGTCGATTCGTTAGCGGGTTGTTGTGCCTTGCCCCTGGTTTTACTCCGAGTTGTTTTGGGAGTTGTTTGTGGGTGTTCTGTGGGAGTTCTAGACCTACTTTGAATGGGGTTTGAACCTTGTTTAGTTTGGTTGAGTGTTTGGGGTCATTTAGGGTTGATTTTTAAGCCCTTTTTGGTTTGGAAGGCTTGCGGCCGCAAGGGGGAAAGACCCCGCAAGGTCGACAGAAAAAACCCCCAAATGAAGGACAGGAGGATCCAGCCACATGCTAGGGGACCATGCGACCGCATGGTGCCCCGATTTGCTTTTCCTTATTTTGTGATTTTTGAAGGTTTTACCCATTTCACCCTTACTAAAACCTATCCTAAACCCTCCCTAACCTTCCTAATTAGTTCTAATTGAATCCTAAAATGTTGGGTTAGTTCTGTTGAGCATCATTAGCCTAAACTAAGTTGCAATCAACCCTAAACATTTACTAAGTGTACCAATGCAATGTCAATTCTACCCTCTTTAATTGTGGGTGTTAAAACCACAAACCCCCAACCATTTTCAGCCATTTCCTCCTACATTTCATCCTCCCCAATTTGTGAGTTAGAGAGGAGGGTCCAAGGGAGATTCAAGAAAACCTAGCCCTTCTCTCTTCGATCCATGAAGATCCAACCATCGGATTGCCTTCAAACTTCGGATTCTTGAAGCCCTCGACGAGTAGAACAACTTCACCGATCTGATTTTCGTTCTTTGGAGTTTTCATCAGAGCTAGGTAAGTTACTTTCTTTTGATTTTGGTTAATTGGCCCTAAAGAAAACAATCTATGTACTATTTGTGGGCAATGGACACTTGGTATGCTATGTATGCCTATTTTGGGGATTTTTTGGAAGCGTGAACTTGTTAATATCATGAATATGATGATTTGAATGATATTGTGTGTTATAAGAAATGGGTTAAGACTTATGTTGAGTTTTGTGAATTTTAGGGCTTGAGAATCAAGCCAGAATTATTGAGGAATTTGTTATAAATTGAAGTGGGTGTTAATGTTGGGTTTAATGAAATGTGTAAATAATGAAATGTAGTATTAAGACTCAACGGAGTCGTTACAAGTTCAATTATATGTTAATGAACGTTGGGTTGAATTCCTACGATGTTCGGGTTTTGGTTGGTTATGATTGTGAGCACCCGAGCATCCCGATTTGTGTCCAATTGAGACACCTACGTTATAGAGATTTATTGGGGGATTTATTTAGAGCGTGCTCGTGAGAGCACGGTACATTAGAGACCAACCTATGGTCTCGAGTATGGTTGAGTAATAATTATTGATTGAGTTCTCACTTTTAGGGAATTTGGTCGCGTGCACATGAAGGCACTTGTGAGGTTATGACTACGGGGTAGTCTTTGGTTTGATTTCGAGTAGAGGACCATTATAGACCTCATAGTATGATTCTTGGTAAGCTTATATGCTATTCTTAATTTAATTGGCGATTTGAGATCATTTACGATTATTTGGCTATAAGCAATGTATTTGCCTTGACTTGATTTATGGTAAAAAATGATAACCTACTTAGTCGGACGAGTTCGCTCTTATCGAATTCGTTCCTTATTTGTTTATGTTGAGTAAATACCTACTTGAGCATTTGGTCGGACGGGTTCACTCTTGTCGAATTCGATCCTTATTTGGTCTTGACGAGTAAATATCTACTTGTGCATTGCATTGAGTCCAGCTGGCATTATTTGGTATGATTTTTATGTCAGGGTGGGACGATACATCACCTATACGAATCGTAAGATTCATATTCGCTATGGATCGCCGTACCTGAGACCTCACACACCCCTCCATTGTTGGCCGCAATGGGGAAGTAGCCCCTTTGCTGTATCAATATGTGCGTCACAGGCTGCTATTAGCCGGCGAAGTTCGGTATATCGATGCAAAGACACGAGCATCATAGTCACAATATTTGGTTAACAATGTTTTTGTTGCAGGAGCTACGAAGCGACTGGATCCATAACATATCCTTTTGTATGATTTATTACTCGCACTTATGTGAACAACGTGCTAAGTGTAAATTTGTGATCATTGAGGGTTGGACCCATGTTGTGATCATTTGAGGGTTGAACACATGGTTTAATTATTGAGGGCTGGGCCCGTACGCTAGTTGTACATGATTATTGTTGGTGTATTATTATTATCGTGCCACGATTGTATTTATACTGGTGCATTATGCCATGCTATGCCATACAGTTGTATTTAGTAGCTTACTGGGTCATTATGACTCATTTCGTGTGTTTGTTTTTCTTAGTTTGTGCAGTGAGCTCGTTAGTACGCGTTGCGAATACGGACTAGTGATTTCTAGCAGGCGGTCTTCCCGGCGATAGCTTGGATTTATTATTGTATTTATTCATCTTGTGGGATACGGATGTAAATTTATGTAAACTTTACTTGGGTAGTTTATGTTAGTATTTTATTATCATATTATTTTAGGAGCCGACTTGTTTGGTCGAGCTGTTGTATTTATTTAGAAGTTATCATGTCGTCTTCCCGAGCAAGGTTTTAACTCGCGTATTCTAGTATTGTGCTATGGTTGTTTCTATCTCCGTTAACTTTAGTCGTGAGATTTTGGTTTAGTTGTCTAGTATTTAATCTCTTATTCTTTTAGTTGATTTGTCTCTCCGGCATGTTATAGCCATTGAGTAGTTGTTTATCAGGTTGGGATCTTGTTGGTTCGCCGGCCTTTGGTTGCCGATGGTTTGTTGCCCATGCGCAATGTTGCGTCACGCGTGTCGTAGATTTGTTGAGAGATAGTTGTCTCTCAGCCTCGCGTTCCTTGGTTTAGGATTAAAGGCTTGGGTTCCACTTATGATTTGCTTCCGCAGATTTTAGTTTTTGTTATTCCGTATTGCCGTTATGGCCTTACATTCCTGTTTAGAGCTTGTTGGTTCAACTGTTGACTCGCACCATTATGCTTAACAAGTGCTTGTCCGTCTTTTTAGCTTGTCTTGACGACACGACCTTGGGATTTCGCATTGGAGTCCGGGTTGGATCGCCACATCAGACCAGCTATAAAGCACATACAAGTCCTACGTCTACCTGATGTGGGATGTGTGTATTATATTGTTAACTGAGCAAAAAAGAAGCCTTGTTAATCATGGTCAAGCTAAGTCTTGCTAATCAAGATAAAAAGAAACCTTGTTAACCGAGGTCACGCTACATCTTGTTACCAGCCGATAAAGGAACCTAGCTCATTAGTGTTAGTTGATAAATGTGCCTATTGTTTATATTTTTTTGATACTTTTAGCTTATTTTCCTAGTCAATATTGCATTTATCATTGCTAATTTAATTGTTTTGGCTCCCTTATCTTTATTTGTCTTAGTTACGCAGTTTTGAAACATTTTGCATTAAAGTGAAGCTTTATATGTGAATTAAAGACAAACTTTAATGGTGAAGTAAATGCAAAAAGATGAGTTGAATTTCAGCATTTTTTGTGGGTATGTTGTAGTTATTTTTGTGGGTGGAAAACTAATGTCAATTATTAAATTGAAAATTTCCAGCAACAATCGCACCCTAGGTGCGAAATATTTCGCAACCTTCAATCGAGGCAACTCAAGAGTCACTTCAAATATTTTCCAGTTTGGACCTTTTTGTGTATCTAGACTAAATGACATCTAAAGGGGGATTGGAGAGCTTTTAGTCTCTCATTTATTTCTCATTTACTTCCTATTTACTCCAATTTATTTTGGTTGTCTCTTGGTGAGACAAGGGGAGAAGAAAGGCTTAGTTTTTCCCACACACACACATATATATATATATATATATATATATATATATATATATATATATATATATATATATATATATATATATATATATATATATATATATATATATATATATATATATATATATATATATATCTTTCTTCCCTCCTTAGAGATATAAAAAAAAAAAAAAAAAAAGAGATATAATTTTACTTCCATTTCTCCTCTCAAATAGTTAGATAAACATTTTAAAGTAGTTTTATATTTGAAGACTCTAGTTCGTGAATTCATTCGGAAGTATTTTGTTATTACAAGTTCTTCTTCTTCCCTTCTCTTTACTTTTAATTTTATTTCCAAGTTTACTCTTTAAATGTTTATTATAGTTCCTTTAATTAAGTGTGAGTAGTTTTCTAATTCTAGGATTAGGTGTAGCCCGTAGTGAATTTATAAATAAAGTTTATATCTTTCCGTTTATTTGAATGTCACCCATTTTGATTCGATTTTAGCTTTGTTAATAATTGTATAAATTGTACTAGTGAGGGACCGAAAGGTAAAACTATTACGTTTTTGCAATGATCTTAGTTACTAAAGTGAATAACTAAAATGAGAAGCGTATGTAACAAAACTCTAAAATTGAACTAGAAATTTATGAGAACGACAGTTAATTAAATTTCTAGAGACTTATAGAATTGTAGGGCATAATGGGTTTAATTTAATTCATTGAACGAGACATCAGATTTGAATTAACCAGACACGGTTGAGAGTAGTTCGAAAGAATACAATTAACTATTTTTATACAGTTCGCCTTCAAAATTTGACATTCATCTTGAACGGAAAGATTGTTACGGAACCTATAAATTCATTGTTGTGGTGAACCGAAATCCTAGAAGCTTTTTAATTATTGTTTTTAATCAAAAATCTAATTTTGTATTCTAATTTAGTTAATTTAGTCTTGTTAATTTAATTACTCATCACAACCAAAATCTTGAAATTAATTCGTCTAGATTATCTTAATTGTGAGTTCTTTGATACTTGATTCAAAGTCTCGGTGGGATCGACATCCTAAATACTACACGAATAGCCGTACGCTTGCGGTAGGATTTTGTGATCAATTGAAAATCACTCAACATTAGTCAATAGTTTGCTAACCGAGGACATGCCAAGTCTTGTTAAATATGCATAAAGAAACTTGCTCGTGAGGGTCAATGCACAACTCGTTAACCAATGAACTTCTTGTACATTCCGTTGTACCTCATTTTTCTATAATTAGTTTCTTGAGAATTTCTTTTTTATATATAATATTTCTTATTTTTTCTAAAAAAGAGCAATTTTTTTTTTCTTAAAAAAACATTGAACTAAGGAAGTATAGGTTATGTGTGGCATTGTGGTTTAAGCCGGCCCTGAGATTTTGAGGGCCCTAGGCAAATTCAATAAATGGGGACCCAACAATGTACATGTTAAAATATTAAAAGCTTTGGTTCGAGACCATATCAATTGTTTTTCGTTTTGTTTTTTTTGTCTCACATCCATGTTTTGAATTTCTTTTAAAAGCTAACAAAACGTTAAGCATTTTAAAAAAAAAGAAATCAATAAACAATACACTTTCATAGACACTAACTAATAAATATTTAAACACAAAATTATTCATAATAAAAAATACTCTCTCCGTCTCAAAGTTGTCTTGTTTGATCCGACACATGGATTAATGAAAAACAATTGACTTCATTATTAATATTTGTATGTTGTGTAGTTTTCCTTAAAGTCCTTATTCATGTAACTCATAATTAAAGTAGGAGGAACAATTAAAAATCGAACGATAAAAATGTTGTCCTAAAAAAAACTTTTAAACTAGACAAAAAATTGGGACATTCAAAAAAGAAAAACATGACAATAATTTTGGGACTGGGAGAGTAAACAAAATCTAAAAACTTAAACTATTGATTAATTAAGAAAACAATCATCCATATCAAATTTTTATTTATTTATTAAGTAGAAAGTGAGATTAGGGGGCCCTTTTTTAGTGTAAAAAATCGGGGGCCCTAGGCGGCTGCCTAGTGAGCCTATGCTCAGGGCCGGCCCTAGGTTTAATGTTCTAATTTTGATTTTTTTTAATCATGGTTAAAGAAAAGTAAAAGAAAAATTGAGAGAAAATTGGTGAGAACAAAGGAAGAGAAAGTCCCAAATTATGATGTCAAGTCACTGACTGCGTTTGGACTTTGGATTTACAATTTTGTCAACTTTAGTTTTGTCATATTGAGTTTGTTTTATAATGATTGAAGATGAATTAAGAGAGAGATAAATAGAGTTGGTCGCATGTTATGAAAAAAAGAGTTGTTATAAATACCGCCCCTATACGTCGGAAAGACTAAAAATACCCCTCAACTACATACACTTTTATTAATAATTGTTTTAAAATATTAAGTTTTTTTGTTAACAATTGTGTGAAAATTATGTTATATATATATATATATATATATATATATATATATATATATAACATAATGCCACCCAAATTAGGTAGCAATGTTGGAAAATGGCCACTCAATTTGGGCACCCAAATTAGGTAGATCCTTGCCTTATTAGTAGACCCAATACCTAGAAAGCGTCGTCTGAACAACAAGTCAATAACTTGGTGTATATAAATATATGGAGATAATCGTTACAGAAAGTTTAGAAGAAACTACTTATTTTTCAATTTGAACAAGCAATTGGTTGTCCCGAAGAAAGTCTAGTACGTGTGATGGGTCTGAATCCTCATCTGTTTCCTAATGTAATGCCCGACCCTTCATCAACAAATCCTCATCAGTTTCTTAATGTATTGTCAGTACCCTTCATCAACAAATCCTCATCTGTTGTGTCTGTACTTTCCCTTTACATTGAGGAAGCAACAAATATTTTAATCTTTGATACTATCATTACTTAATTTTCTACTTCCTTCCAAATGGCCTGAAAATTCATTTTCTTTAATCACAAGAAATAAGCAAAAGGTTGACCAAATATATTTGAGATATTAATTGATCTTAATTTATGTAAATTCTAATTAATGAGCTGGGTAGGACCCAAGAACAGTAAAACAAACTCCCCTTAATTTATGAGTTGTGAGGAATACAAGGGGTCGATAAAATTACACTGCCAGTTTTTAATACAACTGCTTTCCTGAACCATATATCTATCATTAATTAAACAAATAATTAAATCATAAAAAAAAAGAGAGCCGTAATCTTGACTGATTATTAACTCGGGACATGGACTAACTGGCCCATTTAGTAGGTTCGAGACCTAGAAAACTATGGATTGCGATCGTGACAAGAAATCAATAACTTGACATATATAAATAAAGTGAGGCTTTACGTACTTCAATTTTCACACTTTGCGCCTCGAGTTGTCGATGGGGGGTTCGCATGCACTTAGAGCTGTTAATATGGGTTGACGGGCCGGGTAAGCCTGTAGCCCACCAAAACCCAGCGTTGAAGAAAGGAGCACTTTTTGCCATGAAGCCCAAGTCCATCGCATACAAAAAAGAAAGTCAAACACCAATGCAGAAAGCAATGACCTATATTACTGGGCCCAGGACCCAGAAAGCTATGGCGGTCGAAGCCAGATGGATTGGGGTCGAAGTAAATAACTTGGCGCCTATATAAATATCCGGAGAATTCGTTACAGAAGTCAAGAAAGTTAAGCGCCTGTATTTTTCAATTCGAAGAAGCAGCAACGGTCGGAAGTCGATGGCTTTGAAGTCTGAATCCTCATCTGTTTCCCAATGGAATGCGCCTACCCTTCATCAACGAGATGTTCTTCTTGGCAAGGGACGGTGTTGATTTTGAAGTTAGCAAGATCCCCGGGTCAGTTTGATTTATCTCCTCCGATCATGCCTGATTTCTTTATTTTTTATTTGCAATTTCCTTTTTTTTGATTGATGATCTGTTGATTTTCCACATATATTCATGAATTTCCCGTGCCTCCTTTGATGTCTCCTCCGATCATACGATCATATGTGTGTGCCTCTTGTTGTCTAGGTTTTTTTAATAGACTAGTCAGAGTAATCTTGTGATTTGCGGGAAGGGGGATAAATTTGTGAGACCCGCTTCCTCTCGCATAAATTCCCCCTTTTTAGTATTATCTTCCGCCAACTGGTGCTGTGAGAGAGCTTGTGTACTCAACGTTGAACTTTTTTTTTTTTGATAAGTAGGTGTGACCCCTTTGTTGGTATGGGGATTGGAAATCTGGAGAAGGATAGATGGTGATATATAAATATAGAGACTTGCTCTTGTGCAGTTTTGACTTTGGAAGAAGTGGAAAGATCTTGGGTGTGGATTCAAGTGTAAACTAGTTAGCGAAATCCCCCGCTTTTCTCTTTGTGCTATTTATTCAATTTTGAAATAGTGGGCTCAATTTTAATGCGTGGTTGGTAGTCTCTTGTATACCAATAGCATCAGAAATAAGAAAAGAAAAATTCTTTCCATTCTAGTCAAAGAGTTGAGATATCCATTTTGGGTTGTTTCACTTCCTCTCTAAAAAACTAAACAATTTTTTTTTTGAGTTTCCAATCTACCCCTCTTATATTTTGTTATTGTACAATTAATAAAAAGCTGGAATGACATTTTTCATAGGATATATAATCCTCCTATAGGCGATACTGTAAACCTAGATCTATTCTATTTATAGCTCATAGTATAAACAAGAGATAACCTTTGAATTAAACAAGGACCAAATTATATATATGACAAACTATGATTAAGATTGTAATCTTAAAATCCCGGTCTCATCCACAAAATTATGCAAGAGGATGTTTTCTAAGAAAAATTCTCAATGTCTCAGTCAATTACTAGATAATTAATCCCCTCATTACTAATATTCTGTACTAATCTCATGTCTTGTTTTGGCTTTCACTTGTCTTCTTCAACAATGCCATTTTCTGGTATTTATCGTTTGTGTTGTCTTGTTTACACACAAAAGTCCATACCCCATTTGTTTTTGTTTGTTTGTTTGTTTGTGGGCATGGAAGGGCATAAATGGGAAAACAGAGATTCATTTTTATTAGTCGGCTAGTGCTCCTGTGCCTGTGGATTAGGGAATATACCCAGTGTCAAGCCCTACACAATAGTGTCAAGATCGTCATCATGCCTTTGGAAGGGGGGATAAATTTGGAAGAAAAATGGCAATTTGTAGCCTAGATTTTATAATACGACAATTTTGGGACTATATAAAATGAGATACGACTCTTTTTATGAGAGGGAGTTTGTATTGGATGTCTATCTTTCTTAGGGACAAGAGTGATGGAGGGTGGGATTATTATTTACCCAATACTACTGTTTGATGCAATTAAGAAATATAACTGGCACAACCTGAAGAAAACCATCAAATGAAGAGAAGCTTTTTCTTTATCCCTACAAACATGACGTACTGCAGTTCCTCTCCCCAACCAAAGCTACAAGCAGTAGAGACAAAATTATGGATCCAGACTTCGTTCGTAATTCTGATCCTGTCTACTAATAGAGTTATTTGTTCCGTTGGCAACAACAAGAATCTCCAAAATCAATTCTTGAGAGGAGTGTGAGAGCTCTGTGTCCGACCTATCCTTGCATGCGGGAGATTTGGTATTGTGTATCGGTCTCTTAAGGTTTAACACCCCCTCTATCTGTATTTTTGATGTCTTCTACAGACAAGGAAATGCATTGTAGACAGAAGAGGCCAAGGGGATGACTTTGAAGCCTCTCTATTTGTCCAATAAGGTGGAATTAAGGCTAGTACGTCGGAAACCTCTCTATTTGTCCAATAAGTTTGTGGATTTTTGTGGCTGGAATCAGATGATTCTTCAGCTGAGATACAAGTCTTGTGGTTTATATGGAAGAAGAGGATCCACAGATCTAGTGATTGCAACTCCATCCTTAACTTCTATGTGATTACGTATGATTTTGGTTTGTTTCTGTACTAAGGTGGCCTTAATGCGTCCCTTTCACTATGGTGGTTGTTCATTGAGTAGTTGTGGCTGGTTTTTCTGTTTTTGGTTTTATCTGCTTTCGGATAAATCATGTCATTTCCGCGAGTCGCACCTTACTTCCGTTAAAACAAGGAAGAAAATTTTACTGACTATTTGTAACTCAACATTTCCTTGGTAGTTAGCAGTTCAAGAAGCCTCCTGAAGCTTCGCAGCTAAGTCGACTTCCTTTCCTATATCTTTAGCTTGAAAAACGTTGTCGACTATCACATTTTCACTCGAACAGTTAACGTCTATCCTATGATGCGATTTGTGCTGGGCCGAGCGATAGGATAATCCCTTTCCTTCCCCAGACGTGACTGGATTAAAACCAGTTGGATTGCTGCCCAACTCTGAAGGGAAAGGCCCAGAAATCTTACCCCAACATTGATCTGATCTGTTTTAAATATCTCCTCCGAGCCCATACTAGAGAATTTGCGGGCCACCCACACAGACCTATTCCGTTTTTGACTGACCTCGCCCAAACTTAGGCCCAAAGTTGCGGTTACTACTTGGACCAACTCGAAAGCCAACCCTAGCTTTCCTCTTGCCCTTTTCCAATATGTCATCACATTGCACCCCAGATATTTGAATTTCAAATTCCTGCCAGACCACGTGCTTGCTAGCAGGAACAGTTCTGGAACCCTTAACACCCTCACGCCCTCCTTCTAACAAAAGAGGCGCGTGAGTGCCACTCTCCTTCTCCCCTATCGACTGCCTTGCATGAAAGCGAGGCTGATCCCCGCCATCGTAAGACCTCCAAGACTCACAAAAGGTACTACCCTCCACCCAAATAGGCACTGAGAATAGTTTTTCCCCCACACAGATTCTCACACATGTCGAAATATTCTCCTTGTAACGCACCAGAATTCTAGCCCACTTCAGATTCTTCCTCTGTGACCTTCAGGATCCCATCTGTTCAAATACAGAGGCATTTGATTGAACACCCACCCCTTCTCCTTCAAGATAC
>CM028377.1:40381281-40524145 GCA_013146195.2 Codonopsis lanceolata
TTAGAACGCCCTCGACCCTGAGCTGGCCGAGATTGGATGATGTCTTGTAGGTTCTCAATAGCAAAGAATGAAACACTATTTTCGCGATCTTTCAACTCCTCCTAAATTCTAAATCTCCAAACAATAAACTATAAAGTTTGGGATTTCGTAATTGAAGTAATAACCACAAGCTAATCTATGATACAACGAGATGAAACAATCTCAATCTCCATATATAAGCACCTAACTATTAGTTAAATCGGCGAACAATCACCTCACATCAAAACCCAAATTACCAATACTCGGGATCAACCAAACATTCCAATCTCAAAACTAAATCAAATTCAAATTCCTAAAAGAACCCAATTCAAATCCCAAAATTCCCACTAAACCCATATCATGTAACACAAAATCAATTGACAAAGAATGTAAAATAACATGATGGGGTTTTACGCTCAAGAAAACTTCTAAAAATCATAACATTCCCTTGAACCAAAGGTTCCTTTGGTTCAAGAAATTGACTAAAAGCAGAAAACAAAGAACATTAGGAGAGTTTTAATTTTAAAATATATAATAAGAGATGAAGAAAAATAATCGAATACCAACAATTGCAACAATTTCAAACATTATGGGAGTTCATTTTCAGGCATCTAACTAAGCAAATCAATTAAGTTTATCAAGTAAGTACCTACTTGTTCAATTCGGTGGAGAGGGAAGGAAATGGTCTTTAGGCGTCGAAGGAAACGCCGGCACCTAAATTTCCCAGGGAGGAGATGCGGCCATGGAGAGAGATTGAGAGCGAGAGAGAGAAGGGCAAAATAAGTTTGAGCATTTGTAGGTCTAGCTAGGCTAGGGTGCGAACTAAAGTAATTAATTAAGCGTAAAACATACTATGTCGTTTTAGACTAATTTTTCAAATAAAAAAAATAAAAAATCATACATGATTAATTCCAATTGAAATTGATTGGGGAATTTGAATGAAAGTTTATAGTTTTAAAATCTCTTGGAAAATTAGGCTTCTTCCCTCAACTTTTCCCGAAATAGAGCGTTAATTTTATTAATTTCAAAAAAATAAAATCATAAATTAATAAATGTAGCTGGAATTGAAGCATAAAAATTGAAGTGGATATTTATACGTTTCAAAAATCATTGCAAAATTAGCTTCATTCTTCCCTCAATTTTTTGCCCAACAGGCCTTGGCCGAAATAACTTCCTTTGCAATATTAGTTGCAAAATCAATTATCGTTAGATTCGTTCGAATTTACACTTTTCACTTTGAAACTAATTTCATTTATGTTGCAAAATTTCATTTCAATTGTCATGTTTAATTTTCTTGTAGTGTAGAGACAACTCCATGTTTATCAAACTTCGAATACTAACTCCTACAATTCAACTATCTCTTTCTCTAATGCAATTGTGTCATATCATGTTCTCGTCTTATCAAGTCTACACCCATAAATCATGTCGGCCAGAGACCATGTTTGTACATTTCCACTCATGTGTCCAATTAAGGAAACAAGCTAGCAATAGAAGTTGTGATGAGTACTTAATTATTTAATCTTATATATGAGTACCTCGATAATGGTTTATATTGTGTGACGGTGTGAGTGTCTATATATTACTCTTTCAAAGCTCATACACGAGAAGAAATCTTTGAATGTGCGCAAAACAATGTCGATCTCGTTTAGTCAAGTTATCTTTATAACAAGCTAGAATACATAATAGACACGTCAATGTTACTTGTTATAGTGAAAAGCGATATTCAAGCTACATGTTTTCAAATTACCCTAGATTTATATTTCCTTAAAAATTTGTCCATACTAATCCAATGTTTTTTAGTAGTGATCATATTACCTTTGATATGATTATCACTTTAATTGATGGGCTCCATTATCACAGGTATCCTTAAAAATACACACTTAAAATATTACTCTCTCTATTTTCAAATTATTGTCTATCTTTCCTTTTTAAATCGTTCTTAAATAATTGTGTTCATTCAAAACTTTCCCTTTTAGGAAAACACTTTTACTACTTTACCCTTACTTTTCTTTACATACTTTAATTATGGCCACATACTCAAAAGCATTAAAGGAAACCACACATTTCACAAATATTTATAATACAATCAATTAATTTTTCATAAGCGGTGTGGTGGTCAAAGGGGCGATAATTTGAAAATGGACCGAGTATATGTTTTCTAATTAATTTTTTTCTCGATCGAGGTAAACATGACACTTTTTTAGAACCTAAGGAAGTAATTAATTTTGTAATGAATAATTAGTAATTTCACATCAATCACTGCACGTCCATTAATTGCATTTGCGATTGTTTATGTTTTAAATGATTATAATAAAAATATATTTTAATGTTGAATTATTTATAGTCACGGTGATGGCACTAGTGATTGTAAAGCAATCACATAATCATAATGCGATTGCGAGAAAAGTGATGAAAAAAGCAATCGCTTAAAGAAGATTAAGTGATGGTTTCAAAAATCATCGCAACCAATTCAAAGCGATGACACTAACGATTGTAAAGCAATCGCGTAAAGATAAAGCGATTGAAGAAAAACAATGGAAAAAAGTGATCGCAAAAAAGAAGATTAAGTGATGGCTTCAAAAGCCATCACAACCAACAATCACGAAAAACTATTTTTTTTATTTTTTATTTTTTATTTTATTATTTGTGAATGCGATGGCAAAACCATCGCTCCACATTAATCAAATTTTGCGACTACAAATGCAATCGTGTATTTACGAAAACCATCACATTATCTTTCTATTTTATGGGAGCCTATTTTCTTTGGCTAATTCCCTTAAATATTCAAAGGTGATGGTACTAACGATTGTTAAACAATTGCATATACATAAGGCGATTGCGGAAAAACGATGGAAAAAAACAATCGCGAAAAAGAAGATTAGGTGATGGTTTCAAAAGCCATCACAACCAACAATCACGTAAAAGCAATTTTTTAGTAGTGTTTTCTAGCAATTGTAAGAATTGTTGAATATTTCTCGACATATGCACGATGTGTCGAATAGTTACCGATTCTTGTGACAAAATATCAAAAATTCCCCAACACTTTAAATTGGTAAAGCATTGCAAAGTTCGACATTAAAACAAAATGCAGTCAATTTTCCGATAAATATGTTAATTATCGTTTATTTTCAACAAATATATGGAAGTGTAGGGAATTGAATGCGGTTATTTCAAGCGTCAAGAAAAAAATGTCGACAAAACTAAGTTTTCTTTTATTTAGTGCTTTTAGCCTTTTTATAGGGCATTTGCTTAAAAGTGTCATATTATCCCAATGACTTAATGGGATGCTACTTAAAAAGTCCTATAAACCTTTTATGATGATAGGACCCAAGAATTATGTGTCCTAGTAGGGATTATGATAATAAGACCCTATAGAAAGACATCTTATTAGGTACACCCCTAATAGGTCCCAATATTGAGATACCTACTTGAAAGGTGTCCTATTAGCCCTTGTTCTAATAGGGCCACTAGAGTCATGTGTCCTATTAAGCATCACGGTAATAGGACCCTACGACTTAGATGTCCTTTTAGGCCTTTTTATGGGATGCCATTGGAAGGCGTACTATTAAGTCTTGTGATAATAGGACAAAAAGAGTAAGGCGTCCTACTAGGCGGTACCATAATAGGACCTAATAGTTAGGCGCCTATTACGACCTTTATAGGATGACTTTTTAGAAGCGTCTGTATAGGGCATCCTATAATATCATTTTGTTGTAGTGCCTTGAGTACTTTTTATATTGGCGATTTCAATTCGGTTGCAAAATACAAGCTGAAATTGAAGCAGAAAATTGAAGCAGTTCATCGTTTCAAAAACCATACAAAATTAGGCGGCATTCTTCCCTCCAACTTTTCCCCAGAAACATGATGCAACAAAATAGTTTTCCATTGCAATATGAGTTGCAAAATTAATTGTGCCGTCAATTTCCCTTGAGTACTTTTTATATTGGCGATTTCAATTCGGTTTGCAAAATACGAAATTGAAATTGAAGCAGAGAAAATTGAAACAAAAGTTCATGTTTCAAAAACCATTGCAAAATTAGGCGGCATTCATCCCTCCAACTTTTCCCCGAAACATGATGCAACAAAATAGTTTTCCATTGCAATATGAGTTGTAAAATTAATTGTGCACATCAATTTCCCTTGAGTACTTTTTATATTGGCCGATTTCAATTCGGTTGTAAAATACAAGCGAAATTGAAGCAGAGAAAATTAAACAGTTCATCTGTTTCAAAAACCATTACAAAATTAGGCGGCATTCTTCCCTCCAACTTTTCCCCGAAACATGATGCAACAAAATAGTTTTCCATTGCAATATGAGTTGCAAAATTAATTGTGCACGTCAATTTTCCTTGAGTACTTTTTATATTGAAGCGATTTCAATTCGGTTGCAAAATACAAGCGAAATTGAAGCAGAAAATTGAAGCAGTTCATCTGTTTCAAAAACCATTACAAAATTAGGCGGCATTCATCCCTCCAACTTTTCCCCGAAACATGATGCAACAAAATAGTTTTCCATTGCAATATGAGTTGCAAAATTAATTGTGCACGTCAATATCCCTTGAGTACTTTTTATATTGAAGCGATTTCAATTCGGTTGCAAATTTCCGTTCGTTGCCTGTTTTCTTGTAGTGTCTTGGGTCTTGAATTCAACAATCCACAAAGGAATATTCATCGGCCAATCCAAGTATGCTAAAGAACTTGTCAAAAAGTTTGGATTGGAAATGGCAAACACCTTCGATACACCAATGGCTGCTAAATGCAAACTTACAAAAGACTTACAAAGAAAGAAAATTGATATCACCCACTACTGAGGGGATAATCGGATCTCTACTCTATCTCACGCCGGCCGGACGACATAGTGTATCTTTGTTGGAGTATGTGCTAGATTTCAAGCGGACCCTCGTGAGTCACATCTTCTGCGGACCAAAGAATCATCAAGTATGTATCGAGATACCACCAACTTAGGTATCGGTATCGAGGAATCCTCTTTCAATTTAGTTGGCTACTCGGATGTCGACTATCTTTGGTTGCCAAGTCGACGAGAAAAACACCGGTGGAACTTGTCAATTTCTAGGAGGCAGACTTGTCTCTTGGGCTAGCAAGAAACAAGCATCGGTTTCCAACTCCACCATGCCAGTACATAGGCTGGCAGCTGCTTCTTGTCAACTACTTTGGATCAAACAACGGTTGGTGGATTACGACATCAAAGTAGCGGTACCGCGATCATGTGTGATAACACCTCGGCAATCTCGATCACCTACAATCCGTGATGCATTCCAAGACAAAGCATATCGATGTTCGATATCATTTTCTAAGGGACAATGTAGAAAAGAGGAACATTAGCATGAAGTACATTTCAATTGAACATCAACTGGCAGATATCTTCACAAAAGCTCTAGAAGTAGACAGGTTTGCTTATCTCAGGGGAGAGCTTGGTATGCTTGACCCAACTGCTTAATTTTTAATTTTAATCAAAATTTATTTTTCATCATAATATTTTTTAGCAGACTTAACAACTTCTTTTAAGCGAGACTTGATATTATATTTAAGCGAGACTTATTTCTTTTAAGAGAAAAGTCAAGAATTCATCTGATCCTTTGGGAGACAAAGGTAAGTTTTCTAAACTCTAGTATTAGAAGGTTAATTATGAAAATTGAAAGGTGATTTCAAAATTGGTTGAGATATTCTTCAAAAGGTACTTTTTCTCTCTCCTAAAGTCGTCACTCATTAAGTATTTTCAAGGAAAAGGCGTCTTACTTAAAGTCCTTTTTCAAGTCACTATGACTGATTTCACGCCTTTTCATTTATAAACTCTCAACCGCCAAAATCTTAATTCACAAAACTGTCTCTTACTCTTCTCTCTACAACTCCTCCTTCTCTCTAAAACTTCTTGCTTCCCTTCGCACTGTTCGTGAGCCAAATCTGCAGAATCACTCTTCATTTCCATCTTCTATTTACGCAAATCTACTTCAATGGTAAGGCGAATCTAACCTAACTCTGTCACTAAGGTGTAAGCACAAATTTACATATTTTCGCTTTGTGAATCGCCATTGTTAGCTTGTTCATAAAGTTTATTGCTCTACATCTCTTTAAACTTCAAAATTTATTGTTTGTTCTTGGTATTAGCTACATATTCTTGTTCATATCTGAGTCAATTTCGGTTCTACAGGTAAGGTTCGGCTTTGTATAAGACATTTCATGCGTTGTCTAGAAAATTTCTAGGGCTTAATGGTATGTTGTTCATACTTGAGTTTTTGAGATTTTGCCTAATTTATTTCCTCGAAATTCTTGGTGGCACTTCTTCATCTGCTATTCTGAGCAGGCTCGAAGTTCATATTCTGACATTTCGAAACTGCCCCCCTCTATGTATCATCACGGAATGTGCATCGGCGAACTCTGCATTCGAGCATGCTTACAGGGTCAAAATATCGATGACTGAACGGTCAGGCATTACGCCTCTGTTCATGTTAGAAGATCTGGACTACGACTACCTTGGTGGAAGAATTCTTCGAAGCGATAATCAATGAATCCAGAACTTCTATCCTGCTATCGTCGGGGACCGTCTCCATTACCATCATTTGCATCCAGAATCGCCAAGATTATTGGCGTGGAATTTGATGGACCTACTTCACTCACGGATCTTTGAAAAGCACGCTGTCTACATGCGGCGGGGAGAACACCCCAAGGAGGCTCAAGCTAAGATGAAAAGAATATTGTTCGAAGATGACGTCTACTTCCTCAGCCATCTATTCGACAAAAGTATGATTTTCAAGAATGGTACTCATGACGTGATGACTTCAGACCAGCTGGAATACACCTCTGTGTCATCCTTAACATATCATTCAGCTGGGCACATATTTTATTTGAGGCTGCTTTTGTGATGCTATTGATGCGGTCAAAAGCTTCTCTCAGCGAGAAGGACCGTTCGTTCGATTCATCAACTCCCTTCTTCGATCCAACACGCGATTTCATACAGCATGATGGCCTTTGAGAAAAAGAAGGTTCATAAATCAATTCAATTCACCGGCACATTCATCATCAACCACCAAAAGCGAAGAGCGAGCGGCACGGCAAGGTCTTCCTCCTCTACTCATAGTCCATGCTATGAATCCACCTCCACTTGTAATCATCAAGATTAACCCGAGAGACAACGGTGGATGCATTCATGGCCAGCAGTAAGAAGCTCTCAAGAAGGCTGCTGAAGGCTACTCAAAGGCTGTCGACCTGCTCCTCGACAACTTCCAAGAAGAAGACTTCTTACGTTGGAGGAGCCGGTCACCAAGAAAAGGAAAATTTCTTCTTCAAGTGCTGTTGTTGCCAACCCTGCTTGCTCCCAAGCCAAAAAGAAGAAAAAGCATGCTACTCCTTGCTCTGCTCACGTACTGTTGAGGCCGGAGACCAAACCACCTCATCTCGTCTCTTCGGCGTAAATCCAAGCTTAGAACCTACGAACCCTTCATTCCATTTATTCCCCTTCATCTCATATCTCTTCTTCCTCCCTTCTCTTACTTCTTCAGACGACCCTCCTGGCTGTTGGAGAGGTCTCTTCTACCCTTCTTCTCTACTTCTCTTGACCCCTGCATTTGTTGAGGAGGAGCCCTTCCCCGAAAGAAGAAAGCGAGGCTTAGCAAAAATTACGTGGTTCCTACACCTTCTCCTACCATAGACACTATCCTTTCTCCACATTCTTCTCCCGAACCTATCTCCTCCATTCCTCCCGAATCCTCCTTAGCTATCATTCCTACTCACACTACCTCTTCTCCTTCCTTCTCTATGCCAGAACATTTCTCCTTTCTTGCTCCTCATCTATCTACTCTCTCTACCAAGCAGCCTTCCCCGAAATCTTTCCTCCTATCTCCCGATATATTACCCCATTTCCATCTTTCTTGACCTTTACGGTTACATTTCCCTCTATCTCTTACACCACTCATTCTTTTCTCTTTAATCTCTCTTCCATTTCGATCTTCTCTACCCTTGACTCCTCCTCTAACTTCATTCTTCTACATGACTACCCTTTTCCCTCTTATCTTTTAGCAGCCTCTTCTTCCTCTTCTACTTCTTCCAATTTTAGTAGCTCATCTACTGATATTGAAATTGATTCTAAACCCACTTCTCATCCTTTACAACCTCTGCTCACCACTGCTTCATCTTCCTCCTCTCAACTTACGCTCCCCATCTTTAGATACTCATATCTCGGTCAACCTCGATTCCGCTTCCTTCCAAACACTGCGATCTGCCCTTCGATCTCCTCCACACCAACAATGCCCAGTGAGCGGCTCAGCCTGATCTCTTCTAGCACGGCCGGTTGAGGTGCTTAGCTATGGCTTAAATGCCACTCATGCCATCGTCTTCGACATTGGCAAGATTGTTGTCGGTGGTGAGCGACGCTCGGGCATTCACCACTCACCGATTTCTAGTTCAAGACCAGCGGGGAAGCTCGTGGGCATGCTACACTCTCGGCGAGATCGGCATTCGTGCCCTCTTTAGCGAGCTCAAGACCGAAATGGCACGAGCCATCATTCATAGGCGTGAAGTTGTTGATTTCAGCATTGTTAGCCATGTTGAGTCTTGCAAATGAGATAAAGGCTTCTGTTGCCGAGCGTAGGGTTCTTTGCCACCGGGGAGGAGAGCTACGCACTTTTGAATCAAGCTCTCATTGAAAAACGAAGCAGAGACTACGAGCGTTTCAATGGCGAATCGGGATGCGGGTTGGAGACTTCGCCGAGCGTCGGCGCACCCGGCCTATATGCGAATATGTTGGTATTACGTTCTATGTCTTCTATTTCAAACTCTCTTGTTTTGCAAAACTTACGCTAATTAAAGCGACTTGTTTAATAACAGGATGACTTATGTCTCTTTTTAGTTTAAATTGCTCTATCTTATTATGATGCAGGTCTATTTAAACTTTGTGTTTAAATCTTTATATTTTGCATGTGCGCTTATCTCAAGATTTAAACTCTGTTTTACTTAGTACTTGATATTAATGCTTTTATCTTGTAAGTACTTAGTCTAGCTATCTCTCTATTAAGACTTACGCTCACGAGAGGCATGTACGCTCTTCTTAATAAAAATCTTTAAGACATGTTATTATCTCATTGCATGATTGAGAAGTGCGCTAGTAGGCGAGATGATGACATCACCCAAATAGGAGGAGATTGTTGATCCTATAGTTCTAGATTTGGTTGAGTCATCTTGATTCTATTATCTGAGTGGCTAAAAGGTGCAGCATCTGGAATTAGTGTGGCAAGCGTCTTAGAATCAAAGTTGTTTAGAAGCTGTTTAGTGTTAGTTTAGGCGCGGACAAGGAGGCTTCTCTGGCGGCCTTGGAAGAGCAACAGACTTTGAAGTGCTGCTCAAAAGAAGCGAAAAAATCAAGGATAGCCAAATCATGAAGTTATGACACATATATACCTATCTAGATATTTTTGAAAATATCCGATCATAATGTCTTCATCGGTTTCACTTTAAAGAAGTCAACTCTACATGCGACAACTGTCGGTGTCTCTGAAACATGAAGTGCGAAGATATTACCCTTTTGGCTAAGAAGACTTTCTAAGCTCCAACGCGCAACAACTGCAACACGAAACCTTACTCTATTGGGAATGTCTTCTCACGCACTGCTTGCATCTCGATGGCTGTGGCTCTTACATCTCCCAAAGCGTCGAATTGCATTCAATGCAATAGAGCGTTGAACACGATTCTCTACGCCTCAATCCAGCGGTCCAAAAGATCTCTCAGTATTTATTCAAGTTTTGAAGATCGAAGAAGAAATAACTCTTGCGCATTAAACTCTCAAGCTTCATCTTTAACACTCAAGCATTCAAAGAGATCAAAAGGACAAGAACTAACACTTCACCAAACTTCACGAAGGCTGCAGTCATCGCCGGTCTTAAATTTGTTTTTCATCTAGTTTGTCTTTAAAAGCTGTTCTTTACTTTTTGCACGTGTGAGAACAATTAATCCTTGATTGTTCCTCTCACCATTATACACTTGGTTAAAAACTCATTTTGTACACGATCCATTAGAGATCTTACTCATAAACCTAGTGGATAAACAAGTGCACTTTTAAAATCAAAGCTAACCACTTTGGTAGTGGGCGTAGTACTATTCACGATGCGAACCACTTCTAACGATGTGTTACTGTTTGATATGTTCTTATAATTTCTATTAGCGCTTATCTTGGTCTAGGACCTCTTCGAATACGTACTACTTAAGCGGATCTCTGAGTCGACTCGGAACCTCTTACGTTTCATTGCATTAACACTTCTAGTTAAATCCTTTTAAGAAATCATTAAGAAGTTTTTACGAAAAGTTTTTATAAAAACATAACTAGGCTATTCAACCCCCCCCCCTTCTAGCCTAGATTGAGCCTATTTTGGGACCAACAAATCGGGATAAACAAAAGCCATAACTGACGGGGTAATTCAAACAAAACTCACAACTGAAAGTTTTTTATGTAATTGTAGAGGGGTAATTCAAACATAACTCATAACTGAGGAGTTCATTTATAACTCACATACTGTTAGTCCCAAAGGGCACAATAATAAGCTAGAGCGGGGGTTGAATAGCTTATTAACACTTAAAACTTTTCGTAATAATTCCTAGAACAAGCACTTGTAATCTATTGAGAAGATTGAAGTAGCAGAAGACTTATAAGGAAGACAGATTAAGTCTGCTCGTGAAGCACTACCGGTAGACTTAGCTGATTACTTAAGTTTGCTGCTAAATGGAATAAGTAAATACAATGCAAATAGTATAAACAGTAAGTAAGGAACACATGTATTTTGAGATGGTTCGCACTATAAAGAGTGTTACGTCAACCACCAAAGCAGTTAACATTGGATTTAAATGTGCACTATATTTTTCACTAGTTCTTTTACAAAAATATCAAATTGATCGTGTACAAAATATTTGACTTGTGTTTAGGGGTGGGGAAATTGAATATCTGGAGAAACATAATATTCAATGTGCATAAGAGTAGTAAATATTACAACAATATGAAGTAAATGAGTAAGAGTTGATGCAGATCTTCTTGTTATTGTTTAGGACTTAAATGATCAGTTAATAATCTCTTGAATGCACTGCGTGTAAAGCTTGAGGTTGTTGGATAGATTCAGAGCATTGTTTTATTCAGTCTTTAATGACAATATTTATAGCTGGGCATCCTTGAGACCATTGGAGAAGACGAACTGAGAAACAACTCTATTAGGTTAAATGTTTTAAATGCTTGGAGCTGCTTTGTTGACTTCATCTTCAATCTGAGACTGATCAGGGAATGGTGAAGAGTGGTTGCAACAACTGGTAGGTGAGCGAAAATCAGAGTTGCAGACCTACAGTAGTTGGTACAGTCTGTTTGTGTCAAACTGTGCACCTGCTCTGCCACATTCAGGAGGCGAAAGTCATCATGCTTTTTCGGAAAAGCTGGAGGGGCGTGTCTAAGAAGTCAAGCGCTAATTTGAAGATAGATTGATTCAAATTCAAATAAAGATGAATTTAAATAATCCACTTAATCTTGATATCTGAATGAGTTGGACACGTCATGCGGTCCGAGTGCAGACAAGGTCTGCCGCTAAAGGATGTTGGTAAAGTCTGTCGGTGAAGCCTTCAGCCGAAGTCTTTTGCCTAAACATGTGAAGTCTAAAAACTATTCTAAGGCAAAGTTCAATACATAGTTGCCACGCTTACAGGTACGCAACCCATTTAGACACTAAGTATAGAACCTAATGTAATGAATGAACAAATACAGATCAAGATATAATGAGAAACAACAATATATTTAAAGAAGAAGGGGGATTTCTTTTATAGACCGATGAGCTTTTTGATCGTTGAGATCTGTTGATAGATTTCTGTATCCGTTGAATGATTTGTCTTGAGAACTGATGGATAAAGATGTGGTTCAATAGATCTTTAGCTGTTGGGTAAAAGACTTGTTCTTTAGATCTACATTTGTTACCACCAATTTTCAGTATGATGAGTCTATGAAGGATAGGTCTGATTCATTGATGCACTGTCAGGTGGTCTGTCCAATAAAGTAGATTCTTTTGACTTTTCAAAACCATGTGAGTGAGAAAGAAGATCTTGCAGCATCAGGGATGTCAGGCTTCATAAGGATTTAAAATACTTTGGAAGTTTGAACAGTTTGTCTCTTCTTGATCTACTGCATTTTTGTCTCTTTGTAGCACGTGCAGAGCCAAGTCTACTGGTGAGATGTTTAGCCCAGGGAAGTGAGTCTTTCGTAAGAGAGGACTACTAGTATGAACAATCAAACCGTAGCAAGTTTGCTGATGGCGAGTCTTCAAGGTATTCTTTTGTGCTCATGACAAGTCTGCTAGTGACGAGTCTTCTGAAGACCTTTGACACTACAGCAAGTCTGTTGGTGCTAGTGCATATGAATTGCTAGTCTGTTGATCATCATTAAGAAGGTAGGACTAGATTAGGACAACCTAACCTAAGACCATGTGTTGTCAAACAAGCCGCCACACTAACCTAAGATGCCTTGAGACCTTTTAGCCACTTGTTATGACACACGGTAATGGGAACAAGCAAATAAAAAATATTCAGAATATGCAAATTGATAAGTTACTCATCGAGGAGCATATTCCAACAATCTCCTCCTATTTTCTTGGAACCATTACAAAATGACATATACAAAGCACTGAAGCATTTATCAAGACATAGAAATAACATGCCTACAATGAATGATCATTTTATCTCTAGGCATGTGTAGACACCCCAATTTTGTACCCCTGGTATGTAACATTGACATGCGATATCAAGACCTGTTAAAACTTAACAAATGTCAAGTTACGGGGATTTAAAAATGCAAAAGACAAAGCAAGATGCGTAAAACAGTAAAATGCAGGGGCCAGAGTGTCAAAAGGAGGCTGAAAAAAGGAGCCAGGCGCGGCCATATTGCCATATGGGCGCGACGCCCAAGAACCATGGTGTCGACGCCTAGAGCTTCAATAGTGCTTTACGATTTGAGAATTAGTACAAATACTCAAGCGCGCGGTACAAACTGATGAAGCACAAAGAAGAAAATTTAAAGAAAACGGTGTCCCTCCTCTTACCTATAAATAGAGGTGCCCGGCTTCAGGAATTCACACACAGAAAAAGCCGTAAAACGTTGTGCGTTTATTTTACGCAGAGAGTGATCGTGAGATAGTGAGTGCCCCCTCCTATAAAGCCTCGAAGCTCTGCCAAATCTCCTCCAAACACAAAACCAACCGATCAAAGTGAGCCTTATCCCCCCAGCTAGGTTTTCACCCTATTCCCCCGGTCCAAAAATCCCAAAAAGAGCAGTTGCTCTGTCCGAATCCAAAGGCCAAATCTACCAGAAGCAAGCAGTTGCTCTACCCGATTTCCGCTAGCAGCAAGCAAACAACAGCAAAAAAGCAAGCAGTTGTTCCGCCCGTTTGACGGTGCCCAAAAGCAACTTTCGGAAGCAGTTATTCTGTCCGAACCACAACAACAACAAAAAGACTCCTTCTCCCAGAAGGACAGAGTGAGCACACCAACGCTCTTAAATGTGAGTCTTTAAGGGTTTTATTTATATAAAAAAAGTTATTTTCATCCGGCCCAATGTAAAAATATAAGCTGTTATGCTGTCCGGATCTATGTAGAAAATAGCATTAAAAGAGCCATTATTATGGTCAAATATTTTTAAATGCATTTGTAATTACTGAAAGGAGGTGGCTGCAAGTCCATAAATAATGTAAATGCATGTATATTTGTTTCCTTTTAATGCTTTATTTATTTGCTAGATAAATATAACAAAGAGCATATTTTAGCCAAAAACTGTTTTGAGACTGAAAGGGCGAGGTGGGTGCCTAACCCATTCTCATCTCGTAACTTAGCCTCCGAACCCTTTTTCTACAAACTCTGGTTTATTTTTGGTTTTTCTTTATTTCTCCTTAAAATAAAGATGACGACTCTGTTAAAACATTTTGGATTACGGTGAGGCCCGCAACATCCTTTCTTGCACTTTTCTGTTTTCCCCTAAATAAGGGAGAATGAGAATGAAAGGGTGATGCATTTCCTGTATTTTGTTTTCCCCTAAACAAGGGAGAATGGGATACGGGGAAACCCAAAGCACTCATAGCGATCCAAAATAAGCCTAAGATTATGGTGAGGCTCGCAACATCCTTTTTTTGCACTTTCCCGTTTTCCTCTAAACAAGGGACAATGGGAATGAAAAAGGTGATGCATTTTATGTGCCTTGTCTTCCCCTAAACAAGGGAGGGTGAGATACGGAAAAACCCCATGCACTCATAATGATTTTAGGCGATTTTCGAAAAGTCCATAGTGAGGCAGGGCGTGTTCCCATGCGCTGTTGGCAACATTCTTTCTGCACTTTTAATTTCGTCTTCCCCTACACAAGGAAGGATGGAATGGAAAGATTGATGCTTCTTCCGCATGCTGCGTTCCCCTAAAAAAGGGCGCGCGGGGCGCGGGAGGCCCGACCTTCCGGGGCACCCACAACATGCCCTATGTTGATAATTACAAGAGCGATGACTTTAGTATAGTCTGCTATTGCTATTACAGACTTGATAAATCAAGTTACTGAACAGGTAAAGCAATAGTGAAAAACAGTTTTGATTGCTTAGGATATTTGAAAACGTTTAATCAGGATCTAAAAAGTTTTAGGTTCCTTTCTTACATAAGGATTTTTATATCTGAAAGAGTGTTTTGGCAAGAAGGAACGGCAAGTCCTTAGGTAAATATTTGTTTTGAAAGTTTTACAATAAGGATTGCTTTTGATACCAAAGTTTCAGAAAATATTATTTTTGTTGTAAAGCAGTCTTGGTATCATGATTGATTAGAACAGTATCTTTGCTAAAAATATGTTTTAAAATGTTCAAAGTAGAGATTGTTCTGAGAATGTTTTTGTAAAAACATTTTTTTGGGTGTTTTGTTGAAATAAAGCTAAATAGATACATATGTTTTTAAACAATAGTTTTCAACAAAACGTGCCACAAAGGCAGAAAGTGATTCACAAAGAATCAGTTGTAGGGGTAAATTTCTCACATTATGTGCTTCTTCCATAGTAGTTGGATAAGGGGGAATTTTGGTATGTTGGTTTTGGCCTTTGTTATGAACTTTCCTCATTGGTTCATGAACTCTCCTTCTAAGGTTGTTACTCTTCTATATCTTGGACAATTATGTCATAAACTCTCCATCTTAATCAATAACTCTCCTCCTCAATTACTAACTCTCCTCCTTAATTATAACGAATATGTCATAACTCTCCTCCTTAATGGTTGCAAGCAAGAGAGACATGAGGGATAATAAGAGAGAAAGATAGTAGACAAGGAAGACTTAAGAGAAAAGATGATTTAATTTATAGAGTACCAATTTAAAAGAAATAATACATCCTAGTTGGAATCCCCAAAACTACCAGTACTAGAGCCTAAGGAATATTCTCTATCCTTGTCAGAAAAACTTCGATTGCCGAACAGCTCTCGAGTGATCAGCAGGTCTCTAATGACAGGAAGGTTTTCATCCTCGTCAATTGTGGAACGAATGGGCTGATAGGAGCAAAGAAAATGGCATATGATCCTAGCATACTTTATAATGCCAGGCCTATTCACTCGTCTTCGCAAGATAGACTAGCAGATGAGAGAGAAGACGACTTCAGACCAATTGATGTCGTGAGAATCGAGAACATTAATGGTGTAGTTTCGAAGTCTTCTAGTGTCACTGCATATGCATGCTTCATGAAATAGAAGGCATCGACTCAGAATTTTACCAACATAGTACACGTCTAAGGGATAATTATCAATATCCCACGTACTGTAGTCATCTCGAGAATGGTCGCCAGTTTGTTGGAGCCATGATTCGTTGAAAATAGAATCGTCGAGAGAGTCAGGTCCAACAGAAGGAAGCTGGAAGACTCGTGACAGGCTTTCGGCATTGAGGACGACGTCAGTACCTTGAATGCGACCATTGAAACTCTTACCATCTCTAACCAATTGCATCCTTGAATAAAATTCATCAACCAACTGAAGGCTGTAGAATTCTTCACGAAAAGTAAGGATCAAGACGAGTCCAGAACTGTGAAGATGCTCGATAATTGTTCCTCCAACAGTGTTGTCGAGGAGAAATTGTTCCCCTTGAATCGTGTGAACTAGAATGTAGGACTGAGAGCCTATTCTAGTAACGAAGGATGATTCAACAGGAACAGAAGAACTAGAGACGTTGATAGAAGATTAAGCGACCATGAAGAGATTTCTGAAGATAGATGGAAAATTGGCTGGTAATGATATCAATTGTGTAAATGATACCAATTGTTGGGAAATCTCAATTGTTGGATGATTACTATGGATGGGAAGAATTAAAGGCTTGGTACTTTCGGAGGACATATTTATTGGAAGAAGACACTTATCAAGAATCGTCGTTTTGGTATCCGTTTCAGAGCAGTAATGATAGATATATGAAGCGGAGAAGTAATCATGTCAAAGCTCGAAATTGAACGGACATTTGATATTTGGCGGCGACGATTCAAGATAAAGAAATTAAGTCAATCTGGAATGTATTTTTCGATACAGATCTTGACTTAATTCGAGGTTTTCCAATATCAAGAAAGATAGTTAAAATAGAATGAATTTGGTATTGAAAAGTTGTGTTGATATCAATGACCTTTGTTGAAAAATAATATTAGATTTAAAATGCATACCTTCGGGAAATAAGATAGGTTTTATAATTCTAAATTTCCAAAAGATGATTTACGAGGCATTCTGAATCATCTATATAATCCTCGGCAATCTCTCAAATCTTTTGAATTTTTAGAATTAAATAGATTTTTTGAAAAATAATTTTATGTCTTAAATAACCAGTGGATAGTTTGCGGGGCTTTCTGAATTATCTACACAATCCTCAGCAATATCCCAAATCCCTAGAATTTTTAGGACAGAAATATATTTCAAAAAGAGTTTAAATGTATCTTTCAAGAAAATATTTTGCAAAACAGCAGTGATTTTGTGTTCTTTGTTTCCAGAAGATAACTTACGGGGCTTTTTGAATCATCTACATAATCCTCAGCAATCTCCCAAATCTTCTAGAAATTTTAGAACAAAAACGAATAGGTTTTGAAAATATTTTTTAGAGACTTTGAAATACGTTTTTAAATATACCGATATTTCCAAAGGTTGTTTAAATCGAAGATATCCTCACGAGAAGGTGACCAGCAAAGTTGGAAGTCCGCCGATACTGAGTTGTGAGCAACAGAGATGGAAGTCTGCTGATACAAATTGTGGAAATGGAATGTAATCAACATTAATTAGAGTCTGCTGATGTCAACTGATAAAAGTTGTGAACAGCAGAGATGGAAGTCTGGTGATACAGATTGTGGAAATGGAATGTAATCAGCAGTAATTGGAGTCTACTGATGTCAACTGATAAAACAAAGATGTATTCAGCAGTGATGAAAGTCTACTGATACTAATTGATAGAAGCAGTGGAGTGAAAGGATGGAAGGAAAGTCTGCTTATACCAATTTGTGAATGAATGGGTTTATCAGTTGTTTGAACACAATGATGTGGTCAACAGTGAAGAATATGTGATGAGATCAGTTTGAGAAGATCGTGTTCAATGATGGTGAAGGTCTACTGATATCATTTGTTGAAATGAGACGCGATCAGTAGATTAAGATTTGCTGATACTAAATGTTGAATCTAAAGGATGTGATCAACAATGATGAAATTTTACTGAAACCAATTGTTTGAATCAAAAGGTTCAGAAGAGGTGAGAGTCTGCTGATCTGGAATAGTGATCAGCAGAGTTTTAGGTATGCCGATACCAATTGATGTAAATAAAGAAAGGGTCGGCATTGATGAGGATCTGCTGATAGATGGAATCAGCAGACATAGAGGTCTATGCTCATACCAATTGATTGAAGAACATTTCAGCAGATTATCCTTTTGGGTGCCTTGGCTTCTGGAAGGATAAACCATAAGCTTCATCGACACATGACGTTCTTCTAACACGCACTTCCATAACCTGTTGTCAATAGAATTCATAAAACGCATTATCTTATCCTTCCAAACATCGAAATGGCATTCGTTCAATATTGGAACGTGGTTCGTATTTGACATTGGTAGCATGTAGTGTGTTTGTGCCATTGGATCTTGTCTCTCAAGAGGTTAATATTGGAAAAACTAGTTTTTGAAGAGTTAAGCTCTGATACCAATTGTTAGTCCCAAAGGGCACAATAATAAGCTAGAAGAGGGGGGGGGGGTTTGAATAGCTTATTAACACTTAAAAAATTTCGTAATAATTCATAGAACAAGCACTTGTAATCTATTAAGAAGATTGAAGTAGCGGAAGATTTGTAAGGAAGACAGACTAAGTCTGCTGGTGAAGCACTACCGGTAGACTTAGCTGATTACTTAAGTTTGCTGCTAAATGGAACAAGTAAATACAATGCAGATAGTATAAAACAGTAGGTAAGGAACACATGGGTTTTGGGATGGTTCGCACTATAAAGAGTGCTACGTCAACCACCAAAGCAGTCAACATTGGATTTAAATGTGCACTATATTTTTCACTAGTTATTTTACAAAAATATCAAATGGATCGTGTACAAAATATTTGACTTGTGTTTAGGGGTGGGGAAATTGAATATCTAGAGAAACATAATATTCAATGTGCAGAAGAGTAGTAAATATTACAACAATAAGAAGTAAATGAGTTAGAGTTGATGCAGCTCTTCTTGTTATTGTTGAGGACTTCGATGATCAGTTAATGATCTCTTGAATGCACTGAGTGTAAAGCTTGATGTTGTTGGACAGATTCAGAGTATTGTTTTATTCAGTCTTTAATGACAGTATTTATATCTGGGCATCCTTGAGACCATTGGAGAAGACGAACTGAGAAACAACTCTATTAGGTTAAATGTTTTAAATGCTTGGAGCTGCTTTGTTGACTTCATCTTCAATCTGAGACTGATCAGGGAATGGTGAAGAGTGGTTGCAACAACTGGTAGGTGAGCGAAAATCAGAGTTGCAGACCTACAGTAGTTGGTACAGTCTGTTTGTGTCAGACTGTGCGCCTGCTTTGCCACATTCAGGAGGCGAAAGTCATCATGTTTTTTCAGAAAAGCTGGAGGGACGTGACTAAGAAGTCAAGCGCTGATTTGAAGATAGATTGATTCAAATCCAAATAAAGATGAATTTAAATAATCCACTTAATCTTGATATCTGAATGAGTTGGACACGTCATGTTGTCCGAGTGCAAACAAGGTCTGCCGCTGGAGGCTGTTGGTAAAGTCTGCCGGTGAAGCCTTTAGCCGAAGTCTTTTGCCTAAACCTATGAAGTCTAAAAACTATTCTAAGGCAAAGTTCTATACATAGCTGCCACGCTAACAGGTACGCAACCCATTTAGCCACTAAGTATAAAACCTAATGTAATGAATGAACAAATGCAAATCAAGTTATAATGAGAAACAACAATATGTTTGAAGAAGAAGGGGGATTTCTTTTATAGACCGAGGAGCTTTTTGATCATTGAGATCTGTTGATAGATTTTTGTATCCGTTGAATGATTTGTCTTGAGAACTGATGGATAAAGATGTGGTTCGATAGATCTTTAGCTGTTGGGTAAAAGACTTGTTCTTTAGATCTCCGAGCTGTTACCCTGTCAGGCTGTATGATAAGTCTATGAAGGATAGGTCTGATTCATTGATGTACTGTCAGGTGGTCTGTCCAATAAAGTAGATTCTTTTGACTTTTCAAAACTACGTGAGTGAGAGAGAAGATCTTGCAGCATCAGGGATGTCAGGCTTCATAAGGATTTTAAATACTTTGGAAGCTTGAACATTTTATCTCTTCTTGATCTACTGCATTCTTGTCTCTTTGTAGCACGTGCAGAGCCAAGTCTACTGGTGAGATGTTTAGCCCAGGGAAGTGAGTCTTTCGTAAGAGAGGACTGCTAGTATGAACAATCAAACCGTAGCAAGTTTGCTGATGGCAAGTCTTCAAGGTATTCTGTTGTGCTCATGACAAGTCTGCTGGTGACGAGTCTTCTGAAGACCTTTGACACTACAGCAAGTCTGTTGGGGCTAGTGCATATGAATTGCTAGTTTGTTGATCATCATGAAGAATGTAGGACTAGATTAGGACAACCTAACCTAAGACCTATGTGTTGTCAAACAAGCTGCCACACTAACCGATACGCAAATTTTTTAGCCACTTGTTATGACACACGGTAATGGGAACAAACAAATAAAAAATATTCAGAATATGAAAATTGATAAGTTACTCATCAAGGAGCATATTCCAACACATACTTACGAATCAATCTGGACCGTCAGTTGTGTTTAACACAATTCAGCCTCCATTTAGATCCTAAGTTCTTTTATAATATAAATATTATTTGAATTATAATAAATAAATTATATTTTGAATTTAATATAATTATATTATATAAAAATGAATTATTGTAGTTATGTCAAATTTAGTATTATTATAAATAGTATTTTTTGAATTAAAAAATATTATTATAATACTAAATAAATAATTATTTCGAATTTAATAATTTCTGCAATATTATTATTATTATTTTTAAAGATGGTGGGGTATGTAAAGTTGTTGGAGATAAAGATGGTAGGATATGTAAAAGTATTGGATTATGTGTCATTGTTGAAAGAATATTTTTTGTTTCGAATCAAATGAGTATCAAATAAATTATTTTATTAATTTTTAATGACGTGCGTTTGATTTGATATTCGATTGGGTTAACAGTGTGAGGATAATAACTTTATCAGAGTAACTCGCGTTATTAGTTCCGACTACATATTGTATACCAAACATGACTCCAAATGGCAACTTAAATTATTTTCTCTTGTTGATGAGATCTAACTAAACGTGTTACTTCCGTTAGGATTAAGATTTTCCAAATGCTTATTTATTGAAAGGGGATAAAGTAAAAACAAGAGCACTACCAAAAAGCAAAAGCAAAAGCAAAAGCAAATTATTTATTGGTATATTTTTTGATAATGGGGTTTGTGTTCCGTAATAAGGTTTGATTGAACTGTCTTCTTGCCCAATAAGCAAAATATATTATTTAGGGGGAATTTCAAGTGGGTACAATTTTGAAAACATGTTTTCATCTAGGACCATCAATTTTTTGGACACTTCATGTAACTACAAATTGCTTGCCAAGTGACAAAAATGTCATTAATGAAAACAAAACTGATCCGGCATTTTGGAGGACCAATATAATCCAGAAACTCTGATGCCAAGCACTTGCATCAGGATACATTTAACAGGATTTTGGAGAACCAAAATCAATCCAGAAAGTCTGATGTCAATCCCTGGCATCAAGATATATTTAACAGGATTTTTGAGGACCAAAATCAATCCAGAAAGTCTGATGCCAATCCCTAGCATCAGGATACATTTAACAGGATTTTGGAGGACCAAAATCAATCCAGAAAGTCTGATGTCAATCCCTGGCATCAGGATGCATTTGCACATTTAACAGGATTTTGGAGGACCAAAATCAATCCAAAAAGTCTGATGCCAATCCCTGGCATCAGGATGCATTTGACAGGATTTTGGAGGATCAAAATCAATCCAGAAACTCTGATGCCAATCACTGGCATCAGGATACATTTGACAGGATTTTGGAGGACCAAAATCAATCCAAAAAGTCTGATGCCAAGCACTGGCATGTGCTTGGCATCAGGATACATTTAACATGATTTTGGAGGACCAAAATCAATCCAGAAAGTCTGATGCCAAGCCCTGGCATTAGGATGCATTTGACAAAGATTATGCACCAAAATCAATTCGAGAAACTCGATGCCAAGCCTCGGCATCGATGCATTTGACAAAGATTTTGGAGGACCAAATTAATCCAAACTCGATGACAAGCCCGGCATCGGATGCATTTGACAAGATTTTGGAGGACCAACTTAATCAGTAAACTCGATGCCAAGCCCGGCATCGGGATGCATTTGACAAGATTTTGGAGGACCAAATTAATCTGTAAACTCGATGCCAAGCCTCGGCATCGATGCATTTGACAAAGATTATGCAGACCAAAATCAATCCGAAACTCTGATGCCAAGCCCTGGCATCAGGATGCATTTGACAGTATTATGCAGGACCAAATCAATCTAGAAACTCTTCCCTGGCATCAGGATGAATTTGACAGTATTTTGGAGGACCAAATCAATCCAGAAAGTCTGATGCCAAGCACTGGCATCAGGATGCATATGACAGCATTTTGGAAGATCAAATTAAATCCAGAAACTCTGATGCCAAGCCCTGGCATCAGGATGCATTTGACAGTATTTTGGAGGACCAAATCAATCAAGAAACTCTGATGCCAAGCCCTGGCATCAGGATGGATTTGACAGTATTTTGGAGAACCAAATCAATCCAGAAACTCTGATGTCAAACCCTGGCATCAGGATGCATTTGACAGTATTTTGGAGGACCAAATTAATCCAAAAACTCTTATGCCAAGCCTTGGCATCAGGATGCATTTGACAGCATTATGCATGACCAAAATCAATCCAGAAACTCTGATGCCAAGCCCTAGCACCAGGATGCATTTGACAGTATTATGCAGTACCAAATTAATCCAAAAACTCTGATGCCAAGCCCTGGCATCAGGATGGATTTGACAGTATTTTGGAGGACCAAAATGAATTCAAAAATTATGATGCCAAGCCCTGACATCAGGATGTATTTCACATCATTTTGCAGGACCAAATTAATTCAACATTTTACGATTACAAAACAAAATATTGTAACACAAACATGGAATAAACATAAAAATTTAATTATCACATTTTCAAACAAATTTGTCATTGTTTTTTGTTGTCCCCTTTCAAAATAAATGTTTCAACCATCTTTACCATATATTTAACAGCATCAATACTACTAGGAATCATTTGTCCTCTTAGCAAACATTCAATTAAAGAACATAGAAAAACACCACAATCTTCTGTGTTAGGATTTTGTTGTGGTGATTTTTCAAATCTTCCAATGCTGCATTTGAATTTAGGCTTGTTTAGATCCTTGTGTTATCCAGGAAAGAAATTCACAAGTGTTTTCATTCTGCGTTCAACATAATTTACCTACAAAGAAAATAACCAATAAAACTTAATCTAAAGACATTTCTTAAAAGACAATACTAATAAAACAAAATACATTACTAATAAAATTCAAGCATAATGCTTACAAGAAGGAGAGTGTGGCAAAGTATCAGGTGTCGAACACGCCGCCAACACTGACATGTACCCCTCCAAATAGGTGCTTCCTAGACGCCCATCGCAAACCATTGTTCCATTCACAGAAAAATGACCGAGTTTTTGGTTGCAAAAATATGAACCAACCTGACGCAGCGAAATAATCAAATAGAAACTCTTTCAACAAGAAATTCCTTAGAACAAGCCTATGACGGCTTAGGGTTTAAGCACAAAGCAAGAAAACTCAAATTTTATTAAAAATTGTTGAAATAATGTTTAATAGGGTATTTATATGCCCTAACAATCCAAACCCTAAAAGGAAAAGTCTTAAACAAAAAAGACGAAAAAGCCCAAAAACTTTAAAGGCCCATAACAAGATTTGGGCTAAACTAAAAATGAACTGTTCACAAGATAAACCCAATAAATCTTGTAGAGCTCGTCGAGAGCTAGAGATGTTAATAGGGCCGGAAACCGTAGGGTCGACCCTATTAACCGAAAACCGGAAAGGGTTAGGGTCGGGAAGATACGACCCGTTTATTAAACGGGCTAAACGGGCCAAGTGGCCAACCCTGCAGGGTCACGGTTAAAATGGGTCGGGCCCCGTTGCGAGGCGGGGTGTGTGTTTTGGGGAAATGCACTAAAGCAAAGAAACCGATTAAAAAAAATTAGTGGACGACAGTGAATCAGTGATACACTGATACCGCCGGGTTCAGGGTTGAGGCTTTGACTTTTCCGTCTTCACTTTTTCACCCAATTACCTAACAGCCAAAATCAAAAGATTCAAAACTCAAAAAAACCGGAGAGGGCGATTGGCGATTGGCGAAGCCGCGATTCGTCGATTGCGATTTGCAAAAGCCGAAAGGCGGCAAGCCGGGCCGCCGGCAAAGGAACTTAGATTCATAAATCAGGAAGTCGTCGTCGGAGTTCGGTCTTCACTCTTCACAGCCTTCGGCCGGTTGCTTCACCGATCCCGCCCCGCCGTCGTCGGAGTTCGGTCTTCACTCTTTACAGGCTCACGCCTTCACTCTTCGAAGTCTTCGCCTTCTCGCCTCAGATTAAGTTCTCGCCGTCGCCGTCAATCGTCATTCAACTGGTAAGTAGGTGTTCTGTAGACTGTAGTAGTTCTATTGGGCATAAGTTATATCTTTGTCGTTTGCTTCAGGAGTAATCAGGACCATGGTTTCATTGGTTTGATTATGAGGTTTGGTATAGACGTATAGTCAAGAGTTTGGTTACAGGAAGATTTGAAGTCGGCTGTTTCAGCCTGTTTGTGTGCGTGTATCGGTGTATGCTTTATGGCTTGTTGCATCCACATGAATTTCATTGTATGCGACTGCGATTTGTTATATAGGCGATGACACGAAATGTCCGAATCCAAACAGTACAGATTCACATAATGGGCAAACTATGATCCTATGGGCAATGATATTTACCGAACCTATTTGGCTATTTAATTATTTATAGACTGGTTTCGGATGTCTAATATTTCCTATGTTGAAAACTTGAAATATTGGATTGCCACTTGCCAGAAAGCAGTAAAGGGACTGTCTGAGTCTCTGGTAATTACATTGCACTAGCAATTTATTTGTCCTTCAGGCTTCAGTCTTGAATTTGCTTACTGTTGGTGAACTCCGTGAAATATCGTGTCTGATTGGTATGGTTACATTTCTGAGGTTGAGTTTAAATCATTTCCATAAATATAGAAGTCGTCTGAGTGCTTGAATTGTTAATCGTATATTCGTATTATTGTTAATCGTCTAATAGGGCTGACCCTATTAAACCGAGACCTACAGGGTTAGGGTCAGGGTTACGATTTGAGCGGCCTGTTTAAATGACCCGAGTAACCCGTGGCCCTATAGGATCACGACCCTATAGGGTTAGGACCGACCCAATTTAACATCTTTATCGAGAGCTTCGATTTGATATGCGGTGGGTCCCGTAATTCATCCGGATGCGAAAGTTATGCTCCGTTAAAGTTCTGCCGACCGTTAGGTGCTCTCTACTATTGCTTAACGGAAACTAACGGAAAAACTGTCAGACCAATAAAACTTAAACTAGACATAGGCATCATCAGAGCAGAAAATGATTGAAGCACTAACATCTACCAGCAAATAGACCTGAACATGCATTATAACTAATAAACTAGACACACAGAATTCAATGTGTAGATGTGAGAGCTCTAACAAGATGAGAACAAACATCATCAGTCTATCAATGGATTTGAAATAACATTATTATTTTGGATCCCTGTCAGTGCCACCCTTTACTCTTCACATGGGTCTGTTGTAATAGAGATCGTCTCACAGCCTCACAGGAAACAAGGTGACATCTATGGGTGGTTTTTGAATCGTAAGATAGACCCATCATTCTCTAAAGAACTTCTTGAACCCTTGAAACACGGGCTGGCAACAAGTTAGGGGCACAAAGGGGATTCAGAATCACATTTCCATGAGATGGAAGAATGGCCAAGTTTCCATGACAATACAAAGTTGTTGAATGTAGTGTACTGAAACCCGAAAAGGAAACAAGAGATTACATTTGAGGACTGATAGAGGTAAGAAAATTGCCTTTAACTGAACAGGAACATGTAATATTTGATTTACAGTTGTTTGAACCAATTGGAAACAAAATAATACCTTTGAGATTACCTTAATGTTGTATTATATATCAGATGTACCTCTTACGACCTCTCCCAAGACAACACCGGCACGTCGATCGCACTGCTGAGCCCTAATTTGAGAAAACGTTATGTGTAGTTGTTGATTAAGAATTCAACAGTTCATTTGCTTTCACTTTGGGTTTGACTGAGCGACCAAGAGAGATTTGCTAGTTGTGGTGCACGCGAGCAAGGAAAGAATCAATGCGTCGTGGTCGGAGATGGATTCAGACACAATTGCTTCGATTAATGGTTGAAGATGAAGATTAGCGTGGGTTGTGCTAGGGATTTGGGATTTCAAAGTCGGGTTAGGGTTCGTATTTGAGAGAGAGAGCCTGATGATTTTGGGGAGGATTCGACGGAGGAAGTCGTTGAAGAGGAATTGTGGTGAAATTGGGAAGCAATGTCGTCGATACGACACTAAGAGGTAAAGGGCAGTGATGTACTTTTGCCTTAAAATTGTACCTAAAAAATATGTCAAAAAAAAAGTTGGATTCATTTTAAAACATGTTTTAAAAAATGTACCGGCTCGTAATTTTTTATATTATTTATTATATCAGTTCAATAAATGATCGGGATAAACAAAATTCATAACTGAATGAGTAATTCAAACAAAACCCACAACTGAAGGTTTTATATGTAATTGTAGAATAATAATTCAAATATAACTTATAACTGAGGGGTTCATTCGTAACTCACATACTTATGAATCAATCTGGATCATTAATTGTATTTAATATAATTTAATTAGGACCATCAATTAGATCCTCAATTCTTTTATAATATAGGTTGCTAAAAGAATTTAATCATTAGGTATGTTTACCATTAGAATTTAATCATTAGGTATGTTTACCAAATGGTAAACATACCTGCTAAATACAACCTCCCCCTATGTAACTATGTATAGCCCCTGCGACTAAGGGACCAAAATGTTTCTTAACTATTTATAATTATCAAAATTAATACCAATTGTTAAAAAAACTTATTTTCGAAATTATTTAAAATAAGTTTGTTTAAAAACGAAAAAAAAAGGAAATAGTTAACCATTCTCTTAAATAATATTAACTGATACTAATCTATGCAAATTCTAATCAATCCTATAAACTAATTAACTACTTTATGTATAAATTATACAACTAGTTGGTAAGTAAATAATTTTTTTAATCATAATTATTTAAAACGGAATTGAATAAAACATAAAAAATATTTTATTATTAGAGTAGATCTTCTGTAAAACTGTCTTATTGATCTTAATTTGTAAGACGGAGTTTCACTATTTCATAGTTAAAACAACCAACATACAATAAGTCGAGTAAAAATGATCTGTCTTATAAAAAATAGTTTTATAACCGTCTTACCAAAGTATTTGCTTTATCATTAAATAGCGTCTCAAAAAATGGGTGGCCTTATTTACAGAATGTCACTTATTTTGGGAGGCACTATTTGAAATTCGGTGGAGGCTAACTACACCTTAAAATCCATTTTCTATATTTTATTTTCTGCATCAAGGTATTGTACCTTGTACTATACATTATAGAAATAAGGTGTATAAAATAGATTTTAGGATGTGGTTAGTCCACCATTGAAATTTTTTAAAGACAATTTTGTTTTAAAGATTTTTTTTTGAAAAAACTTTTTTTAATTGAAACAATTAGGGGCTATGTTTCTATATATAATAATCAGTAGAATAGAAAGAAATGGTTGACCAATATTTTTGATCTACTCGATGCAAATTCTAATCAAATTAAAGGAAAGAAGCATCCGCTAAGGACATAAGCAGAGTGCGGTTGTGTTGCAAAAGCCGCAGTGGTAAACAGTAAACAAGAGTCGTCTCCGCCTTTCTTTTTGGTATCGGAGGCTGGAGGAGACGCCATTCAGCTTCAACCCTCCTTTCCTTCCTTCAACTCAATCGAATCTCGATTTGACTTAGTTCCCTTAATCGATCTCCCGGTAACTCCCTCCACTTCCTTCAACTATTCATTCCCATTTTGAATAATATTGCGTTAATGCCTACACATACTGATGTACTGTATTATATGTATGTATGTATGTATATGTGTGTACTTGAATGTCTGGTTTACGTTTTTGTCTTTGCAACTCTTAAATTAATACTCCCCACCCACGTCAAAGACTCCATTTTTGCAAAGTTTTATAGATTAGGGATACACATACAGTACTCCAGTATACTTGGATTTGTGCCAAGGTTATGGAGATTGAAGAGCATGGTTTTTTAAAATGAAAATATTCCAAATTAGTACTGTGGTCTCTTTACCTGGAACCAAGGAAAGGGTGTAATTCCCTTTGCTTCATAAATTGTACTTATATTCATCCTTGATTGTCATTCGTAGTGCTTATTGGAGATTTTTTGTTAGAGCTTCTTTCAAAGAGAGTGAAGGAAATGGCTTCTACTGGTGCTAAGAAACCCAATTCCAGTTCCAAGGGTGGTGAGTTGAGTTTGCATCTCAACTTGATTAATACTCATTTGTTTATTTTTTCTTATGCCTTAATCTGGATACTTTCTCAGGTGGGAAAAAGAAAGAGGTGAAAAAAGAGACTGGACTTGGTCTTTCCTACAAGAAGGATGAGAATTTTGGGGAGTGGTACTCCGAGGTATTGGTTCCCCACTTCATTTTTTTATTTAACCTCTCTAACATTCTGGGAAATTGTTGGCTTAACATTGGCTCAGAACATATGTGCCACTACATTTATCTTGAATTCACAGATAAATACTGTTAGAATAGAGAAGAATAGGAGAAACTTGTTATCTCTGTTATACCTGTCTCCTTGGTGGAAAAGAAAAGTTGAAAAACACGTTTTGATTAACTATTTGCATAAACATTTATTGCCTTTTGATATATATATATATATATATATATATATATATATATATATATACATACATACATATATACACTTTCATTTTCACTTTTCGTTTTCATATAGTTGTAAAGTTTTTTCACCTAAGCAACTTTCATTTAGTGAGAGTTGTTATTTGGATATCGTACTTCTCATTTTCATATGTTTAGTGTTCATGCTCGGTTATGCTTCCCTTCCCCCCTTTTCTTTTGGTGAGAGTGGAAGTAAGTTTAGGGGGGAGGGAGAGAGAGAGAGAGAGTTAAGTCAACTTGGCTGTATGAATTATGACATATGACATATCTGGTACTCTAAGGCCGGCAACTAAATAAACACTTTCTCATGTACTCTTGGTGGTTTCTTGTTGTTTTGATCATGTCAGGTGGTTGTTAATGGTGAGATGATTGAGTATTATGACATATCTGGTTGTTATATACTAAGGCCATGGACAATGTCAATATGGGAAACCATGCAAGTAAGTATTTCTAAGGGATTTGTTTGGTTTTTCCCATAATCATATTGTGATTCCCTGAATTTATAATTTCCTAATCAGTTTTATTCTTATAATTTTGGCACCAGACATTGAACATTGTCGGGAATCCAGCCCCACCCCAACCAAAAATTTTTTTTTCTGTACCTTTAGTTTAGAACCATCTCTTAAGGATGCACTCTTTCTATCTCATATCTTCAATATTTACCTCATAATTGATACTAAAAAATAATTCATTTTGACTTTGAAAGATATTACTTTTATTTGTTTCTTCATTTGGTGTGTTATGTTAGGTTTTCTGAAAAATATGGACACACGTCAATAATGTCTATTTTGCTTTGAGTTTGGCTCTAGTTTATTTTCCCCAAGTAGTGAATCCATCTTTTTTTTTCCAGGACCAGGTTATGTTTTCATGTGTCAGATTTTGATTTTGCTATCCACCCTTAACGGGTTAACCTAATACCTAGATTCATCTTCCTAATATATCGTCAGCAATGGTGTGAATTTTGCAGGTTTTCTTTGATAAAGAAATAAAGAAGATGAAAATCAAGAATTGCTATTTCCCTCTTTTCGTCTCCCCTGGTGTATTGCAACGAGAGAAGGATCACATTGAGGGATTTGCTCCTGAGGTGAGAATCAACTGGTGCTATTGGATTTTTGCAACCCTGAAATAGGTGTACTTGTTTTTCTGATGTGGGAGGTTTTCGTTATGTTGACGTATATTTGTATTTTCCTTTTAGCCTCATGCAGTTCTTTCTGTTTTGTGATTATTTTTCGTCCACGTCCTCCGTTGTTGACATCCAGAAGGAAAATGAAGTCTCTCTCTCTCCCCTCTGTGGTTTTTTAGGAACTTCAGGGGATGTTTCATGGCTCTTTCTTTTTAACTTGAGAGGCTTTTTTTTTTCAACCGGTATAATTATAAAGCATTATGTAAAACTGTTACCGAGCACATATGATCTTTTTAAAGTTATCTAAACGTATTTGAAACAGGAGATTAGAAGTGAAAACCGGAGACACATTAGATATGATATTGAAGACGGTCATACACGTGCTTTTAGTTTTTATTCGTTGTTCTTCAGTAATTTTAATGCCTTCATGTTATTTAGAGATCTTTTATGAGATGTATCGATATAGTTGCTCTTTTACGCTATATCTGATAACAACATTTACCACCTTTTACATTCTTTTTATTTTACTCAGGTTGCATGGGTTACAAAATCTGGAGAATCCGACTTAGAGGTGCCCATTGCAATCCGACCCACGAGTGAGACTGTTATGTATCCTTACTATTCAAAGTGGATAAGGGGACACCGGGATTTGCCATTGAAGCTAAATCAATGGTGTAATGTTGTTCGGTGGGAGTTCAGTAATCCTACTCCATTCATTAGGTATGTTATTGTAAACACAGACTTGTTATTTCATCTTGGTGATTTATTGATAAATTAAGAAAATACCTTATGGCTCTTTGATTAAGGGTTGGCGCGACATATGATTGGAAAGTTGAGTTTTTGGGTTTAAAATCTAGTTCGCTATCAATCAGAGAGAGAGTACATCTTAACTTCAAAGATATTCTATTGATTTTACTCACTATCTTTATCTAAGCAGGAAATATCATCCTTTTTTTCGGTCCTTATTTTCCTGAGTTTAGATGTAGTGTAAGGAGTGAAATCCTGTTGATAGATTATTTCTCTCTCTAGATCAGTAAGGAGGTGGGTTAGTATTTACAAGATTAGTATTTCATGGTTTGGAAATAGTTGAATAGACATTATAGTTGGGTTTCCAAAGAAGCTAAAGTTGATGAAATAGAAAGTGTGGGTTTTAGTGTTGGGTAACATGAGAGTTGGACCATGACAGAAGTTAGAAAGATTGAAAGGATGTATAGGTAGAGTTTCGCAGTAGCCAATGAAAAGAACTCTTTCGTTTTTATTCATGGTGATATATTTTACCCTTCTACCAATTTTCCCCTTCCATTTTTCAATGCTGTCTCAAAATGAATCTGGAGTACTATATTGTAGCAGGAGCCTAACCATCCTAGCTAGTTAGAAAAAGCAAACTCAAAGTAAATGTTTGTGGTGTAAAATGCTGGACACAACTCCCCGAGTGATACTCCATTTGATAGATGCTTAGGAGGAGGACAATGCCAGATGAGGACGAGGAGGGTTCCCTATTTTATATCTTAAGAGAATTTGAATATTTTTTTTTCTTCTTGAGATAAGTTTCAAGCACATCAGGCGGTACGGGAGGATGAGGGTCAGCATGGGATCAACTTGCCTCCTGTCAAGGACATTCCACGTGGGCGTAATACTGGGTCTCCAGCGGTGTATTTATCGAACTGGAAGGGCATTCTTCCCATTCCGAGTAGTGCCGGTTCCTGCTCTTCTCCACATGTTGCTCAAGAGGGGGAAAGGGAACAAACATCCTGTTCTTTCCATTGAGCAACCGGGAAAGGGGATGGATACTCAGGATCCTGATTGCTTCCTTTCTCAGGTGGGGTTCAAGTTGGTGAAACTGTCAGAGGAGTCTGTGAGAGCAGATGTGTCGTTGGTCAATCGTAAGAAAGACAGGTTTCAGAGAAATGCTTAGGTACAGTTCTTTGTTAATTATTGGGAGTTGCAAATTAGGAGAAGGGGTGTTGTCTGCTCATTAAGAGGATTATTTAGGGTCTTGGTGGTTTTCGTAAGAGGTGTCTTAACGTAAAGCTTGTCTGCAATTGGTAGGCAGCTCTTGTTTGTCAGTCTGTGTCGTGTTTTGCTTTCTTTTTGGTAGTGTCTTCTCATTTTGGATGTAATGGTGGATATCTTATCCACTTATCTTCTTTTTCCTTATCTTTGTAACCTTCTTTTTCCATTAAAAAGAAAAAGAAGTTTATCTGATGTTTTACAACACTTTTTTTTTTTGATAAGTAAAGTGTATATAAATGAAAGCGTCAAAACCGGTGACGCGTCCGATGTACATAAGCAATATACAACCAATCACTACTAGCCAACAAAAATGTTATCCACAAATTCTACAAAGGGATTAGAACCCTGCAGGACCACCTCATCACACCAAAAAAACATAGTCCTCATAATCTGATTTTTAATCCCCTCCAGGTTTTGTTCCTCATTCTCGAAAGCTCTACGATTCCTTTCGTTCCAAATTGACCGGTCCAACGGAGCAACATCCCAAAAACAATTTTTTCTTCCGCGCTTGTACAAAGTTCAGCTCATGTTCCTTGATGACTGAAGCATCACCCAGGAAATCTGCAACAGTCCCAACACAAATCCAAATTTCCCTTGCAACCGGGCAATGAATTAGAAGGTGGTTCACACTCTCTCCATCAAGCTTGCACATAAAGCACCAGTTGGTATGGATTTTATTTCGCCTCAAATTATCACCAGTTAAGATAGCTTTGCTTGCGGCTTCCCACATAAAAGTTCCCACCCTAGGAGGGGCCCTTGATTTCCAAACATTCTTCCACGGGAAAGACTTGCGCTAGCTGTCAAGATTTGGTAAAAAGACTTAATCGAAAAGGGCTTGTCTTTCTTTCCATTCCAAACGATGGAATTACCCAAGCTCTTGTCCACCTTTTGCTGGAAGATCTCAAGATTATTAACCTCACAATCTTGCATGTTCCTTCTAAACGAAGGATTCAACGTAACGGCCTCACCCTCCCTCACCCTCCTTGTTTATGGCAAGATTAAACAAAGAAGGAAAAGCTCGCTGTAACTCCAAATCGCCACACCATTTCTCTCTCCAAAATTTGACTGAATCCCCTTTACGCACTTTGAAGGAGATGAAGCGCTTCATCTTCTCCCAAGTTTTTCCTAATTCTTTTCCATACCCCCACCCCACTACAAGAATGCACCTCATTAGGAGCCCACAGATGATTTCCTGCCCCATACTTGCCCATCACAACATTCTTCCAAAGCTCATTCTTTTCTGACAGGTAACACCACAACCATTTACCTAAAAGGGCTGAGTTGAAAACTTTTAACTTTTACAAAACTTAGTTATGATTTTGAATGAAGGATCACTGCTCCCATGTCCAAAATTTGGATACTTTTTAGCTGTATCCACTATCCACGTATCTATAATTTAGAAATTATCGAACCTTATCCTTGATATGTAGTATGTAACCACAAAGATTTTTGCTAAGTCCAGGTAACAAAGGTGAGGTGTCGACACGGGTACTTTAGCAAATAAATCCATGTAACACAAAGTAAAAGTCAACAAGGGTACATCTCACATGTTAGGAGCAAGAGTTGCTTCATCTTCTAGTTTGAGAACACATAGTAAAAGAACGTCTTTCTAATTAAGGATATAAATGTGCTTGTCTACTTAGAAGATAAATAGGTAAGTAAAAGAAAGAAGTAGAACCAAGATGGTTCCTTTGCACGATGTAGTTGCTAAGAAGAATTGTAATTGAACGAGTTGGTGATGGCATACATTTATCTTACTAAGGAAGACACTTAGGTGCCATTTGGTAGCAAGACTAGATAGGATTAATAAGCTAAGTTGCCTCATGTTTGGTACACAATAGGTGGTCGGAACAAATAACATGAGCTACCCGGATAAAGTCATTATATTCTCACTATTTATACCAAGGGAGGAGAGGGTGATATTAACGCCTTCACTAAAAGAAATTAAGATTAACATTTTTTATCCCAAAACTACCCACGATATACAAGTGAGGATTGATAGCGAGGGCACTAATAGAACTTGGATTAATAATATTGCTTATCCATGCCTATCCATGCCTGCCTACCAAACAAACCTTTAAGGCATAAGTGATGCCTACTGTATAGTAACCAATAATCTATCCTACAAATTTTTACCCTTAACCAAGTAAGTTTGACATTTTGTTCACATGGCCTTCATTTCAAGTTAGTTTTAGCTCAAAGTTAAATTTTTTAAATCTATTTATAAAAATTTTATGGCCATGTGATTGTTTGTGAACATTAAAATGGAGGAATGACTATGCCATTATGGAAAGGGACCGCTTTGCCCTCGTATTTGCGCAATGAAAGCCAAGGTACTGTTTCATGGCGTTCCAAGTTCCGAGTGCTACACAGCGTTCCGTTGCTAAATGGTGATCTCTTGTTAGTCTATTCTTCCACCTATTTCCTTATGCTGCAGACAATTTTCTAAAATGTATGTAGATTCTTTTATTTCCTCCCCTCCCCTCCACTACCCACCACACATGACACAACTAGCAAATGGTTGCATATTGCTTGAGACCTTTACCAATTTAAGGTTGGCTGGTTCAAACCATGTGTGATAACTCAATTTTGAATCATGTCTTGTGTAGAGAAATTGTACATTTTATCTCACAGCTTTTGGCCAGATCCAGATTGTTCTGAATCTGGTTTCTGTTATAGATCTTTGGGATATCATTGAAAATTTGTAATTTGTGTGCTATGAAGGTGAAAATAGATATAGGTCATAGAGGACACTAATTGTTCAACTCGACTTTTTCACTGGTCTTCTCTTATTCCGATAACTAGCAAGTTTTTCTTATGGTTTGTTTTTGCTCTTGCTCATTGTAGGAGTCGAGAATTCCTTTGGCAGGAAGGTCACACAGCTTTTGCGACCAAGGAGGAGGCAGATGCTGAGGTATAAAGTTTGTACAGATTGACATTTTGCTTACTTCACACAAGTCATGCGTTCACAAATAGGGATTTATACTTCTTTTCCCTCTCAGTTTTTCTGTGTTGTGCTTCAGTAGGTGGTCCAATTATCTTGCTTTGTGTTTGATGACAGCATATAACACCTCTAGATTTTAGTGCTTATTTTTGTTATTAACTGCCATGTTTGTTGTTCATCTTTGAAGTTTTATTTAAGACTTCTAGTCTTTGTTTAGGTCCTTGAGATATTGGAACTGTATAGGCGCATATATGAAGAATATTTGGCAATACCAGTTGTAAAGGGTAAAAAGAGTGAGCTGGAGAAGTTTGCTGGTGGTCTTTACACAACAAGTGTTGAGGTACAAAAACATCCTTTCGATTCTTATATTTATCCTTTAAGCATTTTATGAATTGTATCTTAGGTTCTGTTTTATAGTGCTGAACATTAAACAAGGAGACTGAACTCTAAATTATAATTTATAAGTGCTGGAGGCTGTAGCTCTGAATATCTAGTACTGAAATATTATTGATATTATTAGTGATTAAGTAACATAATATGATTGAAATATGTATATCTGCAAGAAGCTGAATTCTGAGCAGCGTAGATATCACGATTTTTTTGCAGTTCTTCAACTACTGATATTCATGTCTGATAACTTCATTGGACAGAAAATGTTGATATATGATTTTGTGATGCTGGAATTAGTTTAATCAATGTTTTTGAATTTGTCCAAATTGACCTGGAAATTAGAACTAGGAAAAAGTGCAAAAGATGGCACTGAAGTTTTATTGAGTAGAAAAAAATTGGTCGCTGATCTTATTTGCTTAATTTCATTTGAACCACAAAACTCTTTTTTTTGTTGCAAATCTTGTAACTATGGCGTTAGCCATCTAATTATTCTCCGTTTAAGTTGCCATGTGCATTTCAGGGGTAAAGTAGGAAGGGCAATGTTACTCGTACCATTCCAAAGAGTCTTTCCTGTCAAATATCATTAAAGTAAACGGGAACTAACGTGAACAATAAAACTAAAACTCAATCTAGTGTGTTCTCTCTACAAACTCACCTGGGTATACCCCCCGCTCCCTTCTCAGGCAGCCCCAACCCAAATTCAAACTCGCTGCCAAGGGAAGTGATCTCAGCCATGGTCAAGAGCAATGCTATACCCTTCACTATCATTTCTGAATCAAATCAAATCATGACAGGCAATACAAGAACCTTAACTATCTTTTGTGCCACCACCGCCCACGGCCCACCCCTGGGATCCCCACTGAAACAAAGCATAATATGCAGCAAGGAATATAACCAACAACCAAGTGCCCATGCAGAAACAATGGCACAATTGAAGCAATATTTAATAGGGTAAGAGCAAGAACCTGCTAATAGGGAAATTAGTTCGCGTCACGGTGAGGGTGGGTTTTTGGTTTGTATGGACTGACATAAGTAATCCATGATACATTATGTTTTTTTTAATTGGTGAGTGTGACCCCCTTGTTGGTTTGGAGATTGGAACCGATGACCTCAAGGTCTTTGTTTGAGTGCCCTTGACATCTCTCCCATCCCTTGGGGTCAAACCCTTGATACAATGTTGTTTCAGTTGTGTCACGGCTTACCTATTTTATCCCTACGAAATTGTCACACGTTGGGAGCATGACAACTTCACGGAGTCAAAGTGGATCTGCTAGCTCCATAGTGATGAGATTTGCAAGGAAAAAAGCTGAGTGGTTCAAATAAAAATAATTGAGTTCACTAACCCATCTTGTTTTAATCTGATAGTTGAGTGACGTCTTTTGCACTCTGTTCTCTTATATCTATCTCATTTTTATTCCAATATTGAAGAATGGGTGTCCCATGGTCATGTGTGTGCACATGTGTCTTCCTCCAGTCTAGACTAATTTGGATGAACCAGTGTCTAGAATGTGCATAGTTTTCACCAATTGCAAAATTGGTAACATTCCTCGATGATCACAGAACCTAATCTTGTTGAGGAAGCAAACTCTGCGAAATTGAAATCCAAGCATTTTGCAAAATTTTAATTCTTGGTGGTTTGGGCGTTAAGTCAGTGTATGAGATTGGTGGATGAGGATGAGGTGGGCTGCTGCAGTTTATTTTTACAAGAAGACTGAAATTAATTACATGAGAGGTTGGAAGGGGAGGAGTGGGACAGGGTGTGAAGATGTAGGTCGGTAAAGGATGTGAAAGAGGAGACTTCCAGCAGATTGTTTCAGGGGAAAATTATCCCTGGAATAGAAACTTTGAAATCCTTGATTTCTTGGAGATTTCTTCTATTATTTGTAGTCAAACTTTCATGAAAATATTTTCTGATTTCTAGTGATAACTTTAACGGTGAGAGGCATTGCCATTAAGAAAGTCGCTTAATTTTATTGTTTGTTTGAACCATTGTTTTAAAAACCCAAGATTGATCAAGTTGCATTGCGGGCGTGCAACTGAGAGCCGCAGGACGTAATGATGTGGAGTGATAAAACATATAAAAATATGTCATATTGTGGTCCGAGTAAGGCAGACCAAATTCCCGAAAGAAATTGTGGAATAAACAGATATGAATTCAGCAAATATATTCAAAACTTTAATGTGAAAAGAATTGCCCACTGAGGAAATACAGAAGGGGGGATAAGTAAAACAAAGGGTGAAGTGCTAGATAAAGGTCAAGTAGTAGAAATTTGTTAACTCATCAAAAAAATAAAAAAAAAAGCTCACAGATTAAGAAGAGAAATCGAAGAACACGGGAAAGAAAAGGAATGGAGAAAAAGAACCAAGAAGATAGTTTTTATGGAGAAGAAGAGTATGTTTAAGGAGAGCTATAGATGAATGAAAGAGTAATGAAGAGACTTACCTGTTACCGAGAGTTGTTGCAGTCTGGGTGGTTGTTGGTGCTTTGTGAAAGAACATGAGATAGCCAGAGAGGAAATTGAACAAGTTAAGAGTTTATTGTGCATCTTTTATTTCCTTTCTTGAGTTTATCTCATGTGATTATTATTTTTTATTTCTGGGTCAAATCACCATTTATCTGGCTTTTACTACTGGGCTCTCTTGCCCTGTGGCAAGAGCATAGGCTCCTAGGTGCTCCCCCTAAGTGACGCTGCCTTACACTTTTGAGACTCACAACCTGGACCTTGATGCACTTTAGCCACATTGAAGTGAATATATTGTGAATTCTACTTTTTGCAGGCTTTTATTCCCAACACTGGTCGAGGTATTCAAGGTGCTACATCACACTGTTTGGGACAAAACTTTGCTAAGATGTTTGAAATCAATTTTGAGAATGAAAAGGGAGAAAAAGCTATGGTTTGGCAAAATTCTTGGGCATACAGCACTCGTACGGTAACGGTTTCTATTTTCAATCTTTAATGAGTAAACTCTTTTCATGAGAGAAAACACAATCCTTTGGACATTCTGAATGGTGCTTATATTTTATATCTTAGTTCGACATTGTCGAGAACCATCTTTGTGTATTTCATTTGCCAATAATGTGTCATCTTTACTTTAGTTACTAATGAATGTTATAAATAATTACCAGACGGTGAAACAGGGATACTTGATATTGGAGCTCGCACATTCTTTGGTTACTTCTGTTGCTCTCATTTGAAAATAAGCTGGGCCTGATACTAGCCCCCTTTTTTCTCCTCTTTTTCCTTTTCATTCTCATTTGTATGGACAAAGGATAGAGGCCATCCCATTAGTGGAGAGTAGTATAATTGTGACCGGTAGAAAATCTTTCTCTGGATAAATATGAATGGAAAGAAAAGATTTATTTACCCTACTCTATGTAGTGGAGGGAAATGCTCCGTGGACTTGTAAAGAGAGTAGAGAGCCGGAAAACTTGTCAAGCTTGATGAGAGCTAGCAATGGCCCGGCTCGATCCGGTATGATCCAGTGGGACAATGTTTTTGGACTGGGCCAGCCCGGTTCGAAATCCGATCGGCATATCAAAAATGCTAGTCTGACTGGTCTGGCGTAAGCCTATGAGCTAATGGCCCGCCCGGCCCGAAACAAATTCAACAATAAACATAAAGTAATAAAATTTACAAATTACTCAAGTTTTCTCTCTATTTCAGCCATTTCATAGCAGACAACATAGCCATCTTCTCGTAGATCATCAGACCACAATAGCAATATGATAACACATGAGAAAAAGACAACCAAAATAACAAAAGAAACAAAAAAATCCCTTCCACTCACCTAGGCTGTTAGGCACATATCTTTGTATACGGTTTTTGCTTCAAACCGGAAGATATCACCCAATTTGTATACGGTTTTTGGACTTCTAGGTATTTTCTAATCCATCAAATTCGGATTTAGGATAGTTAAAAAAACCCTTTTCAATCTTCCCCTTTTTTCATATTGTATTTGTAAGTTTATATTGTCTACAATATACTAGAAATAAATAAATAAAAATTTGAATGGGCAGGGCCAGCCTGAAAAAGCATGGTTTTTTGATCCGAGCCCGGATGATCGATGGGACAGCTGACCGGGTCAAAAGGGCCCGACATTTTTTGAAGTGCCAATTTCTTAAGCCTGGTCCGGCAAAAGGTTTGGATGGGCTAGGCTGGCCCGTTGGGCTGGGCTTTTTTTGCCGGCTCTAATTTTGATAGGGTACTTTAATTTAACCACTTTTTAGATTTTGCAACTGCACAAGTTTTGAACGATATTGCCACTGAACTTTAGAATTGGGGGGGGGGGGCGCGTAAATGCGTAATGTCTCCATTTTTCTAATGGCATCCAATTCATCATGGAAACAATTTAAATGACTTCCCCGCAGTTTGGCATATTGGTTTGGAGACCCTGAAAGTATCTGGCTTTAGAAAATTTAGAAATATAATTAAAAATGGAAAATTAAGTTAGAAGATAATTTTGTAATTAGAACAAAGCATATATCTGATATCTCAAAAAATAACTCTAAACTGCCATAGGATTAAAACCCAAGTATTAGAGGTATACACAAAGGCTATATACTTAATCTATGAAGAAACTATTAACAAAATTAGCAAAATAATTACTATCATTCAAGTTAGGTTCCATCAGTTCTGCACCCCAAAAAAATTAACGTGCAGAGAAGCAGATCTCTCAGACGGGAATAGCCTTTTGGCTATGATTCCATTGGCTATTTGTTGGATCCTTTTGGGGGGGTGGGGCAAGGAATAGGAGGGCTTTAGACAATGAGGAGAAGGTTTACCATAATCTAATACAAATACTTCACTGTTTGATGATTGACGATCATAATTCTTTCCAAGGTATGTGACGAACGGCAGGTTAGTGTGAATCATTCCCAATAAAAGCACAAGCCTAATAGTTGCTATAGAAATGAATTGAAAAATAAGGTGGATGAAATGAAACTTAATGATGTAAGTATTTATTTGGACTGTGCTTGTTTCAAGTTCGATCTGCATAAAGGAATCAACTTTAATTGTTTCAGATTTTTAGGAATTCAACAAACACTAGTTCACATAGGATTAAAAACCAGGTAGAATGAACAACAAATGTGAATCCACCTCCATGAAAAAACAACCTTACATATTTTCCTGAAAGGAACTACTGATATCATAATCCTTAACACTTAAGAGTAGCACACAAGTAGGATGATGACGTAAGGAGATTATAACATGAGGTTAGCTATATAAAAGATAGACAACCACTTGATTATGTACAGATTAATGGCTGTTCTGTCGTGTAATGAGCTCTTTAACATTTTATAGTGCATTATGCCAAAAAAAAAACGAGGAATGTGGAGTTTTTATGATTTTGTTACCTTAAGTAATGTTTCCTTAATTGATTTTTTAATTATCGTGTAATTATATTAAATTAAAAATTGATGATGGAATACTTACCAAAAAAATAAAAATGATGATAGAGTAAGAACAGTGTTTTCTATCAAAGATGAGTCAATCTAAAGTAAATGGTTAGGGTGACAGGTATGAGGAATGCACCATAGGCCATGGGGCAAAGTACCCACCATCACACAAATATATATATATATATGAGAGAGATTTTCATAACCATAAACTTTTTGGGTCTCCTAACCTATTTGTGAAACCAAAGTGGTGGTTTTGAAATTGTTTCTGTTAAGAATCGGATGACAGTTAGGAAAAATGGTGACACTTCAACCCCCTTGGAAAATATGAGGCCCCATTGCCTTCTCTTTTGGCAGATAGAACAATGGGAGTAGCATAGAACTCTTATTTCCACAGGCGAAGATGTGTAAAGATTTCTCTTGAAGTCTAAGTTTCCTGTTTTCACAGGATTCAAGGCTTCAGATTTTTAGCCCATGCCTAGAGAAGGAACTTGCCACAATGATATTGTCAATTCAATAAAAAGCAATATGGAAAAAGAAATGAACATGAGAAATTTGCCTGTGTGAGAATGAGATAGGGAAGATTGCTTAAACTTCTTTGTTTTCACAGCCTTAAGTTATCGTCCTAGATCTGCCTTAAGTAGAGAGACAGTCTGATAGGAATGGTTCTTATCTCTATTAGGTAACAAGTTGTGTACACATAGCTTAGAAGCATCACCTATCTAGTGTTGGCAATTTGCTGTGAACAACATCATGGCAAAGACTATCGAGAGAGTTGCATACTGGATTGTTATGGCCATATAGAGAGAAAAGTAAATACTCCCTCTCTTCCTAAATAAGAGTCCATCGTCCACTTTCTAATCTTTCCTTTTTGGATGTTATTTTTACCATTTTACCCTTGAATTGATTCTTACTTTAATTAATAGGGCCCACAATCACATGGTCATATTTGAGAAAGATACATAATTCTAATATTTATAATAGAGTCAATTAGTTTTTCTTAATATGTGAAGAGTCAAACATGACTCGTTTTTAGGAATGGAGCGAGTATTATGTATGATACATGAAAATCACCCATGATCTTTAACCATTTTTTTATAAGTAAGAAATATATATATATGTATGTATGTATAAACACAAATCTGGTGACACATCCTTTGTATAGGAAGACCAACCTCTGAAAAGCTCAATAATGGATCTTGGCATGATCTAAGAGACATTAAAAAGAAATAACAAAAAATTCCAAAGCTCCCTAGCTACGGAACAGTGCGGAAGTAAGTGATTAACACTCTCTTCGTCCCGTTTACACTTAAAACACTAGTTGACATAAATCCTCTTCCTTGCCCTCAAATGATCTGAACTATTCATGAATAATTATTTGTTTCCTTTGTAGTTGCTGCAGCTTATGGGTCAAAACTTTCCATCTCTTCAGGCTTTGAATAGAATTTTGTCCAACCAGAAACTAGATTGATAGATCTGTTGCCTCTACTGGCTTGACAAATCAAGGAAGTAGAATTTCCAAAACAATGATAATTCACTTCTAAATTGCTTAAAGAAACATAATTTATTTTCATTTAACCTGCCTATATATATGTATTTCTTTTTCTCTTAGAGAAGCATAGGGGTAATGACTTTTCTTTCTCGGCTTCTTTAACTATTTCCTTAATTCTTTATGTTTGGTATTTAATCTCAGATTGGGGTAATGGTGATGGTACATGGTGATGACAAAGGATTAGTCCTGCCACCTAAAGTGGCATCAACTCAAGTCATTGTGGTTCCAGTCCCTTACAAAGATGCTGACACACAAGCCATTCTTGATGCGTGCACTAAAGCTGTGGATACCTTGACTGAAGCTGGTTTACGTGTGGAGGCAGATTTGAGAGATAACTATTCACCTGGTTGGAAGTACTCGCACTGGGAAATGAAAGGCGTTCCCCTGAGAATTGAAATTGGGCCAAAGGACTTGGCCAATAATCAGGTAAGGCTGGTCCCATGGTATTTTTTTTTCCGCAACTTCTATTAATTGTCTAGTTTTTTTTTCCTCCCTAAACCGTTTAGGTGTCAACTTACCATGTCTTTTTGCGACAGCCCCAAGTAATTCATGGTTTCTTGTTATAATATTTTGAATATTCTGTTTCTCATGTATATGCATCTACTAGTCTAAATGGCCCAAACTTTATGGTCCTGTATGGCAAGTGGATGGGCTGGGTGGGTATGGGTAGCGCCCATGTGGGCTGTAGGTTGAAATGGGAGGGTGAGCAAGTTCCTGAATTACAACATGGGCATAAATGGACGGGCAATATATAGATTGACCAGCCCATGTGAGCCCATTTGCCTATGTGTTACCCATCACACCACCCCGCTGCTGCCACACTATCACCATCACTGCCACTGCTACTAAATGAATATATCCCCATTATAACATACAGTTACCAAAAAAATTACAATTAGTTTCTTTGATTTCAATCAAAGATGCAATACAATTGAGATTGAAACTCCTGATTCATAAATCAAAAACATGAAAAGGTACAATCAAGAATCAAATTACCGAGTGCGATTCCCTATTTCTTTTGCTCTATAACTGCATCAAAATTGCATCAAAGTCACCTCATTTTCCACATAATCTCTTTATAAATCACATACAAAATTGATGCCAACTCACCTCATTTTCCAAAAAATAGAATTTATTTAAAGTAGACGAGTGAGGAACACTAATGAACCTTGTCAATCAAAGTCATCGGGAAAGTGGATGGTCATTGTTGGAATTGTAGTTAGTGAGTGGAGAGCGAAGAAGAAATGTAGGACTAAGTCTGTTGAATAGAGAGAAGATATGAATGAGAGATATAAAAAAGAAAGTAGACAGTATCACCAGGACTTTTATTCTCAGAGCTCCCTCTTTGAATAAAAAATTCTTCTATTTTCCCGGTAAACACCCTGGGAAAAAAAAAGAGAAGGAAGAAAGAATGGGGAGAAAGGAAAACCCAACGAAGTACTATGTTTGCCAGAAGTGGTCGTTGACTGGTAGTCGGCCAGAGGACAGCTGCCGTCGGTAGTTGTTGTTGCTTGGAGGTCTTTGTTGGCCAAGGGCGGTGAGGGCAGGAGGAGGGGATGTCAATGGGTTTAGTTCCTTCGACTTTAGTCTTGGGGGGGGGTGTTCCGACCGTATTAAGAATTAATTATGGTTTAGCATTTGATGGACGCCCATTTATGTCTATCAGAATTCCTGCTATCAAGAATACATGTGTCCATACCCATTTATTAAGAATACATGGACGGGCTAGGCAAATAAATGAGTATGGGCAAAATTTGCCACCCTAGTTTCGCATGTCATATTTGTTTATAATACATAAGGTTAACTAAAGCATGTCAACCTTTAGTTCATGCTATTATCTTGATGTGTCCACTAGCCTGAGTTAGCCAAAGTTAATGGTCTTGTGTAGTGTGAAAAAGCAAAGCAGTGCCTCTATTGCTTATGATACACATGGTTAGCTAATGCATATCAATCCTTACTATACTTGAATGCAATTAATCTGACAACATCTGATGTTATAGTAGTTTTGGTCGTGGTTAGTGCAACATCATTCCTAATTTAAACCAGCTGCAATTTTCGGCCCACTTCCTAGGCTGAAGCTTAGAAGCTTCTGCTGCTTAGTGCTTCATTCTCATCACTGTGATCATCTTTTACTTCCAAATACTTATAGATGAAGTACAGGTTTGTGGGCTGGAGTACATTAAAGCACTTCATGATAAGTTAATGTGGTCTCTGATGTGGAAGGAGTGCAGCTGTCCGAAAAGAGGATTTCTAAACTCTTGTAGTGCGAATGTAAAGGAATGGAAAGCGATTCCAACTCCAGTAGATCTTCACACCCCCGTTGAAGTTAATACCAAATCTTTCAATATAATTTTTTTTTTTGGATAAGTAAAGTATAAGTATTATTAACAGGCGTCAAAAAAGGAGACGCTACCTTGTACACTGGAAGTATATATACACTAAACTACAAACCAAAAATTTTATCAGATATGCCGGATCCATTTCGACCTGCATGTTATACCTTTTGAAAATACATAACCCTGGAATGTTACAGGAGCTGGAAAAGAATATGGGGTTTTCATATGCCAAAGTGCTTATCAGACTGTTTTGCGTAGAAGCTTCTGCTGCTTAGTGCTTCATTCTCATCACTGTGATCATCTTTTATTTCCAAATACTTATAAAGGAAAAGGAAGTACAAGTTTGTGGGCTGGAGTACATTAAAGCACTTCATGATAAGTTATTGTGGTTTCTGTTATGGAAGGAGTGCACCTAATCAGATGTGTACCAAGTATAGCCAAAATATTAATTTCACATAATGGCTCCATATCGTTGATACCTTTATCAGCATCAGCCTTTCTGTTGTGTATGTGATGAATCAGTTCAGCCTATGAGAACTCTGGTTCATGTTTTGTAAAGCTTATCTGACATGCTAAAAGTTTACCAGTGTTGTTGGTTTGGGGGTAAAACCCAGTGTTATACATCTGAAACGAAAAGTTGAGTTGATAGTTGTCAATTTACTCTGAGCATGTTATTTAGGTTCACTTGAAACTGATGGATGCTAGATTATGGTAGACTCACTTTTATGTAGACGATTGAATTTATTTTGGGGTAAATTAAGAACTTCCATGTCCAATTCTCAGGTGCGTGCTGTCCGCCGTGACAACTCAGCAAAGGTGGACATTCCTGTGGTCAAGTTGGTTGAGAAAGTAAATGAAATATTGATTGATATTCAGCAAAGTTTATTTAATGCTGCAAAACAAAAGCGAGATGATTGTATAAAGGTCGTTACGACATGGGATGAATTTATGGAAGCCCTTGGCCAAAAGAAGATGATTTTAGCTCCATGGTGCGATGAAGAGGTATTTGCTGGTGGAGAGCAACTACTTGACATTTTGCATTAACATGGTTTTTTGTAGGGGTTCATTTGCGTTTCTTCTGCATTACTGCACATACACTTACATGTTTTGCTTGCCATTGTGCATTTTTCAATGTTGGTCCATATAAAGTGCTGTGGTCATTATGTGGGTGGAAACATTTTTAATATCCAACAGGTTTATTATTATCCGTTGGATGCTCCAAAGTATTCTTGGACAACATTTGTGTATACAAATATATGTTTGACAATTGGCTGCATTTGTTGATAAATGCCTTTGGTATTTGTTGTCATGTTCTCATTTCTATTTGTTTCCTCAGGAAGTAGAGAAGGATGTGAAAACGCGAACTAAGGGTGAGACGGGAGCTGCCAAGACACTTTGCTCTCCGTTTGACCAGCCAGAACTTCCTCCAGGTAGTTGAATGCCATTTAATTAATCGTTTGCTGACAGAAATTGAACCAACTTGATTGAAGCACAGAATTTTCATTGATAACTGTGAGTTTATATGGTACCGTTGAAGCACAGATTCACTTATAGTTCATTTTTATTTTTACATCTTGTCATACCCATACAGTATTGCTATCACATATTCATATCCGCTTATAGTCTGGAATGATTGGATACAGAGGTTTTTCCTAGATAGGAAATTCCGTGTTCTCTATTATGAGTTTGCGTGATATAAGACTTAAAAACGTCTGATTGCAACTTTCTGCAGATACGAGATGTTTTGCCTCTGGTAAGCCAGCAAAGAAGTGGACCTACTGGGGAAGAAGTTACTAGGGCCACATTTCATACATTCCTACTGTTGCCTGCATTGTCATTGCAACCATTCTAAGGGACTAGTTCTTCCTATTTGTCCAGTCGTGCCCTTGCAAAATTTTGGTTTTAAGACTGGAAACACTGGCATAAACAACAGTAGATCAATGTGCACCTTAAAGTTTTGTTCACTATAATGTTGCAAGTTTAGAACTTTCTGTTCTGCTACCAATTTGGAGCATATATCTATCTTCCAACATTTTTTTGGATACAAGAAGTATTTTTGGGACTTTTTGGATATGAGATTTTTTTAGTGGGACTTGGTATTTTCCCCTAAATGTATCATTCTATCACATGCATTCATGGTTGATGTGCATTTTTCACAAATGGAAAGGAACACTTGTTTTGGGACCGTTGTGAAATCTATTACCAACGATATATGGAAATAATAGAAATTGTTTTTAATCAAATGATTTCTCCAATGCGATGACCATATCCATTTTTTAAAAAATGGTTCATCTCTCCTTTCTGAGCGGTTCAAGAAAATAATAAATTATCCACTTTCTAATCATTTGTTTTAGGATGTTTTACTATTTTACTCACGATTTGATTCCAATTTTAATGATGGTCTCACTCCCATATGGACATAGTAGAAAACAAACATCTAATATTTTTAATAGATTCAAAATTTAGTTTAATACATGTGTCGAGTCAAATATGACTTTTTCTTGGAAAAACGGAAGGAAAAGGATGCCTTTAGTGCTCGAATACATGTCTTTTTAAGTACCCTTTTGACCTTAAAAAAATTCTCATTAAAATGTTAAAATTTTAATATCAATATTTTTTTAATCCTCTGTATTTCTTTTAGATTATAATCAAGTTAGGTTTTTTTTTGGTATTGCATTCATGCACGGAGCATTCGTATTAGTAAAATGGCCTAAAAATCAATTTGCTTAAGTTTTTTTAAGAATAAAAAAGGACATTTATTTTCAGAAGGAAAGAGTAGCCAAATAATGTTCTTTTTAGTTAGAGATAGAAAAAAGAAAAAGAGGAAAGATTGCCGTTAATTTGACAATTGACACTACTAAATGAAAATTCAATGAGGTTAATAAAAAGGAAAAATGACACTACAAAGTACTCCCTTTGTCCCTAAATTATCGTCCTCCTTTCCTTTTTCGTCCGTCCCAAAATAATTATCCAGTTTGAAATTTACCTTTTTAAAACATAACTTTTACCACTTTACCCTTACTTTTTCACCCTACTTTAATTATGGCCCACATACACATGAGCTTTAAAGGAAACTACACATTAAGCCAATATAAATAATCAAGTCAATTGTTTTTTCTTAAATTGTGCGCCGGATCAATTAGGACGATTATTTAGGGACGGAGGGAGTATATATTTTAGCCCATACCCAACTGTACACGGGAGACACATCGACAATTTATCGGTATTTCTTTAACGACATCTATTAAAAGAACTAATTACATTAAAAATTAAAAGTCTTGGGACAAAATTGTGACAAAAGTTTGTTAAGGGACTATTGGTAAAAAAGTCAAAGTCAAGCGACCAATTGTGTCGTTTGCCCTACTAAAATCCATTTTCGAAATATTGTTTCTAAAATGTCCGAATTATCTCCTTCAACAGCTTCAACCAACACTTTGGATTAAAAAATCATTATTGTTGCGCTACAATATAGGTATTGATCTGCTTGATCAGGTCGTGGGGGTTGGGGGTAATGCCGTCGAAAGGTAAAAAAAAATTTCGATTCATTAAGTATGATATTAGAATGGACTTGGACTGGCTTGGAGGTTTTTAATAAGGACGAAGACAGAGGATGAAGAAAATTGCTAACGACAGAGGATGAAAAAGATGACTTACGACAGAGGAAGAAATCCATTTGAAACCAGTTTGCATCATGATGCATAATTGGATTTGATAATTTAAATTGATGCATCGCGATGCATAAAACTAGTGCGCGATAGAAAATTGGATTAGGTAATTTAAATCAATGCATCGTGGTGCAAAAATTAGATTTGGTAATTTAAATTAATGCAGCGCGATGCACAATTAGATTAGGTAATTTAAATCGATGCATTACAAGACAAAAATTGATGTAGTGCAATGCACTGAGTAAGTGATCTTCGCAGCGGACTTTCGGTTCATTAAGGATATTGTAATCATTTCGTCACCAAAAATAACTTTTTCCAATAAAAAAATAAAACAGGACCGGAGCTACCCGCAATTTCTTCATTAGTTAATGGACTGGGCCTGGAATCCGTCGTATCAAATCACATGGTAGCGAGCCCAATACCGCAGACTCAAAATTCAAAATGGAAATTGGAACCCAAACCACCGTCGCCGCCTCAACGACTCAGTCGTTTTCGTGAGGAATATCCAACGCACCTGGCGATAGCAATCCACTGCTATTTTGGATATCACCACCCACCGTCCGTTTTTCTTTTCATTTTCTATAGTCTAATCCTCCACATTTGGTTCACCAATCACCACCAGCTCTCCAACACCTGCCGTGTGAAAAAAAACAAGAAAAAATGTCTGATCAAATCGCTAGAGGGGAAGATTTCGAGAAGAAAGCCGAGAAGAAGCTCAGTGGCTGGGGCTTGTTCGGTTCCAAATACGAAGATGCTGCCGATTTATACGAAAAGGCCGCCAATTGTTTCAAACTCGCCAAATCCTGTAATTTTATATTTTCTAGTTTTCTTCTATTTCATCCATTTCGTATGTTTGATATTTAGCATTTGAATTGATTTTTATTTTCATTTAGGGTTTATTTTTGTGGACAAATGTCGTGATCTGATCCTATCATTTATGTTGAATTTTTGATTGATGATGATCATACTCTGCTTTTCTTTGACAGCCTTGTCTGATAGATATCTAGGGTTTTCGATTGATTGCCAAATATTTTTAACTAGTTACAGAGCATGAAAAGCTCTGTCAATGTTAATAGATAGTATCAAAATGAGTAGCCATTCGTCAGTTGGTATTTTAATTAATGATAATGAAGGGAGATGAAAATTTAATTATCCAGTACTAAATTTTGGGACTTACATATAATGTATATGAAAAGTATTTGAAGATCATATTTGAATTTCTTTTGTTTCTTTCAAAAGTTATATATTAAAATAAACAAAATTTGTAGTATCCATCTAACATCCATGTGTTGTAAGTCATTAGGTTGCTTAATTCTAAAATTTTCTTGTGACTACCTTTAGTGAAGTTGTAGTGTTCTCATAGTATAAGACGCACCCTATTGCTTAAGTGACCATTGAACCCAAACTTTTCTTTTTCAACACTAGTCATTAACATTATTAAAAAAAAATTAGTAATAATGTAGCTACCTTGTAAAATTTATATACCTAACATACCTATATTCTCACACATTAAAAAGTGACTTGATAACTAACCAGAACAGTCCGAAACCCACAAGCGAGAAAGTCAAGACTAATATTATACCGCACTTGAGTCTTGAGAGAGGTATCGAGAAGAGTGATAACCTCCTTGGCCTCGCGATCATGAAAAAAGGTAGAATTCCATGAAAGATAGATACACCCACCCCCAACCCCCGGCCAATCAAAGAGAGGTTATAATTGGGGACTTAATATTGAAGTGAGATTCTCCATCCCAAAAAAGGAACTGAGACTTTTTGAGTAGAATGGAGCAAGTATAGCTTTGCACTGAAGAGGACAAGGACCATACCTGAACCTAACTTGCACATAAAATAATAATTGGATTTCAAAATGAGAAGTTTTATTGATAAAAGTTGGCTCCTGGTCTAAGTTTCTGTCTCCTTAACTTGTAATTTCACTTAGTTCTTTAATTTCTACTAACTTTAGTTCCAATTTTTCTTATCTCCACAAGTCAGTAATCACATTGTGTTTAGATGTGATTCTAAGAATTAGGATATACTACATCCATGATGTTTTAGCTATTTACACATCGATTAAGAAGGTTATAAAAAAACTGAACTACCCTCATTTAAGATCATTTATTGAAGTTAAAGTTGTACTAGTATTTTTTTCTTTCCACTCAACAACCCTCTTTAGACAACATTTAATTTGAACCTAGTAAATAAGGGTAGTTTTGACAAAATATGGATAAATGTTTCTTGAAATCCTACAACATCATTTCTTTTGGGACAATTTTATTTTTGCTAAAACATAATTTATTTCGGGATGGAGGTAGTACCTGCCAAGTATTTTGACCAACACTATTTGGAGTTGTATTTCCATGTACTGTATGCTTAACTTTACTCATGTTTTCGCAGGGGATCAAGCAGGAGCAGTATATGTCAAATTGGCCGAGTGCCATGTAAAGGTAACCTTCTGATGTTGCTGTGCTGAGAACCTTTATGTGTCTTGCTTCAGTATCATATCTATGGGAAACTTTTCTTCTCGAGATTATCATTTGCTTGAAGCCTATATTAGACCATTTTGCATTCCTATTTTATAGTTGGACAGCAAACATGAAGCTGCTAATGCTTATGCTGATGCTGCACATTGCTATAAGAAGACAAGCACTAGAGGTATGCGTGGTTTTACTCCAGTAACAAATGGTCTCAAGATTATATTTGCTTGATGTATATAATTGATGCATGTTACATTCCTACTCATTTGGGACATGCCCCTATGTGTCTCTTACGCACTCTTTTTTGTGTTGTGGGGGTGGGGGGGGGGTCAAAATGTATCTTTCTGAGAAGCTTCAGGGGCTAGGTTGCTCAGACACGCCTTCAACCTAGAGTATCCGGAAGTATCTGTGTCACGGATACGGCCGGATACGCTAGGTTGATGGACATGCAACCTACTTCAGGGGTCCGTTTATACACCACGTAAGATTAAAAAAATATAATCCCTTCATTCTTGAAACAAATAATAGTAAAAACAAATAAAAACAGAGTAGTAGTATAGTATGTATAAAAATTACTAGTCACTGGGACCATCCACTGAAATTTTGAAATACATTGGAGGGGTTCTGGTGGTTGGTGCATACGAAAACGTTGTTGGTGGACAAGAACTAAGAAGCACCAATTTATCCAATAAAAAATGGGCATAGGTAACATAGTGCCTAATTAATTGATCTCAATGTTGATCAAAATATGAATTTTCCCTTTCTTCAGTATGTGTCTTACTTGAAACTCCAACCATGAACTCTATCTACAGTGTTCAATCATTGGAAATGTGGATGTTCTCGCGACTAATTCTGTTCAAATGTGTCTTAGAAATAACACTGCACGTCACCTAAGAAATGAAACGCTATTTTAGAGTCACATGACTGATTAGAAATTCAGTTGACAAATGACTAAAAAAAGCTACATATCGTGAACTGTACTAGTCAACCTGCTGCATAACATTCAAAATCTGGTATAGGCAGGGACAAAAAACACGTAGGAAGATGCAACTGCAACACAAACCTGGATCCTATAAGGTTTCCATCTCTTGGATGGTCGTCATCTTTCTTCCCATGCTAGTACTATGAAGGATCATGCTATAGGAGTCATGTATTATCAAGTGATTGGGACACACTGAGTTGAGGTAAGTTCAGTTAATTGACATTATTACAAAACCACATTATCTAGTTCCTTGAGCAACATAAGCCCCATTGAAAACTATACTGTCAGAATGACTCTCAAATGGAAAAATGGCAGAACGGTAGTGAGAGAAATTGTTATGTGACCCAATAATATGAGAGAAAGCATTAGAAAGCGAGTTGTGTTGGAGCAATGAGGGGAGAGGAGATGGATAGGCTGAGGTTCTATATAAAATGGTAGAGGGTCTGCTTATTTGAACGAGTATACCTATTTATCAAAAAAAAAGCATATGGAATAAGACCACGCCTCAAGATAAGCAAAAAATGAATGAATAAATAAATAAATAAGTGAAGTACAAGAAGGTGCATGTAGGTGACTGGCTAACTGAGCCTATCCATATATTGACATATGGCCTCTTTTCCATGTCAACTTGTCGCTAAAATAAGCTGGTTATTGAGAGGCCAATTTTTATGTGGGAAGCTGCGCTTGAAGCCATCTTAACAGGTGATAACTTGAGGAGGCGGAGAAAAATCTATACTAATTGGTGTTTCATGTGCAAGAGAGATGGAGAAAGTAGGGCTGGCAAATTTCCCGTTTTCCCGACCCGACCCGACAAAATCCCGATCCCGACTTTTTCAGGATTTTTCCCGTCCCGACATATTTCGGGACGGGGTTCGGAAAAATTTCAAATCCCGTTGGGATTCCCGTCCCGACCCGACAATGTACTGTTAATGTTTACGATTAATATGTTTTATGCTGCTGTGCGTCTATCAGTCATTCAGTCTCTCTCACAAAAGAACCCTAAAATCCCAAATCCTCCCCACGCCTCTTCTCTCTCAACTTCGTCGTGAATCGGCCATCGTATCCTCCGACCGCCGTTTCTTTCTCAACCTCGTCGCGAATCGCCCATCATCTCCTCCGGCTGCTGTTTCTCTCTCTCTGACTGTAAGTTTCTCTCAATCTCTCGCTCTTTCTCTCTCTCTCTCTCTCTCTCCATCTCTCGCTAGTCGCTCTTGCGTCTATCAGTATCTCTCGCAAATTTGAAGGTTTCTGCTTGTGGTCCAAATACCCATTTCTTGTTTTTGAGTGTTTTCATTTGTTTTGATTTTTGTTATCAAGTGTGTGTGTGTGTGTGTTTCTTTATCAGGGTTTATAAAATTTGTTGATTGGAAAAGGGATTATAGATTGAGTTAAGCTGATTTGGTTACACATTGCTCTGTTTTGCTGATTAGGGGCCAACCAGTTGCCCAGAAGACTGGCTGCTGCTCTTCTTAGCTTCTTATATTGGGTTGTAGTAGTCATTCCCTGCTTCCTGAGACAGATAGAAAATTGTCCCTGTTTGTCCATGCCTCTTTTTGCATTTTTGCTTTTTACAACATTTTGTCGTGTCAGCTATTCAAGTTTCTATTCTTTCAAGTCTCTGGTTCTAATTTTAAATGCCACTTGGACGGCCTCAGGTTGTCTCCCAGATTCTTTAAAGATATTGTTCTGACTTCTTGAGGAGTTTGGTCATTTTTGAGGGGGGGATAAGAATGAATGACAAATCTTTGATCCGTGGGTTCTTCACAAATCAAAGTAAATTGGGTTTGTCACTGTGAGAACTGAGAACTGATGATGGTCTATAACTATAAGATAGGTTAGCGACCGATACTCAACTGTGAAACGTCTTAAAACTGGGAAATTGATATTTTCATTTGAAATTCAACCTTACTAACTACTATACTGTATACTTTGTGAAGTATTTGAAAAAACTAATTAAATAAAGTTGATAAAATACTGCCATTGATTTTTTGGTTTGGCCTTGCCTCTTGTATTTTTATTCATTCGGATTACTAAATGGCCTGTACAAATTATATAAGAATCGTTTTACTAGTAAATTGTAGGCAACGTCGAACCCGGAATTTAATTTTTGTTTCCAGGTGCAGGTGTTATGAAATTGTGCAAACATCCAATTGAATTGGGCAGCAAACATGAAATTTACTGTTGAAGATGACTGTTAACTAACAGTGGTGTCTTGACTCTGTTATTTTAGTCCTTTTTTTTGTTCAAATCAATTTTCAATTCTTTGAAGATGAGAAGAATCTTAAATTCACTTCTTCTTAGAATGTTTGAATAATTTTACCAAGCCAAGAAACTTTCTTTCAAACAAATTTTATTTTGATAATGATGTTTGTTAACTTTATTTAATGATGTTATCTTTCAAATAATGTTTGTTAAATTTTATTTTGTTAATGGTGTTTGTTAAATTTTATTTTGTTAATGATGTTTGTCAAATTTTATTTTGTCGGGATTACGGGATTTTTATCTCCCGACATGTCGGGTCCCGACACTTATCGGGAACGGGATCGGGAAGGAAATTGAAATCCCGAATTCTATCGGCACGGGATCGGGATAAGGCTAATCGGGACGGGTTCCGTCCCGATTCCACCCCTAGGAGAAAGTGTGAATCATCTGCTGATTCATTACCTGGTTGCAAGTGACTTGTGGAGTTTTATATTGAGTCTGTTTCAAGTTTCTTGGGTGATGCCAAACTCGATCAAGAAGCTGCTTTTGTGCTGTACTTTGTACAAGCGCAAAAGAAAAAACTGTTTTTGGGGTGTTGCTCCTCTGGCGGCTTGTTGGTCTATTTGGAAAGAAAGAAACCTTGGGGCTTTTGAGAACGAGGAAAGGAATTTGGAGGGGATAAAAAATGACTATGTATTTCTGGTGCGATGAGGCGGTTTTACCGGGATCTAATCCTTTTGTAGAGTTTGTGGATAACATTTTTGTTGGCTAGCGAGGGTTGGTTGTATATTGTCTATGTACATATGGCGCGTCACCTGTTTTGACGTTTTCATTTATATACCATATTTACTTATCAAAAAAATAAACAAGGATAGACCTGAATGGTAATAGCTTGTTGGTGTTGTGATCAATCTTTTTTATTCTAGGTTATGTTATTCTAATTACTTCATGATTTTTTTTTTCTTCGCACAAAATTCGGACATAATATTTTTTGCTGTACTAACTATTAAGTCTGGTTTGCACACAAACTTATTAGTAGATTTATTTTCCTTTTCTCCTTCCTTTTTTTTCTTTTCTTAAACAATTTATTTTTTTGTTCAGCAAGAAAAAAAATTAAGTGAAGAAAATTGTTTGTCTTCTTATTGATCCTTTGCAGAGTCCATTGCGCAACTAGAACAAGCACTAAATCTATTCATGGATATTGGGAGGCTTAGTATGTCTGCAAGATATTGCAAGGTACTCTATCTCGGCTGTACTGTCTGAGTGATGTTCTATAATTTCATATTTTCTCTGTTTGCTGTGTCAGTGTAGCTCAAACTTATTGTGAACTCTCGACAGCATACTCGTCTGCATGTAGTCATTTCTTCTTTGATGGCACCTTTGCTTGCTAAGCTTAACTGCGTAATAGTTGTTTAGGCCTTAGAGTGATGGTGACTACAAATATAGTCCTTGCATGCGATACTAATTTGTGTAATTACTATCTCTGCATGCAGGAAATCGCTGAATTGTATGAACAAGATCAAAACTTGGAACAGGCTATAGTCTATTATGACAAAGCAGCTGATCTTTTTCAAGGTGAAGAAGTAACAACTTCTGCAAACCAGTGCAAGCAGAAAATTGCACAATTTGCTGCTGAGCTGGAACAGTAAGCCCTTCTCATCTCTAAACGCACTCGCACATTTGCACTGTTCATGTACATTGCTTCTGAAGACTATATGCTATCACACCAGACTGAGTGAAGTGTCATTTCGTAACTTCTGTTTGTGGGCATAAAAGCTCATTACAGATCGTTGGGGGTTAAGCCATGGGTGGGTAATGGGTACAATTAATATGTGGCCGATAATCATATACGTTCGTAATTAAATTGTATTATCTACTGTTATACACTCCCTCCATTCCTAAATAATTGTCGTCCGTTCCAAATTAATTGTCCTGTTTCCAAACTTTCCTTTTTAGGAAAGCCCCTTTATCATTTTACCCTTACTATTTCGTAAACATGGGCTTTAAAGGAAACTACATATTATACCAATATTTATAATAGAGTGAATTGGTTTTTCTTAATATTATTTTGGAACTGAGGGAGAACATGGGTTCGGCAATTATGTGAATAAAACAATTGTTGATGTCTCTGCAATTCGCTCTTGCATTTGCAGTGAAGTGCACATCCGGACTCCGGAGTAGTTGTGGACCCACTTAGGGACACCATCGTGTAGTATGTTTTCATTTAGGATTTAGGCTCCTATGGGTTTATAAAGTTAACGGTCAATGTTATTGTTGTTTGCTGTTTGCTTGTTTCTCCTTGATTAAGGCGGTGCCGGTGATTCATTGGTCGTATAGTTCACGCTGCTAACTTGCCTAGTGCCCGCACAGACTTTCCTACATCATTGATGCTCTGCTTCCCCGTACTTTAAATGAAGTTAAATACTATTTTGGAATGTTTCATGAAAGTGCTCAGTCTATCTCCTCCACCCCATCTGTTTTTCCTTTTGAGGTCGGATTGGTAACACCTACAATGCTGTTAACACATCATGTATGCTATCTATTATATCTATGAAACATAAAGACCAATTCATCCTGACGTTTTTAGTGCTTAGGAGTCCTATGGCATGTGGTACAATTAAGATACAGGGATATGAAGGAAAAAAACTAGATAGAGGAGAGAAGAGAGAGAACAAAGGATTACTAAATTAATGGGAGAAAATGTGTGCACAAAAAGATAAAAAAAGATGATTATTGTTAAAAACAAAACAAAACAGAATAACTAAAATTACACAAAATAACCACATTAGTTATGAAATTATGATACAGTATGGACTAATGTATATGCAGCGACTCTAATACTCTGATATATTTCTCCAGATACCAGAAATCAATAGAAATTTACGAAGACATAGCACGGCAATCGCTTAACAATAACCTGCTGAAGTATGGAGTTAAAGGGCATCTTCTGAATGCTGGGATTTGCCAACTCTGTAAAGACGATGTTGTTGCCATTACGAATGCATTGGAGCGATATCAGGTCTAATAGTGGCAGTTCTCGTCAAAGTGTTGTTAACTTTTTATCCTGTGGAGTAGATATACTAAGCAATGATGCATTTGCATTTGCAGGAATTGGATCCTACCTTTTCAGGAACACGTGAATACCGATTGCTGGCGGTATGTTATGAAAGCATCCAGTTGGCTTTATATCATAATTTTTTTTGTTTCACATTCTGGAGTAGATGTTCTTAACATCCTGTTGTTTAGCTATGTTCTTGTGGGTGCGCTGGATCACTATTTTTTAATCTCTTATTTTTATGGCTTTTTAATTATACTTAATCTAGTTCTCTCCTTGTTATTATTGGGTATTCTTCTTATGGATCCTACTTCAGTTTGAGTAAGCATGTAAAGCCACCGGAAGGCAATGTGGGCCATGGGCTCTCCTTATATTGAATCCCACCTCATTACATGGTTTTTTATGGTTATCCTTTTTCAGGATTTGGCTGCTGCAATTGATGAGGAAGATGTTACCAAATTCACTGATGCTGTGAAGGAATTTGATAGCATGACCAAGCTGGTAATCTCTTATTTCCTCTGAATTCACGAACTTGGTTTTTGATTACTCTGGTGTGATTTTTACTCTTATGGTTGCTGCACAAGTTGTGTACGGAAAGATCTGATGTTCATAGGAAGATTCGAGGTTGGAATTGCAACCTTTCTCTCTTACTGCTTTTGAATTCCAGGGAAATATTGGATAGGAGATCAGAAGGAAATGTGCCGCCCTTTTCCCGCATTTACCGTGAATTTGGATATCACAAGAAAGTGTGATGAGCCCACTATTATCATTTTCCTGGAGGGAAAAACCTTACCTGCGCATCTTTTACTGTGTTTTGCGCAGGATTATGTGATGTGAAGTTAAGATTAGCTTTATCATAGCCCGTCTCCACCATTAATATGCAGGAAATTAAAGTTTCTATATTTCTTCTCCCTTTGGCCTGATCTCTTTGAGAACTGTTTTCCTGCATATTTTTGAGACAATCATTATGGAGATTAGTTTTATATGTGTGTGTGTATGTATTTTCTTTTATGTGGGCATACCACGGATTGGGTGGTAAAGGATGTACAAATTAATGAGGGTTTGGAGTCTTTGGCATGGTTGAGTTGTGTGGCACTGCCCTGTAGCTGAGATTTTAAGCCACAAAATCCAGTGAATTTCTCGACCACCCGTATATGCCCTAGCGATATGCTCGACCTGGTGGTCTGGTGGGTGGAATCAGGTGCTAAAGGGATGGTTGAATAATAATGAAATATATATATATATATATATATATATATATATTATCACGCTTTGAAGTCGCTCCTGCCCTGGGCTAATCTTGAAATTTGGGGTATACACTCTTGCTCCCGTTCTGCATTCACTCTCGCTCTTGCACTCGCTTTGTGTGATCTAGGTGAGAAGGCTCTTTTATGTTTTCATAGATCGTGAAGTAGTTATTCTCGATGGCAAGTAACTTTTTACCTATTTTGGAACAGAAATAGCTATTCTTTATTTCTTTATGCCATTTAAGATTTTGACTACTCTAGATGGTGCAGAGTATTTTTTTTAGATTGCCGGCTATTTTTGGAATACCACCCTTGGGTGATGTTACAAGATTCCCCCAACCCCCCCCCCCCTAACAACCCAAACTCTCTCTATTAACGAAATAAATTGGCTTACTCTTTTACCCTTCTATTTGTTTCCATAGGATGCTTGGAAGACAACCCTTTTGTTGAGAGTGAAGGAATCACTGAAGGCGAAAGAGATGGAAGATGATGATCTTACTTGAACCCCTGAAAGAGATGGAAGACATGATCTCACTTGAACCCTTACTGTTTCACACTTCCATAATAGTCTTCTCTTGGTTTCGTTGTACGTTGTTGAATCATATAAAACATTCATTCAACTTGTGTATTGATTTGGTGTCATTATTAATGTGATTGTGTCTCGTCTTCCTTCCTTTTTTGGTGTTTGTTTGCCTTTCCTTGGCATTTTCGGATTTCGTACGAGATGACAGTTTGCAAGTGAATCATGGGTTTGAGTCTTCTCTTGGTTTCGTTGTATCGTTGTTGAATCTTATAAAACATTCATTCGCCTTGTGTATTAATTTGGTGTCATTATTAATGTGATTGTGTCATCATCTTTTCGTTTTCGGTGTTTGTTTGCTTTTCCTTAGCATCTTCAGATTTCGTACGAGATAGTTTGCAAGTGAATTGTGGGTTAGAGTTTGTCTAATTTGGATTCACAAAAGAACCCTCTGGTTGTGCAGTTGTGCTTAGCTCAAATTAAGGTACATAGCTCTGAATAAGTTCTTTGAGATTGACGTCAATACCTTCAATTTAAACACGGGTTCTCGTAATCTATTTGAGCTTTTTAATGTTTTTTTCATATTGCAAAAATGTTCAGCGCTTAGTATTTGGGGTCTTCTATGGGAGGCAAAATGCGTTGTCTTGTAATTTGGATTTGAGGTGCCATGTCGCTTGGACGTGAGATGAGGTTCAGAATCCAGGTTCTCCATATCACCTGGTTGGGAGTTGTCAAGATGACTTGAACATAATCTAGTACTTCGTCCCTAAATAAGTGTCAATTATTAGTTTTTTTTATTAATATCAAAGAAGTTGATTTTTGAGATATTTTAGTGCCCACGTAGCAAACCAATTAGTTATCCCAACTTCTTCCTTTCGTTTAATTGTATAGGACATATCCACAATACAGAACACATACAAAGATCTACAGCATAGCTTTACAGTGGTTGTTTAAGTTACATTGTTACAAAAAATATTGCAACAAGTTCTCAGCGATGATCATGTAACAACACAGCATATCGTCAGTGTCTGGGATATTTTGGGTTAGGCTCAGACTCTGAGTGACCCACATTGTTACATCGCTTCATGGACGAATCAAGTGTTATCTGTTTTGCAGGACTTCGGGTCATGAAGGAGTCGAGTGTTGTCTGCTTCGCAGGGCTGCTTCTTGGCTGGCTAAAAGTAACATCCAAGGAATTCTCGTGGCCATCAAGCATCTACATTCCAGATGATCAAAATTCAGCTCATGATCACCCACCAAATGTAAAGAGCCTCTAGGGTGTTTCATTTAAACTAACAACCATTAAAATTAAAAGCCTTTTGGTGAAAGAAAATCCACATGGTGCAAGGATGTACGAAAATACCTGCCCCAGATTTTCCAACTTGCTCTGAACAACATCCCTGCAAAAACATTCAATCTCCTGATTAATGTCCAAATATGTCCCACAAACAAAAATGAAGGCACTTCATCCAAGTAATGCCTGTAGACTTCAACATACCATATGATGTCATCAACTGTGTCATTTGCTAGCAGATAGTAGATATTGACCGATGCTACCTGAAAATACGAAACTGTTTTTAAAAGATATTTGACTATCTAAAATAAGTAAATAAGGAGTATGACAAAGGAGCAAGTCCAAGCCCAGGCCAGCCCAATAATTATTGTGCAGATTAATTAGAAGCCCAAAATATTATATAAGCATTCAGATCTAATTTACTACTCCCTCCTTTAAAAAATAAGCGTCCACTATTAAATTTACACGGGTTTAAAGACACTATTAGACTTTGTATAATTTTTTCGTATTTGCCCCCAATTTTTCTTTAGTGGATGTCAAATCAATTGGATTTACACCTTTTTTTTTTATCCCATAAGGACATTATTGACAATTGACTAGGAAATCCTAAAGAGGAAAGGAGATGTGTATTTTGGACATCCATATAGAATACGGACACTTATTCTGGGACGAATATAAATAGCTTCTAAATCAATGAATACAACACTCTTGGATTGCTGATATTGATTAATATTTAGAAAAGTTATCTAGGTGATTGATTCCATTATTAGCATAATTGACACCGGCTGAACGTAACTTCGGGGTACCCTGTATGTGCAAAATGAATTCAGGTTAACCCCCTCCTCCTTGCATATGGTTTAGTTTCTTAGCCAACCGATCAGTCTGTTTGTATTGTTACTGCTCTATTTGGTGTATGAGCAGTATTTCACCATCTTTGATATCAGTTCATCGTAGCAGCATCATAGTCAGCAACAAAGTAATCCACCATCGCTTTGTTAGAGTTGCAAAAAACCCTACATCTAAAAGAGAAAACCATAAATTTCAACCCTCCCCTCCAATTTCCAGTAAGGCAGTAAGTTTATTGAACTCTATAATTTATGTTAAGTGCATCCAGCTGCCTCCAGGATCCAAGTCTCACATAATGCTTCATATTTCTTCGCCTTTCACCGAAACAGAAACACCACTAACCATTGTCGATCAGAATAAACCACCAATCTACGAAGAAGAATTGATTGCAGATAGAAGCCAACCATCCATTTTTGATGAATCTCTATCAGAAGAGGATCGTGAGTCAGTTTTTCCAATTGGTCCAAGCCTACAGTTCGGGATGAAGAACCAAATAAATTTGCTCTGTTGTGAGATGATTGAATTCCCAAAGTTACCTTAAGTGATGACTTCTGGTGAAGGACATGAGATTTGGCTCCAAGATGGAAAATATTCAACAAGTACTTTGTGCTTTATTGCTGCAAATCCCGGAACTAATCGTTTTGTATTCAAGACCCATTTCAAACAAAGTCCTCTTTTAGTGGATCCATTCATTATGTTCCGTGGACTGATTAGAGGGATGTTGTCACCCAAGTGCGGAAATTCAGAATTCACCATGGGTAAATGGTTCTACAGATTCTAGAGTTGAGCCCTAGTGGTAGGATAAGCAAGGAACATACTCTAACTGCTAAAATACAAATTTGAGGACGAATTGTTTTCGAAGCTAATAAAATTGATGAAGGAGTATGTCAAAACCCTGGCCAAGAACTATTGTGCAGATTAATTAGAAGCATGGTTCTAAAAATCAGCCTGTGCGGGAACCTAGGCGTCACTCACTGAACTTAGAAAGGAGAGTGGAGAGTAACTTGTTTGGGATTGTTGTGGCTTGCGTGGCTGGGCCTTGGAATGGAAGAGTCGATGAAGAGGAGAGAGATGGGGCAGGGGATATAAGTTTGTGTGTGGGCGCAGGGATAGAGAAGAGAGGGATTTTGAGTTCGTCTAGACAGGAGAGGGTTAGAGAGAGAGAGAACCATGAGTGTGAAGTTTGGGTGTGCGTGACTGTGCGCTGGAAGAAGAGAGTGGAGGAGGGAGCGAAGGAGATGCAAAGAGGGAGGGAAGAAGAAGAAAATGGGGAAGGCTTCTGGAAGAGAGAAATGGAAAGAAAGGAAAAAAAGAGAGAGAGAGAAGAAAAGAGTAAAAAGATAAAAGCAAGGTAAAAAAAGGAGGGAGGATTGACGGGTGTGACTTGTGACTTGTGGGCATTGTCGCAGTAGATAGATTAGATTAGGCTTTTTTTTTCCCTTGTGCTTTCTATGCCTTTGACTAATACTATCTCCGTTCTAAAATTATTATCTAATTTGACCCAACACAAGGATTAAGGAAAAATAGAATTGTATAATTTTCTTTAAAACCCATGTGTATGTGACCTATAATTAAAATAGGATAAAAAAATAAAGGTAAATTGATAAAAATGTTGTCTTAAAAAGAAAAGTTTTAAACAAGACAATTATTTTAGGACGGACGAAAAAGAAAAGCGGGACAATAATTATAGGACGGAGGGAGTAGTAGTTTTTAGTATTTTACAATTTTATGATTATTATTTTGATATTGCTAAGATTTACTAGGTGATATTCACCATTCGTAGTTTTAGAACATTGATTAGAAGCCCAATTAATATATATGCATTTAGATCAAGTTATTATATATTTGGTTACATTTAAATATATTAGCAATTTCTAATTAGGTATTAAATGTTTCTAATTTTATTATCTTAGTATTTAGGGTAATTCTTTGGGTTAACGACAAAACTAACCATCAAACTTTGCTCTCCTGCCTACCATACCATTCAACTCTCAAAAAAAAAAAAACACTATTCATAATGTGGCAACATAAAAAAAGAAAAAACAATCGCTACCATCAATTTCATATTAAAACATTAAACGTGGAATAGGCAAAAATTAGCCAACATGACTGAGGAGTTTGTCCCATTAATCAAATTGATCGACCTTTGTGTAACGTCAGCATCATACCACGTGCATCCACCTTGCTAATTTGGCCAACACTTACCTTCACATCGGTACATCCACTAATGTCTATTGTTTTTTATTTATGGTTTGTTTTGGCCACCTTATGAATAGTTGGACTATTTTGCATCTTGAGAGTTGAATGTTACAGTCAGTCCTTTAGCAAAGTTGATGGTTAATTTTGCCATCGACCCTAATTCTTTTCATTGGGAATAGGTAATCTAGAATCTTCGGGTTTGCCTCCACACTAAGATAAAATGGACCGAGGTAACCCCTAACAATCATCACATCAACAACATATGTCTGAAAAATTAGAAGGGGGAAGATAACGCAGATGTTATGGAGAACTAAGCAATGCTCCTCGAGAATTTAAAATACTTGTAATGAAAATATTATATTGAAGAAATAGCAGATTGTATCAGAATTCTAGAAAATTAAAGAATACTACTGTTGTCTACCTGACCAATCCTGTGAGCACGATCTTCTGCTTGAATGATGTCGCCTGGAGTCCAAGATAGTTCGGCAAATATTACTGTGCTTGCTGCTGTTAACGTTAACCCAACACCACCAGCTTTGATGGAAAGCTAGAAAACACACAACATAACAACAGTGTCAACTTCTGATAAAGTGGAAGGATTATTGGAAGGCAGCAGTATAGTTATGATGCTACAGGACCGAGCCATTATACCACTGCAGCCTTTATAGCATCCTTTTCTTGAAAATCTGTCACCAAAGCTTGCCTCGAAGCTGCCGGAGTACCACCATCAATTCGAATGCAACCAACCTTTTTCTTCTGGAGATTTGGCACTGGCATTCAGAATATATCAACTTTTAAACTTGCTTACAAAACATTAAGCGATCTTACGATAAGGAATTGGTGTATCGAATCAATCATTGGCTGATGATGCGCGAATATGAGAAATTTGCACCCTGCCTGCACACTTAAACTGTGTTAAAAGCACATATATAAAATGTCTAAGCTGGAAACTTGAAACAGATAAGTGAACAAAGAATAAGAAAACATATGTTACTATGGAGGCGCCAACAAGTGCCTTAAGAGCACTCTTTGTAAGTGAATAGGGCTGACTTTTCCTAATGGATTGGTCCTCCTGTTTTCATTATAATAAGATATGGCAGGTTACTGACATTGGAACTCATAAAGACAGTCGAACAACAATTGATATTAGGCTCAAAGTTTATCTCACTTAGCAATTTAGAGTCTAAAGTTCTAAATTTAGTCAAACGGAATCCATTTTCTTATTTTCATCTCGGAAAGGGGTATAGCACAACAGCAGTAAGCTTTTGAACGTTGCGTGACCAAATCACAGTAGTCAAACAAAGTCTGTCTTGTCAAAGTATAGCACTCTAGCAAGGGGTTTTTCAAGCACTGCCACTAGAAATACTGGTATTGAATTTGTCAATCAAATCAGATTGAGCATCCATGTTAGGGTTGAACAAACCTCATCAAATAATTCACCTCATTCCTCTCTCATCAACAAACAAATCTGCCACTTTCTCCGACAAATCTGTAACAATCTTTCCCTCTCTGCTCCATCCCTAGTTCCCCTATTTTCTTAACCTCTGAACAACTTGTTCGGCATTGGTGTTAGGCGTGGGTTGAAATAAAGGGATCGATATTTAACCCCGACATTCAAGGGATTCACGGTAACGCCAATGAAAGAGATAAGTACGGCAATTTTGATACCTATTGGCGGTACACCCGTTTCCTCAATCCCGCCGACCACCTACACATTGTTGACGATGATCTTGTTCAAAGAAGCCACACGAGGATTTGGAGAGAGAGAGGGTGGTTTTAGAGAGGAGTAGAATTGGGTTTATGGTAGAAAAGGAGAGAAATGAAAATGGAGGTGTGAAGTTTTGTACAGAAGATACAGATATAGCTTAGAGATGCATGAATTCTTTCATTCATGCTTTTTTATTTGTGTTATTTTTTTTAAATTGGTCTAGACTTATCATAAATTGATTAATGTCTTTTAGTGAGAGAGTAGTTAGGTCTTTTTGAAGATTTCAATCCAACATAAAGGATGGAAATGACTTGAGTGACCTTACTGATTGTCCAGACTAAGTACAATGATTAAAGTGCTGAAAAAAAAAATAAAGTGACCTTAATAAATTCTAGATGAAAGTAGAGTGACCAAAATGAAACTTAAGCCTATAATTATCATTTACCAACTTAATTATGTGCAAAAATGCCCATGCTTTAAAGAATGAAAATTTTAATTTTGAACCCAACATATCCATTGAGTATCTATGTCAAATGCTCAACGTATCCGAGCAGAAAAATTAAATACTAGAATTTGGATACGTATGGAACGTGTCCGATATGCACCCGCCGTATCCCTTCCCCCCCCCCTATTTGTATCTTAAGTGTATCCGATACCCCACTGGGCCATTTTCGTGTATCAGTGCTTTATAGGCTATGACCAGCTGAGTCACTCTTGACTTCTTCAATCTGGAGTTCACCGAAACTGGTGGGAGAGATGGCAAGGGCACTCAAGGAATGACCTCGAGGTCCTGGTTTCCAATCCCTATACCAACAAGGGGTCACACTTACCTATCAAAAAAAATTTAATCTGGAGTTCACCGAAACTGTCTGTCGAAAAAAAAGAACTGTTTCTTGGTAGTTTATCACTGACTCTAAACCACAAACAATAGTTGTTTCCTTCTCGAACTGTTCTAACTTCTTTGCACTCGATTGCTATTTCTCTATTTGTGTATTGCCCGGTCATTGCTTTGGAAGGTCCAATTGATGGTCTGGTCAAGTTGGATGGTCAGGTAGACAGTTTGGTCAATTCGGAGAGTTTGATAATATTTGTCGGTCAAATTGACAGTTTGGTTTGGTCTCGGGAAGGGCTGTTTTAACAGGTTGGTCTAATCAGTGGGTACCGGTGTGTAAATTACGATGGTGGAAAATAAAACATCTTTGGAGAAGTGTTATAAGACAGTATGATTGCTGTGTCTAACCGATGGAAGGCAGGCAAGACAGGACGGATATGAAACATAGAAGGATAATGATAATACATTGTGTGTGTGTTTTGTGTTGTAATCTGCTTAGTTTAATAAGAGATGATAATATAATTGAATTTGAATTAGTACTTCTCTCCCTCTACCTCTTGCTTCTCTCTCTTTCCTCTTCAAGTTATAATGTTGTGTGCTAATTGACATAGACCAAATAGCTTTCGATGAAAGGATAGAAAAAGATTGGAATAGGGTCCAGTTGATCGAGACGAACTTGAACAAGCTCAAGGATGAGTTTCTCCTAACCAAGGGAGTCTGAGAGGAGCAATTAAACACAAAGTTAAGAGGTTTCTGCTCAATGTCTTGAACTTGGAGACTTTTGATTTCTTTAATATCAAGCCTCTAAAGAATTACAATCCTGGCATTAGTCTTGTGGATGTGACTTAATCATTTTACAGGAGAGCATTTATTAAGAATTTCTACTGAGCAATTGATGTTATCAATAACTTTGGGATATGCTATCAAAAGTACACACTTTAATAGACTTTTGAAAATCTGATTTTGGCCTTCGCCATTATATGTTCCACTAAGAACACTAGGGTTCTGGATAACAACCTTTAGGTTAACCCTCTGCTTCACCAGAGTTCGGTGCTGCCACTGAATGATGGTACACCTGCAGGATTGGGAGATGGATTCCTTAACTCGTTTCTTCGACAAGCTTTACCCTCAGAAAATTAATCAGCAGGGCGACAGAGTATTGTGGGAAGGAACCACAACCAGCAAGTTCACAGTGGTATCATATTACCTCCTGCTGTCCAGTAGAGAGAGTGTTTCCTTTCCTTGGAAAACCTATCTGGAAATCAAAGGCCCCTAGTAGAGTGGCCTTCTTTATTTGGGAAACCATGTATGAAGCCATTATGACAGGTGATAACTTGAGAAGACGGAATATAACTTACGTTAATTGGTGTTTCATGTGCAAAAATGACGAGGAGAGCATCAACCACCAGCTTCTTCTTTTTTTGATAAGGTACAAGTAATATTAACAAGCGTCAAATGAGGTGACGCGTCGTTGTACACCGGGAGTATACAGGAACTAATCTATACCGAACAAAAGATTAACCCAAAGGCTACTTACAAAAAGGATCATCTGAAGCAGGATCAGCAGTTAAGCACCAGAATCGCAAAGACAACAGAAAGTTCTTTTTAACTCCTTCCATATCAGATTCGACATTCTCGAATGCCCTTATGTTCCTCTCTTTTCAGATGGTCCACCAAATTGCGGTAGGGGCGTACTCCCAGAAGACATTCCTCCTATTCCTATTAAATGACGACCATCCTCGAAGCATATCAATAACAGTCCTGGGCATAGCCCAAGAAACACCAGCAGAGAGGAAAAGAAGAATCCTGCTTATTCATTGCCCGGTGGCGATGGAGTTGTGGAATCTACTCTTTTGCCTGTTTAGAGGTTCACGGGTCATGCCAAAATCAGTGAAGGAGCTAAATTTGTGCTGGTCATTTTATGATCGGAAGAGGAGAAATCCAATCTGGAAGAATGCTCCTTTGGGTGTTTGTTGGACGATTTGGAACGAGCGAAATCGTAGAGTTTTTTATAATGAAGAGCGGTCTGTTTCTCGCATGAAGAACACTCTGCTTAGCACTGTATTTTACTGGTGTTCAGATATAGTGCCTGTTTCAGCCTCGGGCAGACCTGATCATTCTGATGTAGAGGTTGCTAATAATTTTACAATTACTTGGTCTTTGTGTTAGGGTATACTTCTAGAGTACACAAGACGTGTCACTTGCTTTGACAGAAATATTTTGGGTATATTTATATTTTACTTATCAAAAGAAAAAGAAAAAAAAAAGAAACATAGGCTAAGTCATGGATCTACTTTTGTTCTCACGCTCTCCCGATTCCACCAGTTTAGAAACATAGGCTAAGTCATGCATCCGAGTTTGTATCTAATTTTGCTAGTTGGCTATGGATGCCAAAGCGTTTTTAAGTTATATTCTTGTCGAATTCATCGATCCAGAAAGTGAATGAAAAGTGCAAGAGCACAAGAAGTTCAATATATGCAACTTTAAGAACTAATAAAGGAGGACCTTGGCAGATATAATTCAGTAACACACAGAAACATAAACATTAAATACCTCGATGATGGTTCCCAGGTAATCTAGAACAGCGGGGATTTTGGCTTCTGCGGAATCAGTATATATCTGATCCCATATGGAAAAAAGCAAAGCAGTAAGAATTTAAAACAATATAGTACAAGAAAAACTAAAACAAAAAGAAAATATAGTTTTCTTAAAATTTACCATTAAGAGCAGAAATAATATTTCAATGATCTGCATAAATATTCTGATTCATATTTAATGGGAATGGCATAAGACAGGTTTCGATGACGATAAGTCATACTTTTTGCCTAAACTGACAAACAAATCCTATTAAGTTCCATTGAGATAACAAATTCCTAAGCCTGTAAATAATTCCATGAAAGTCTTATACTCCCTCCATTCCTAAATAATTGTCTTCCTTTCTATTTTTGTCCGTTTCTAAATAATTGTCCTCTATCAAAACTATCATTTTTAAGAAAACACTTTTACCACTTTATCCCTACTTTTTCTACCTACTTTAATTATGGCCACATGCACAAAGGCATTAAAGGAAACCACACATTACCCCAATATTTATGATATAGTCGATTACTTTTTCTTAAACGGTGTGCCGGGTCAAAGAGGATAATTATTTAGAAAAGACAAATAATTAAGGGATATATTAATGATAAATTAGTGTCATTGGAGTTGGTCATAACAAAAATACTTGACCATAGCCAATATGATTACAACACAAGTGGAGCGTAAAGATAAAAAATTATGAAAATTGTAAGTATAATTTTTGAAAGAGGACTCTTTATGTGAAACATCCCAAAATAGTATGGTGAACTCTTTGCCTTGGAACGGAGGGAGTACACGAAAGTCCACAATTATCACAGTTCCTTCTATCCCCTTAGGATCTTAACTATATTGAAAAAGGCAACGAGAATTATTTTGGTACTACTACGGGACCAAATGCTTTATTTCTTTATTTTCTTGTTCAAGAGATGGCTAATTCAATCTTAAAATATCGTAACTATCCTAGAGGTAAGTCAGTAACCAGCATGCACCATCAACTGGGGCAAAAACACAAAAGCCATGCACATCTTACTTTATCACTTCATAATCTCGGGATCACATTAGCTCATCATGAACTGCCACAACTCACCCTCAAAATCGACTTTTAGTTGTTAAGTATACCTCCATTCCACTAGTAGGAGTGTTGACATTAAGAGATTCTTGTAATTATGCGACTTATTGGCGTTTCTTCTTATTCTAAGGTAGTTTGCCATGAATCTTCTGAAGTAAATGCTTATTCACATTTCCTCATGAAATGAACAATGTTACTTTACAGAGGAATTTCATTTTATGAATACATCCATATGGCCAACTGTTGGGCTTTTCAACGTATATAAGGCCGAAATCTATAGTTAAGTTAATAAAGAGGCAGGTCTCAGGCCATATTTTCTACCTGCAATGGGCCCAGTATTTGTATATCTACGAAGTAAAGAATCACTTCAACATCATGATAAGAAGCATCAACAGGAACTTCATCACATGCTAAAAAACATATTTACTCATGTAGTAGAGTGAAAGTTACAGCATTTAATGGTCATGGCAATTCAAATCTTTATTGCAAGTTTTAAGTATTCATGTCAGTAAAAAAATTACTTTATGAGTAGTTTATATTTTCAGTGGTTTGATTGCTTGTATCAGACTCCATATTACCCATAACTTCCAAATGAATAAAGGTGCAGTCAGCAGTTTCTTTCTCCTTCAAACAGAATGTGATTGTGATCGGGTAATATCTTCGAAACATTAGTTTATTTATGATGTAGTACTTACAACATTTATGGTAAACAAATTGTTAGTCGTAGAAAAATTGAGATAATCAAATCTTTCTATGCTTTTCTGGGCATATGTTAACTAAGACCATATACTAACCTTAACTTACTAAACTCAAGAAGATATAAAGGGAATGCTCACATAATTCTGAAGTTCCAAGCATTTTGAATTTTTGTTTTGCAAATTCATAAAATTTTGATTGGGTATTCCATTTCAAGGGAATCTTTAAAACCCATGTCCGTAGACCATACCCATACAGGGCAATGAATGAACGTTATCAAAAACAATTTTAGATCAATAACTTAGCACAGTATGTTGCACACTTCGCTCATAACTATTTTTTTATATTAGCGCCATTTAAATCAAGAAAATAGGCTTAATTAAGGCACTTTAGACAACATACACATGCAACGAACTCCAGAAACAAACTAGTAAGTGGCCACATGTGTGCTTCATTAGTTCTGCCAATTTGATTGCAAAGGGTGCGTGAAAACCGTAGGCCAAGCATGATAGACAAAGGTGAGATTGGATGACCTGATACTTATTCTCTGACTTTCGCTTCCATGGAAAGCTTCTACTCATGGTCCCCCCCACCCCCTCTTCATCCCCTTCAACATTTTGTGCTCTACAGCTTTTTAAATCAGTATGTTGACACACAAGTTACCACCCCCCCTCCCCAATAATTTTCTTCTAAATACGTATTTATTTTATCCAACTGTTGAATTGGCATAACCATTGCTTTTGATATACATGCAAAATTGATAGTAATTAGATGGTGGTAAGTATTCAATCCATAAACTCACTGTTTCCTCAACTTTGTAAAACCTAAAAAGAACAATCATTGTAGAGAGCTAATTTGTCACACACCTGTACTATAAATCGCTGATTATTTTAATGTTTTTTATGCTTACTTATTGTGGATAAAATATTTACTTGACTGGTCTGACCGGAAGCTTGAATCCTGTATATTTGCTGTGCCACCGACACCTAACTCATTTACACATTTGCTATTCTCACACTATGGCAAGCCGTCTCATGACCCGGTGCTTATCACTGAAATAACTACCAAACATATTTTAATATAAAGAATAACAAAAGATAAATAGTCCTAAGGAAGTTAAATGACATACACAAGCAAAAGATACGTCATTGACCACCACTTAGTTCACCAAACATTTTCGGCAAACAACTTTTAAAAACCCAAGTTATTCTCAAGTTGCTTCAAAGGATAAAAAGGAAGTAAGTTAAGAAAACTAAGCTGATGTTTAACACTTTAACTTCAGCTATATCAATCCTGCTTTCAGAACCCCTTCTATCTAGAACCACAAAGATCAAGCCAATCGCTATCATCTCAACTTGTGAAAAGTTGTCTAGTTCCCCAGGCTAGCATCAATGTGACTACTAGTGCAATCACTGCTATTTACTACGTTGCACAAAATCGCGTACAGGCTCAACCAACTCCTTTCTTTCCTTGCACATTGTTCCTTCAACATGCTCGAAGCATAATATCCACAAACACGTGCACACACACACACATTGTTCCTTCTTCCTCTCCGCTTATACAAAGACCAACTCAAAAGGAGATCTTTAACTCATCTCGGCATCACCCAAGCAGTAGAGAACTTTCATCTGTGCTTGTTACTTCAATCGATTAAATCCCGTTCTTTACTGACAGACTCCCATATCATTTCTAAAAATTCAACCAAAGGTTCTCGCATAAGAAGTCATTTAGTGTATGCCTGATTTTGCAAGTAACTATTCATTCTCTACATGTTCAGTTTCTCCATGTGATTTTTTTCTACCTTTTCTTCCTATGAGCCACTTTTGTTCTAACATGTAGGGTTATAAATAGAAGCTTAACCATTTTGAAGTTATATCGAAGTCTAGGAAGGGAAGAAGTCAACCTACGTTATGAATGTTGACTTGAGAGGGTGTATGATGATTCTAATATGAACGATCAATTTTACTTGGCAAGTTGAAGATATTGCTAATTTCTCATTATGAATGTTAAATAAAGAGGATGTTTGGCAATTCTCCAGTAGACGATCAATTTTACTTGACAAGGAGAAGATATTGCTAATTTCTTAATACGAGATAAGGCTGCACACTTAAACAAAACTACTTAAGTTGCTCACACCATTCTTCAAAGGGAGACTGGTTCACCAACGCGGCTACGCTTATGAATGTTGATTTAGATACAGAGAATAAAAAAATTGAGGATCTAGCACTAATGATGAAAAATTGGTGCTCATAAGTTGGATAAGTAGTTCTTTAACCTCTATTCCCTCCATCTAAAAGAGTCGCATTTGACAAGTTGAACTTTTTAATATCGTACTTTTACTTCTCTATATTTCTTTTAAATTGCACTTTTTTTTTTTTCAATGACACGTTACATAAATATTAGATCTTCCTAAAGAAAAAAAATGAAAAAAAATGGAGATTTGATGGTTAAGTTTCATAAATGAGACTTTTTTTAGAGGCAACCCAAAATGGAAAGTACAACCATTTTTTGGGGATGGAGGGTGTATTTTACAAAAATTCCTACTTTTATGGATATTTTTGCATGCCAAAATCTATTTTGTTGATTTTTGCTCAATCTACAACTTACTTCTCCAAGGCTCGCACCCACCCGCTGCCTACCTAGGACCTAAGAGACTCTTGATGTGTCTATTGTTCCTTGGGTATTTCTTAATTATGACAGCAACATTGCCAGCCAGATTTGATGTGTAAAGATCATAGTTATTATAGGTGGAAGGTGAGAGATAAGGCGAGGCGAGAGGCGGGTAACCAAAAGGTGTACAAAACAACAATTAAGAGAAAATAATTTTAAAATATTATATCTTATAATTTTTTTCATAAACTAGGTAAAAATAAAAGTACTTCATATAACTTAGTCCACAAATGAAAATAATAACACCATTCTCAACTTTTAAGTTCCGTATTTCAACCAAAAACAACCCTTTTTTCTTGAAAATCAAACAATAAAAGGTGGAAATTCAAATATATGGACAAAAAACTTCCAAATCCTCTTCAAATCAGCCAACTAACTTTAAATAAAGCCTCTATAGGTGCCGGCGACCAAGTCTGTGGTCTCTGGCAAGATTTTCCGGCACTGGCACCGCCACCGCCACCTTTCCTAGCGAGATTCGATAGTACAAATGGAATGTTTGTGTTCGCCTCCGCCAATAGATGACATATGGCCTTGGATTGTACAAATATTATGTAGATTTGTCTAAATCTAAGAAAATAGGTTGAGATCTAAAAAAACAATTCACATCTGGTCGGAATTCTCAACTGTTCGCCCAGCCAGCCTCTTCATGCCTCTTGCTCCTCGAAAAAGCAAGAAAGGCTCGTGCCCTAGGCCGGAAAAGCGAAAAATCCTTGCCTGACCTTCGTAGAGGTGGCGACTCCTTGCCTCACGTTTTGCCTCGCCTCAGGCGGGCGCCTTTAATAACTATGGTAAACATTACTGTCTACATCAATAAGAGAATGATTACAAGACAGAGAGAACATGAAAACTATGTAGTTTATTTCAAACAGAAACGTGCCATTCCTTCTAAGACCACTGGACTTGCCAGGTAAAAGCCAACCAAGCTGAGAGATCCACGCGACTACCATCTTTCGGACAAAAACTACAACACGTGTGTGAAAAGGAATTTATGATGTTATCATTGGAACTTTCCATGTTCCCATTTTTTAAAATGCAATACACATTACACAATACACTTGCCTAGAAGAAGTAATTTCCAAGAAGAGCTGCATTGAAGAGGACTGGGATTGGTGGTACTTTCTAAAAAATGCATGAAATCGCGAGGAGTTAACTTAGGTGTAGAAGAATCAATAGGAATATGAAAGCTAATGTCTGGAACTTACATGAGTACCTTATTAATAAGATTCTTCTGAGTAAACTTGAGTGAGTCAGCTTCCTCTTTGGATTCACTAGCCTTGATTTTACATTTTACCACCTCCAACTGCAGTATTGAAATTACAAACAGTACTTGATTTTCTGTCTTTAATCACAATAAGAAGTAATATTCAAAATTTAGAAATACAGAGAAAATGAAATGAAAGAAAACTGAAGATAATGAAGCTGGTGTACTCTTTGGAAAGGAGGTAAATATCAAAACTGTTAGACGTGAGAGAGATTGGAATAAACTTTTAAACTGTCACACGACTTACATTTGCAAATATATACAGCATAGACAGCTAGATTTAATTTATGGTTGTAGGATACTAAGATCTGCTAATAGATATGCAGTCCTAACTCTTATGATTGATTATCTGAGAGCTAACTCAATCAGTAGCCTCTCAATATACATACAAGATGGACTATGCCATAGATTATGTAGGAAATTAAAAGTCAAAAACATAAAATGAATATGCAATCTTGTCTTTACAGCTTTGACAGCTAGACCCAATTTAAGGCTGTAGGATACTAGGATTGCTATTAGATTTGCAGATCTTACAAGTTACTTGGACACTAGGGTTTCTTAAGTTTGACTCTTAATACTCACCCTCAAGCTGAAGGATATGCACCTATCTTGTTACATATAATCTTGTGCTTGAGACTTCCAAAGTATTTGCTAGTAAACTTGCTAACTGATTGACAGACTTGACATAATTTGTTTGAAAAGTCCTGCAAAAGTTTCTCCACAGTGAAATGACAATCAACATCGATTTGCTTAGTCCTCTCACGAAAGACTGGCATGGTTTTAACATACTGTCAGCGGTCAAATAATGCTTAAGCATACACTTCTCAAAGCTAAGAGCACCACCTGGTGGTTCCCAAATGGGTTAATAACCCATACAAGGGTTCCCAACCATTGGGGACTATTCCCAAAACAGGACTAGTCAGCACATGAGTTCACAAATGTGCCCAGATAAGAACCACTCTTGGCCAAAAGAAAAAAAGACTTCCTCTGCTGCGCATGCCACGGACCTCCACCCCTCAGCGAGCGCATGCTACACAACTGCGGAAGAAAAATGTGAAAGTTGGGAGACAACAACTGACACTCCAATCTTTTTAACTTTTGAATAGTTTTTTTTTTTTTTGTTACAGGTTTATATGCCTATTTTTATTTTTTTATGATTTGGCATTGGGGCCCAAAAGGAACTCAATTTGGGAACATCTCCATTGGAGATGCTCTAATATCAAAGTTGAAGTTTCAGATGCAATTCTAAGCATCTGTCATTATATTCCAGGAAAAAAAAACACTTTGCAGAGTGTCCGAACAAGAGAAAGCACCCACAACTAAGATTACCTCACGAAATAAAGCATTGATCTGTTTCATATCCTTATCAGCCAAATCCAAGAAAACCTGAAGATAATAAAAAGAATTGCAAAAGATAACCATTACTCTCTATAATAAGAAATGAATAATCAAATTTGCACATAATCCAACCCCCATAATGTATTATCTTAAATCATCAGAGCAAGAGAAGATATTTAAAAATGCGCATGCAACTGCACATGCTGCTTTTTTAGTTTTTAGACTCAAAGCAGTGCTTATATACTTCAAAGCAACCTTTGGCATGTAGAGCTCCAACTATAGTAGTAACTGGTGTTTTTAGATTTCACTACACACAACATGCAAAGATCTATTTTATTCACCGCATGAAAAGAATTCAGATGGTACTTTCTCTTTTTTTTTTTTTTGATAGGTAAGTGTGACCCCTTGTTGGTATGGGATTGGAACCAACGACCTCAAGGTCTTTGCTCGAGTGCCCTTGCCATCTCTCCCACCTCTTGGGGTCGATATAGATTGCATACCTGTTGCCTACGCTTCACGGGAAGCTCAGTGAGAACATCTTTTTTAAGTCTGCGAATCATCACTGTTGTTTTCATTAAATTGTGCAGCTCGTCATGATTACTTGCACCTTGATATTTTCCAAATATACCCTGTAACATTATAGTTACGAGTATCAATCTCAATCATGACCGATATAATGGCAAGAAAATCTGATAACTAGTGGGGGGAAATGATTATAGAACCAGAAACTTCAACTTACACCCATGCAATATCTGTTGCCAAATTCATGAACATTCCTATATACATCAGGATACAACGCGTCCAGCTGTCAAAGCATATTCACAATTACCTCAATAGTCCAGAAAGACTCTATAAGTCATGTACTCGTTAATGCATACAATGATATAAATGCTAAACTGACACTTGGAGATACCTGTTTGAATAACTCAATCGGTCGCGATAAAGCAGGAGTTCCACTGAGCAAGATTACGTAGTGGGCTTTCTAAATTTTTTAAAATTATAAGTTAAGAAAAAAGCAAGTCAGTGAGAGTGCAAGTGTAGTGCTCCACAAGTTCTATTTCTATGCAAGGGGGAGAGAGAGAGAGAGTCTGCATATGTGCATATATTTCAAAACCAAATAAACGAATAAGAAACATTCTCTCTTTCTTATCTATGTTGGAGATTGCCAGTCTTAAGTGTCATTCTGTGTGAGTGTGTACATGAATGTGCGTGCTGTGTGCATGTCTGCATGAGAGAGAGATAGAGGGAGAGACCTGTAATACTGGAAGTGATGCATTGGTCCGCTTTGCTTGGGCATTCTTCAAATAGTGTGATTCATCTGCAATCACCACCTGAAAATAATTCATCATTAAGAAACTGCAAAACCTCACAATCCCGATGACGTAATCTATAAAAGGTTCAAGGAAAAGTAACTTCAAGAGCACAAGAAGCTTAACAATTTCCTTGAGTTCAAAGCAAAGCCTATTTAATTGATAGGTTAAGTTATTTCATTGATAGTCTTACTATAATGTACTCCGTTCCTCCGTTCCACACGTTTGAAAAGTCTGATCATTAAGAAAATATTAATGTCATTGAAGTTAGTCATGATTACAAAAATACTTATGCACAACCAATACGCTTACGACGCAAGTGGAGGGTAAAGGTGAAAGATTATGGAAATTGTATGCATAATTTTTGAAGTGGATTCTTTAAGTGAAACCTTTCAAAATAGAATAGTGGACTCTTTTCCCTAAAACGGAGGGAGTACTATACACACCCAATTACTCCCTCCATCCAACATAAATGTTCCTCATTGACAAAGCACAAGGATTAAGAAATGTAATTAATGATAGGTTGTAAATTGTGTTTTGACGACAATACCCATAACACATTAAATAAAATATTAAAGCTTAAAATATCGTGTAGTTCAATATGGCACAGTGATCAAAAAGTGGTCAAGACTTTACATTTAATGCCTTGGGGGTGCTAGTTGAAATCTTCTTAGCAGCATCTCTTTCTCATTGATATTTTTCTTGGTTTTTGAATTAGAGTGATTTGGATTAGCATTAATTGAGTTCCACTATTCTAAATAAGTGGGCTTCTCTAGGATTTGCTATGTTGATATTAATTGAAGCTTTAAGGGTATATTGGGAAGAAAGGAAGAGAATTTGTACATCACAAAGTTTTTAGGAACATTAGTTAGGACATTCAAAAAAAGAAAGTAGGAGCATTTATCCAAGATAGAGGGAGTATTAGCTTTCATATTTTTTTAGGAGTCGAGGGTGATTCAATGATTTCAGCTTTTGCACATGGCTCGCAAAGTCACAATATCATTGTCACATATTCATTAGATTTATATGTTAAGGCAACTATTATGCTAGTTTTCTCCATTTCTGTGATACAATTCCCATGGGTGTGATGCTCAAGAAGACAAAACCCTAGGTGTGATGTGTAAGGGAGCCTAACGGTCATGCCAGGTTTATACTTTCATTTCTCCTTTTGATTTCTAAATTCCAACTGTTGTTTGAAAAATAGAGAAAGAGAAGAAGAGAATTGAGAAGGTGTAACCTAAACTGGTTTGGCACAAGGCATATACATGATTGTGAATTTATAACCCCAAAAGATATAATCGTATAACAGCAAGAACCTCAAACATATAAATATACTCTAACAATCCCCCCGTAAGCTGGGGCGAAAAGGTCATGCATGTCCGGTTGTTACACTTATAACCCATTCTATTCCCATTAATTGACTTGGTAATAGTTGATCCCCCGTCTTAACATCACTTGTAGCAATTCTCTTCTCCTGAAGTTTATCATGAACAAAATGACTACAAGGATAAAGGAAAAGATGACACAGGAAAGAAGTTTCCCAATATAGCAAAAACCTTAACCATCTCCCAGAGTAAAGTTAGACTGAATTGAACGATAAAGGTAGAAAAGACACTCTATTTGTCAGATAATATACGTGTAATTGAGTAATTTAACCAATATTTATATACATACATATATATATATATATATATATATATATAGAGAGAGAGAGAGAGGTATACATATAAGCAATGTACAACCCGGCCCTAATTGTTATGGCCGAATTTTTCTCATTCCTTTTTTTTCCTCTCTTTTCCTTTCTTTTCTTGTCTTTTTTCTTCCTCTTACATCTAGAAGTGTCTGAAAATTTGGAATAACAACAAAATAGCCAACCACTGCTCTCAGGTATCCAGGATATGTCCAAGAGTGTCAGGCATCTCACACGTATCGACACATGACACAGAGCCCTCCGGAAAGTTGTCGGTGCTTCCATGATAATCAGTAGCAGTAAACCATCTACTGATCTACGTAACGATGATGCATTGCATGTAGCAGGTTACATGTTTTATACTCCCTCCGTCCCTAAATAATTGTCCTGCTTGACCCGGCGCACAGTTTAAGAAAAAGTAATTGACTTGATTATTTATATTGGTTTAATGTGTAGTTTCCTTTAATGTCCATGTATATGTGGCCCATAATTAAAGTAGAGTGAAAAAGTAAGGGTAAAGTGGTAAAAGTGATGTTCTAAAAAGGTAAGTTTCAAAGTGGACAATTATTTTGGGACGGACAAAAAAGGAAAGGAGGACGATAATTTAGGGACGGAGGGAGTATAAGAATTGTAAGAAAGTAGCTATTAGGGGAATTAATATCTTTCATAAACTTGATGTTGAGCAAAACAGGTATGCTCGTCTACAATTATCAGAACAATGTTTTCAGCACCACAAAAAGAAATGTGAGCACTCTCCTGAACGGTAACCCAAGCAAACTGGGATGGCCCTAAAGGTTCATTAATGTATTTCAGACAACTGTGCTAATGATGGCCCAATTGTCCTCTGTCATATCCAATACTATCCTGTGAACCTGTACTCTGACACTGACTTTCCTACCTCATTCACTGCTACTAGATTTCGATATTGACTACAACCACAAAAAAGGACACAGCTACAAGAGTAGAAAAATGATAATGTACGACACACGAGAAAAGTTACTCGTGATCAGTAGTAAGTTAAAATTACAACAGTGTTCATTTGGGATTTCACCTTTTGTAGGTTTACCACACATCGCTACACTCATTTCACATTTCGCTAGACTCATTTCATTAACATTTTGTTTCTTAACTTCCAAATACCATAAAAATACAATAGGTTGGACAGATAAAAAGTAAAAGACATGGTACAAAATAAGAAAGGCAATTTACATCCGCACTTACCTTAAAATCTGACATAATTAATTTGTCTTGTAGCTTAGGGACGACATCGTAGGATACAATGTTGAATGCGCCATCAAGACGAATACTTCCTTTGGAGTTTGAAGGTACTATAGTAAATCCACCTCTGTTCGACCCACCATATTGAGATAAAACCACCTGTCCAGGGATCAACATAAGAGCCCACTTCAGATATAATATCATTAAAAAGAAGTTCTTGTGGTCCATGTCATACACAAGTATATTGGCCCAGAAAGCAACGTGGCAAAACCGTGAATACTGATCAGGCCATAAGAGTAAGAATGAATGCAACCTAAAGGGCTAAGGAGAACTATGAAACTCAGTCTGAGATGTATTCAACAATTTCAGTCAAGATCTCAAAGGCATTCAAGTAGAAAAAATTTAAAACTAGTCATTTATCATTCAATCAAAGTGGTAAATTAAATTAATAAAAATTAATAATGTATGATATTGGGGCATCCCACATCAGTTGTGAAAGGGGTTGGGTTTTTAGTTAATAAGTGTAACGGAAAGCCTCATCCTTCGAGCCATCTTTTGGGATTGAGAAGGCCCAACAGCACCTAATACATGATTTGGCCAAGATTAATCTAATACTCAAAAAAATCAATTGGAAATGCATTAAAGGGAAATAACGAAAATAGGATTTACGGAGGTCAACCTAGGGTTTACAATGCCAAACAGAGATATCAGGAGCACGTATCCAGAACATTTGGAACATGAGCTAATAGAAGTGTGAACCCACAACAATCGTTGATTCACAGACCAGCCAAAGGAGATAGAAAACACCAGTCAGTTACCACCAATCAGTGTACTCATTTTACAAGGTCCAATCATACTCCCTCCATCCCAAAAAAAGAGTCTCTTCCTCTTTGTTTTTCCCAAAAAGATAGTTCCATTTCTACAAGGGGAGATAATTTTAGAGCAATTTAAAGGAGATACAAACAAGTAAAGCAACAATCGTAAAAAGTTTGACTTGTCAAATGAGACTATTTTTGGGTACGATGGGTGTATAGTCATATACTCCGTCCCAAAAAATAGGCCACTTTCTATATTGGAAAGTCAACCTAGTACAATATCAAATTACTACCTCACATACATTTATTATATTTTAGGCAGTAAAATTTCAATCATTGAAAAAATATTACGAATACTATTGAACCAAAAAAATTAGAATTATCTGAAGACAAGTAAACTTTTATGAATCTTTGGTCAAAGTTCAATCAAGTTGACAAATAAAGGTCAAAATGAGACAATTTTTTAGGACGAGGGAGTACATTTTACTGCATATATAAGAAATATAGATTCCAATTGCATGCTGCCAGAGACAGAGTCCATGATTTCATAAACAATATGGCTATAAATATTACAAATGCACAGCAAAACTCCAGAAAATGGCAGCTAAAAGTCAAAGCTTGGTAGAAGGCAGCATCGCTGAGCAAGGCACAATGTATGGGCACCCAAGCAATTTAACAATGTACAATCTAAATAATAAACACATTGATGTCAAATATAAGTCAAGTCATCATATACAGTTTGATAAAGCACAATCAGCAGTGACAAGTTAATCAAATCATGACCAAGACAGATAGATTCCAAGGATAACAAGGAAAATAAACAGCATACAATTGATGGATTTTTAGATATGAATTGAAATGAAAATATTTAGCAAGAAAAGAGGAACTGATTGTAAGAAACATACGAGTATATCAGCTGAAGGGATGTCCAGCCATTGTTTAATCATCTGCAATAGAGCACGAAAAGACAAAGTAAAATAGGCATACATCTTCATATCAACGCTGATAACCAAACATATGCAATCTAAACTTACGGAAGCCCATTGCAGACGCAAGGAAGATGGGGTAAGAACGAGGACTGGCCATGAGTCTCGAATGCAAGAGGTTACAGCAATAGCCTGCAGAAACAGTGAGAAACTTAGCATGCTTCGTACAACATACAAGTGACCCAGCCAAGCTTAAGTTGATACTAATATATACGCAATTAACAGGAGTATCGGGAGAAAATTCATTCAAGAGTACTTTCAGCAATTAAATTTACTGCATAATAGTGCATGACACAATAAAGCACCCTTCGACCAAACCGCAAATAATGATCCCTAAAAACCCTAGAATTCCACCGTCTCCAAATTCTCCATAAGACTGCAAAAACATCACACTTCCACCCAATCTTCTTCTCTTTATCGCGAAACCAAAATCTCTGAGGAAAACATGAGCCCTATCAGCAATCAAGGGTTGCAAAACCCTTTTATCGAGAATGAAAACAATCCACATCATTCCCACAAAGTAAAAGGACAATGCAGAATAGGGGATTATGTGAACCCCACTGCGTGCAGAAAAGTCGAAAAAACAAAATGCAGGGAAACAACCTATTAAGGCCAAAGACCCTGACACAAGTTTTAGCGTTTGACGTAATATGCGCTAAAACCAAAACAAAATCCTTAATTTGCAAAGAACCATGGCTTTCCAAATAAAAATTGCCAAAAGGAAAAATGAAGGATTTGATATTGGGGGAGATAAGCCATGAAAGATATAGAAGAAAATAACCTTATAGAGTCAAGATCTCAAATATGTCTAGAAGGAAATGCAGGATACAGACAAAATATGAATTGACTCGAGAAGGGCTCCTAGATCGTACGGCTCCGTATCATCTACATTCTGAGAGAAATGAAATCCAATGAGACGTTCTCCATTTCCCGATCTGGATAATAAAATGTGAACTGGAAGCATCTTCCCAAAGCGAAACTGAGACCCATCCCCAACCCCGAATCAAATACAAGAAAGAAGTCCCAAACCAGTAAAAGAATATCAGGGACATGCAAAAGATGCTACAATCACTGAATACTCTAACCATTCCTATTCATGCAAAAAAAAAATTGATAAGAGTAATATTAATACGCACCAAAGCAGGTGATGCAGCCTATGTACACCGGAAGTATACAACCAAAAACCTAGCTAATCAGAAATCTGTCCAAAAAATTTATAAAAGAGTTATCAGAAGCCGGATCCGACTCGTAGCACCAAAGGAATCTGGATGATCTGCCCTTTTAGCTTGTCCACACTAAGCTCCTCATTCTCGAAGACTCTTCGGTTCCTCTCCCCCCACAAGATCCAGCATACTGCCAAAGGAGTAGAGTCCCAGATACTGCTCCTCCTTCTCTTTTACAGAGACAGCCCAAAAGAAGATCTTTAACCGATCTAGGCATAACCCACGATATGCTAAAACAGATTCAGAATGTAGTCCCAGATTTCCTTCACTACTGGACAGTGAATGAATATACGATTTACATTTTATCCGTCTCCTTTCCACAAATAGCACCTGTTAACGTAAGTCTTTTTCCTGGCCTTGGATTGTCCCCCAAAAGAATGGCTTCATTGGCGGCTTCCCACCTAAAAAATGCCACTCTAGTCGGAGCCTTGGAAATCCACACGGTTTTCCATGGAAATGAAGTCTCATCTTCCGTCAACCTATGGAAAAACGACTTGACTGAGAACACTTCACTCACTGACCACTCCCAAACCACTATGTCCTCCCTACCTCCTAAGCACTCTTGGGAATACAACAATGGCAAGAAGTGCCCCAGCACATCCAACTCCCAATCCTAAAATTTGTACGAAACAAGGGACTCCACATGATGCGGAGCAACGTGTCCACAGGACTGATACAGCCCACGCTGTATCATAATCGTGCTGTTGTCAAGACCATTTTACTGTCTTAATTTAGGCAGTTTATTAAGACAATTATTAGGCAGTTATGAGACATTAGACAGTTTTTTTACAGTTAGACAGTTAATTTTAACAGATCTTTTCCTTTATGTACTCTGGGATATTTTCATTTTTAGGGACATAATACAGATTATTTTCTTAGAGGAAGTTTGATAATTTGCGTTCTACGAAGAACGTTGTCTTCCTTTTATTCCTGTCCCGTGTCTGTTGGTATCAGAGCAAGGTTTCTCCTTGGTGATGGCTAACAACAACGGAGAGGAAGTTTCTCTCTCTGGCGTGTTCAGAGAGGTTCGGACAGTAGCAGCAGCGTTTCAAACTTTGTATGGACGTGTAGAGCAAACAGAGACAGAGTTAAGGGCAAGGCGGCCTGTCCAGGGTAAGGCACGTGGTGAGGCTGGACGCCAGAGAGTCGCTAAGGCACATCAGGCCAATCCCGTGTTACCCCAATAGGATGATGATTCGATAGATGAAGAAGTTGAAGGATTAGGGGGTATAAACCCAAATTACAGAGCACCACAAGTTTGGACATCAACAGGACTTTCGCTTAAAAGCTGATCTCCCTCCCTTTAATGGAAATTTAAAAATTGAAGGCTTTTTGGATTGGTTGGCAGAAGTGAAGAGATTTTTCGAATACGCCGAGATCCATGAAGAGAAACAAGTAAAATTGCTAGCGTATCGACTAAAAGGAGGGGCTTCTTCATGGTGGGAACAAGTCCAGACACAACGACGCCGCTTGAGGAAACAACCTGTTACGTTATGGCCAAAGATGAAAAGAATGTTAATGGCTAGATTCCTTCTTCCTGATTATGATCAATTTTTATTTCATCAGTATCAAACATTAATACAAAACATTAATACAGGGACAAAAATCTGTAGCAGCAGATTTCTTGCGGCTAGCCTCACGAAATCATTTGATGGAGATGGAAGGGCAGCAAGTATCAAGGTATATTCACGGACTGAAGCCTATAAACCATGACAAGATTGGTTGTCAAGTGATTCTAACTCTCAGAGAGGCACAAATATGGCACAGGAGGCGGAGTCCCTGGGGTTCAAGAACTATTATGTTCGGGATGAGAATCAAAAGATCTTCGGAGAAACATCTAAAGCAAGTACAAGGACGAGTGCCGGACCAAGTTCAGAAACTGGAAAGAAGGATGCCGGGGAGAAAGAGCCTATGAAGAAACTGACAAACAACCCCATAATAAGTCAATGGGGGATAAATGTTTTAGGTGTCAACAAGTTGGGCACAAGTAATAATTGTCCTCGACGACGCCCAGTTAATCAAGAGGAAGAAGAGTACAATGATGTAGACGATGGCATTTGTGGACCAGATGGAGAAGACAAGGAGACATCAGTATTAGAGGTGAGAAAAGTCTTGTTAACCCCTAAATGTGAAGACACACACGGAGCACGTTGTTTCGTACCAAGCCACGGCAATTTGATTTAAATGCCATCCATGACGGCAGAAAGAATACATCAATTTATGAAGGACGAAAGGAAAATCACGTTATTACCACCATTGGGTTTCAAGTATTCTTATGGGGTAACAAGGAGAGAGAACTTTCTGATCCTCACTCATTCAAACTCTGTTTTTGCAGCACATAACATGATCACAAAGGAAATTCATGCCTTGGTGTTTACAAAGTTAGATTTACGAAGTGGGTATCACGAGATCCGCATTAGACCGGGAGATGTGTGGAAGACAGTTTTCAAAACAAAGGGGGGTATGTACGAGTGTATTTGTTATGCCATTTGGGTTGTCTAACGCACCTAGAACATTTATGCGGTTGATGAACGAGGTGCTGAAATCATTTACAAACGAAGAGAAGGTGAAGACAATTTGAAGAAGTGTAGCTTTGTACAGTCCAGCCTTATTTTCTTGGGGCTTGTGATCACTGATCAGTAGTGATGGAATTTGTACTACAACGTTGCTGATTTGTCACGCTATCATCCTGTGGAGCTTTCTATTTATCCGGATCACTCGAGGTCGAGTTTCTTCCAACCTGGGGAGAATGATTCAGAGCAACAACGTTTCCACAGGACTGATACAGCCCACGCTCTATCATAATCATGCTGTTGTCAAGACCATTTTACTGTCTTAATTTAGACAGTTTATTAAGACAGTTATTAGGCAGTTATGAGACATTAGACAGTTTTTTTACAGTTATTAGACAGTTAATTTTATCAGTTTTCTTTTCCTTTATGTACTCTGGGATATTTTCATTTTTAGGGACATAATACTGATTATTTTCTTAGAGAAAGTTTGATAATTTGCATTCTACGAAGAACGTTGTCTTCCTTTTATTCATGTCCCGTGTCACCACACCATGCTGCCCTCCGCCAACCGAAGAACTGAACTCACATACTCATCTTTATTAACAGCGATATTGAACAGGTCTGGGTACATGCTCCGCAGCTCCCTGTCTCCACACCACTTGTCCCTCCAAAATCTAACTGTAATTATTCCAGTACCCACGTTAAAAGAACTGAACTCACATAGTCATGCAAATTTTACATCCTATAACTTTGTGCTAAAGGTAGTAAAATAGGTTTAAAACAAATATTACCTAAATTATATTTTTCTTCTAAATACAAAATTCTATAAAAAGGAAGAAAGAATGTACATTACAAAGGACAAGCTCCCAAGAACATGAAAGGATGGGAGAACAAAAAGGGAGATACAAGGGGTGGAAAATATTAAAAAGGAGCAACTATCGAGTGCAACACAGCACTCCCAATCTTTGAAAAATATAGAGAGTACCACTCTAGACGTCCCCTAGCGGAAGACAATAAAAAGGACAAGAACATTACGTGCTTCCTCAATAGTGGAAAGGAAAGAGCCTTATTGCAATGCCCCAACTGTAGGCGTGACAATGGATCAGATATGCCCAATCCAGATCCAATTTGTTAAGAAATTATCGAATTCAGATAGGATTATCTCTAGGATATTTCAAAGCTCGATCCATATCCTAGATTCTCGGATTCGGATTTTATTCGACCCTCATTAAAATACTAAATAAAAAATAATATCAAGGTATCTTTTACTCAATCAAATGTCGAAAAACATGAAAAATATTGTTCCCAACTTACACAAACAAACATGAATGACAATGTTAGTAAGATATTATAAAGCACAGAAGAATTTATATTTAGTAGAAATAGTAATGATTAAAGACTAAAAGCTCAACATAAGTAACTTTTTTTATTGATAAGTAAATAATATTATAAACAATCGTCAAAATAGGTGACGCATTCTATGTACACAAAGAGTATACGATCAAAGTTTTGTTTAGCTAATCGAAAAACTATCAAAAGAATTATCACCATACGGAACCAACTCCGAACACCAACAGAAAAGAGTCTGAATGACCCGCTCCTTCGGCCAATCCCCGCTAAGCTTTGCGCTCTCGAATGCTCTGCGATTCCTCTCACTCCACATAGTCCAGTCCAAAGTCCAAAGGACTTGTCTACTACTCCTCCTCCTCTTATGCAGAGACCAACACATAAGAAGCTCTATAATCGATCTAGGCATAACCAACGAGATGTGACACTGTAACGCCCCAAACTCAACACCAACACCACGGTCCCACAGTTTGGCCACGTCACTATTATCCAATGCTAAATCACAATATTTCCCAAAAATGTTAATTAAAACTTACCAAAACTGTAGTTTTCAAACTTACCAAAACCGACCAAGTCTTTATTCAAAATTCTAAAACAAGAAAATTACAACGGATAAAATTAAAGGTCAAATCATCGGGTCGTCCTCGACGATGTCTACCCGAGTTAATGAGAGTTCAACTTACTTTTTTTATAAGTAAAAGTAATATATATCACAACGTCAAATTAGGTGGCGCATCCTTTTACACAGGAAGTATACAAGACAAAAGAATTACCAAGTAAAAGTCTAGTCCAACTTACTTATAACCTGGAAGAAAAAAAAGAATAGAAAAGAGTGACTAATTACAGTAAATTCCAATACAACCCCTCCGGCTTCCAAAGAGGAGTTAACCCGAAGAAAGTCAAATATCAAAAATGACAAATATTCAAATATCAAAAGTGTCAAATATTTTTTTGATAAGTGTATATAAATGAGCATCACATCAGGAGACTAAAAGTGTCAAATATTCAAATTCCAAACAAAGTTTTCTCAAAATTCATAATGCTCAATATGACACGAGATTCTTTTTTTTTTTTTTTGAAAAGTAAGATAGATATATAACTAACATCTTCAAAAGAGATGAAGCGTCCTATATACTCCTGAAGTATACAATGAAACCCCACTAACTACTAAAAATATTATTCACAAAATCTACAAAAAGGATTAGAGCTCGGCGCCATTGCCTCAGAACACCAAAAAAACAGCATTTGCAGAATCTGATTTTTTATATCTTCTGAGGTCTTTGCCTTGTTCTCGAACGCTCTAAGATTCATTTCTTTCCAAATGGCCCAACACACAGCTAACAGAGCAACATTCCAGAAACTATTTTTCCTTTTATGCTTATATAGGTTCCAGCACAAAAGGAGCTGTTTGATCGAATTTGGCATCACCCAAGTAACCTTGAATAAATTCAGCACATAACTCCAAATCTCCCCTGCGAAAGGACAATGGATCAGAAGGTGATTTACACTTTCTTCATCCTTCTTACACATAAAGCACCAGTTAGTATATATTTTCTTGCACCTCCTCAAGTTCTCTCCTGTTAAATTGGCTTCAAGTGCAGCTTCCCACATAAAAAACTTCACTCTATATAAGCATAGAAGGAAAAATAGTTTCTAAAAGGAGATAGTAATGCAACGAGTAAACTCAAGTAGTCCAATTGTCACCAACTGTCCCATAACAGTTGGAGACACCAGACGAAACAACATACAACTCACAGATGTATCAAACGATGCTCAAAATTCCAAGCAAATGTAGAGGAAACAAAGGTACATGCGAGAGGTCCAATTGCCGCCAACCATCCCATACCAGTTAGCGATAACGGCCAACCCACGGATACCATGATCACGTAAGCGGTCTCGCGACCTTATTAAACAAGGATTCGTAATAATCCTATTAGGGTGAAATATCAAAATATCATCAAGGTAAAAGTTCATAATCCCATCGGGGTAAAAGTTCAAAACTCTGTCAGGGTAAGGGGGTAAGGGGATATATGGATTCCCGCGTGACATGCCCAATGGCGTAAATTATACAAGAAAATCACAATGCCACTTTACCCCAACGGCAGGTTGTTAACTCGGTGATCATAGTGGAGTTTCAAATAATCGAATAATCAAATTATTTAACCGAGGGTATAAACATGATAATCGAACTCTAAGTACATATAACATCTCACATGGAATTATAACTACTGCGTGAGATTTATCACGAGGTCACAATTAAGAGTAACAATAGAACGAATATGACATAAATCAAATTCAAATACCAACACAAGGTCGACATGCGTTTCAAACGAGCGTAATTATCAAGATAGCGGAAGCCTAACAATTTGTAATAAAAGAATTCAAATAACCTAAATGACGTATAATCCCTTACCTCATAAGCTTAGTGAAGATAAATCCAAAACACGAACAGTCGCCTTAACTTTGCTTGTCCAAATCTTAATTCAAGACATGGATTACATTAAGAAAATATAATATTAATAATATAATTTGTAGTCAATCTAAACCAATTTATTCATTATTGTTGTACACCCTTTGATTAAAACCAATTATAATATTCATGTTTACTACCATTATAATTTTATTAAAAGAAACCCAAACTTGTTATCTTTCAGCATTCACACATGCAATGCCCCCACTTCTCTTTTTCACTCATTACAAAAGCTGAATCAAATTGCATCTTACACACCATTGAACGCATTCATATACACTGCCACTTCCAAAGCTGTAACTTTTAGTTTATTTTTGTTACTTCACTACACATACTTACACACACCTTGACCCACACATACAAACACTAATCACACACAACTCCATCAACCTCTTCCTATCTTCTGCTCACATCATCTCACATACCCTCTTAAAATATACATATTTTCTTTTGACTTCTTCTCTCCCCAACCTCACATACATCCACCGAACTCCCTTCCATTCTCTTTCTTTTTCATCTATTTCTTTCTCCTACTTACGGGTGACAATTGGGTGTTAATGGATAGCTTTGGGTTAGGCTATTATCCATTATGCTAAGGCATAATAGCCTAACCCAAAGCTATCCATTAACACCCAATTGCCACCCCTACTCCTACTCTCTCTTTTATTTTTTGTCTTCTTCTCAAGTTCTCTCTCCGTCCTCTCTCCTTTTTCTTTCTTTATGGCCAACACACACCCAACACACATACACACTCATCCCTCTAATACAAACAACCCATACACGCCCGGCACCCATATACCCACCTTCAGCTCCACACAAACAAACACAATACAAACATACTGCCCTCTCTCATTCACCACCTCCATCCTCCAACACAACTACCGCACCAGCAATTCAACCATATCAAACCAATTCCAGATTTGCAACTCCAAGTCTACTCTAATGGTGAGACTATTAATTCAATTACAGTCCATATAATCATGTAAACACCCATAAACATACATTATATACTGATTAATCTCAAATTAAAAGACTTTACCTTCAAAATTGATTTGCTCAAGCTTCCTACGTTCCTTGTCCACGCCCAAGTCGTCAATCGCAATCGTTCCAACAGTTCTCTCTCTCGGCACGACAACTCCCTGTTTTGCTTTCTTTTGCTTTTGTGAGTATCCCAACTAGAAGGTGGCAAGGGCTCTTTATACCCTGCAGCCGCTCTCTTCCTCTTCCCATAGCATCTGAATTCATCCTTCTCTTACGCCCTCATTGGATCGATTTCCCCCCATTCACATTGTCTCTCTTCCCGATTGCACAAGGCGGCTCAAGTCACTATCCATTTTTCTTTTATTTATTTAAAACAATTATTCCAGGGCTCAAAACTAATCGGCCACACCCAAACTCTAAATAGACCAAAAATAAATTCAAGTATACTAGGCCCAAATAAATTGAAGTAAGCCCAAAATGAATTTTAATATGACTTATATCCGATAATTAATTTTATATTATTATAGGAAATTTGGGTATATTACAGAAACAGATTAAGAATGTGGTCCCAAATTTCCTTCACCACTGGACAATGAATAAGAATATGATTTATGCTCTCTCCATTTCCTCTACATAAATAGCACTGGTTTAAATAAATCTTTTTCTTGGCCCTCAAGTTAATCCCCGGTAAGAATAGCTTCTTTGGCAGTTTCCCACATTAAAAAAAAGTCACTATAATCAGTGCCTTTGACTTCTACAAAATTTTCCAAGGGAACGCATTCGTTCTGCCGTTCTGGCCATCAACCTCTGATAAATCGACTTGACAGAGAACACGCCGCTAGCTGCCCCTTCCCAAACCACTTTGTCCTCCCTATTTCCTATACCCCTCTGAGTATACAGCAATTCAAAAAACTGCCCCAGCTCATCCAAATCCAAATCTGGTTTGTTAAGCTATCGGATTCGGATCACAATCGGGTAATCAAATTGAAAAACTCAATTCATATCCTAAAATAACATCAGATTCGGATCAAAATCTGAGCTACTTCTCTCCACCATAAGCACAAAAGAGTCCTAAGACCACAAACAACAAAGATTATTTGAGGAGTTTAGCCGGATTTTTTGAGATTATTTGAAATAACAAAGGAGCTTAAAAAATGCTTAATAACCAAAAAGTGGTTTGGGGAGCTTCTTTAGCTCCTGCGCTTAAAAAAATTTTAAATCAAAACGATGTTGTTTTATTGAAGAATACATCAAAACTCCAACGTTTTGGCAAAATGAACCTGACACCGCCTGTGCCTCCTGTGCACATGCACTGCCAGCCTTTGATCCAAAAACCTTTCCATGTGTCATTACACTAGTGGACTACAATTTATTTTCCTCCCTTCTTGTTCTTAACCAATTTTGAGCCAAATTGGCATTATTTTTTTTAATCTTTTTTTCTTGATTTAAAGTACACATTTTTACCTATAAATAGAGACTTGGTTTGTTTCATTTGGATATCAAAATAAATTTCTATGATTTTTTGAAGTTTCTAGCTATTTTATTTGTTGATATAAGCAAAATATTAAATTTATTGAGATAAAGATGGTGAGGTATATAAAAGTGTTGGAGTTTGTGCATTGTTGGAAGAGTATTTTTGTTTGGGAGCTAAAGTGGAGAGCTTAATGGTATTTTTGTAATAAAAATGGAAAACATGAAGTTTAAGCTCCCCAAATAAGGAGCTTTGTTGTACATGCTCTAAGATACCACATCACTAAAGGCAACCTCCATCCTTACCACCTCCAAAGAAACTAGAAATTGGTGCATTGCGAAGCTAAGAGATTAAATTTGAGCAAAAGAAACAAATAAAGAAACCTGCCCCAACTCAATAATCCTCCAAAAATATGCATCGGGAAATTCCCAACAACAAAACGAAAAGAAAGAGATGGAACAACATTGGTGATTGGATTTCCATGGACATGCTGACAAAGTGGAGGGTCCGATGTCAGCATCCCTCACGAAAAACACAGGTGCAACTTAGCCACTAAGGAGATATTCTGGAGGACCTGATTCCCAGTATATACATATTTTTGAATCAGATATCAATATTAGACGAGTCGTTATCCTAAAAGAAAAAAGAGACTATTACCTGAAGAGTCTTACCGAGACCCATTTCATCTGCCAAAAGTACACGTCCACCATGCTGCAACACAAACCTGAAGAGATCAAGGAATAGTCTTAATGGTACACTTGGTCATTGTACTTTCAACTTTTTTTCATCTTGGTCACTGAACATCTATTATTCTTCAATTAAGTCACTATCTTATGAAAAAAACCAATCATGGTGATAAACGTCTAAATATATCAAGTTGCTGAGGCCTAATGATGTCATGTTTCAGTTGAGGTGGTAAGGAGAGTGTGTGTGGGAGAGAGAATTTCTAAAACTCAAAAAAAAAAAAAAAATCAGAACCAAAAATTACTCCCACAAATTCTAAACCCTGAAACTTTATGTTTCCCAGTTCCTTCTCTTCATTCCCCCTCATAACCCCCTCACAAATGGCAGAAGAACAAGAAGACAACAACAAAGATAACCCCAGATACCTTTTCAGATCTTGTTAAAAGGATAACCAGGCAGATTGTAGGCTCTCTCAAGGGGAGGAAGAGGTTACAGCATGCCGCATGGATTTGCTGGTGGGTTTACCACTGTGGGTTCTGGCTTCATTTCAGATCTTCATAGATCATGGAGAAGAGAGAGGCAAAAGGGTGAGAGTGATGAACTGCTGGAGCTCTTTTTTTATTTTTATAATCCCTTTTTATATAGCTTGGTAAATCTTTAATCAAAATGAAGTGTGGGTCCAGTAGTCTTTTCTTTTCAAAGAAAATATAAAAAGAATAATAGTTAATTATTATCTGTAAATGCCATTGTAGATTTTTCCACATCAGCATCCATTCTACAAAAACCGAGAGAATGAGCAACTATAGCTTTTATGGACAGATATTAAATTAGTAACACTCAGACACTTGTCTCACAGAGGGACAACATTTTATTGTACGTACATATGTGTGTGTGTGCATATAAGTACATATATATATTCTTACCTAACACCATCTCGCTGAAATGGCAGAAGCTTTGATTCAATGTTAGTGGGGATCCTTTCATACAGATCTGTTGAGAAGATATAAAACAAAACTCTGAGCATAAAACACAGTTTTTAGTTTTTAGTCAATTCAACTAAAGTGAAAATTGTCTAAAGGTGAAGGAAGCTCAAACTACAACGGGCAGACTAAAAACTAGCACCTTACCGCTTAGAAGAGTGTTGGGCGCCAAATTAAAGCACCATAGCGTGATTTTGAGGCGTTGAGGCCCGTTTTTTCCAGAAATTTGAGCGCTAGAGAACACCCTAAGGCACGAGGCATTGATTTGAACAGTTTTTCATAGTTTGACGCACTAGGGCGCTTGTACGCGAGTTTTTGGGCCCTTTTTGCTACTTTATATACTATACCCTTTTTCCTTGGTTGTTGTAGATAGTAGGTAACCCTATTAGGTCAATTTTGGAGGAGAAACGACTTTTAATAACTTTCTCTCTTTACAAAGAGAGATGATTCAAGTTGACAATTATGAGGAACTAACTAGGAATTGGAGGTAATTTAAATCTTCCAATCAATTCAAATTGTTCTTCATCGAATCTTTTCTAATTATTTATGCAAGATGTATTTACAATTGTCTATATTCATGTGGTCCGATGAATTCAATGACCAGAATCCACAAGTCATACATATTGCCATATTTATGGTTGATTAATTCCTATTGATTTATGATCTGTCCTAAGGTAGGAATTAGGTCATTGCAAACCGTGACCCAAGCGTACTAATCTGTACCTCTCATCCGCGTCACGCCTTTCGCCTTCAATAACTATGGTCACACCCAATTCTTCTGCACCAAGCCTTCCCTCATTTATCACCATCCAATTATTATTCCTTAAGCCAACAGATACAGAAGCCAAAAACATTTGTTTTGATAGAGGAGACGGGTCGACAGTCCCTTTTTGGAAGGATAGATGGTGTGGCAAGGTGGAGTTATGGAGACAGATTCCTATTCTTTTTTATTTGGCTACTGATAAAGAGTGCATGGTTAGCTCGTGCGTTCATGGGGATAGAGTGGTGTGGAACCCTACTTTTCGGAAACACTTTCAGGATTGGGAAATAAATTCAAGCATGGAATTTCTTGAAAAGATCAACAATCAGTATGTGGGTAGGTTCAGGGAGGATTCGGTATTGTGTAAGGGAAGCAGAGATCATAAGTTTTCCGTGAAATCTTAATTTCTCCGGCTTTTGGGTAGTGGTGCCAAAAGATTTCCTTGGGAGGAGGACCCAAGGGGATGGAAGAGATGGCAAGAACACTTTGGGTAAAGACCTTGAGGTTGAGGTCCTTGGTTTCAATTATTACCTATAAAAAAAAAAAGGATTTCCTTGGAGGTCTGTGTGGAAGGTTAAAGCTCCCCGGGTCGTGTCGCTTTTTTGGCTTGGGAGGCTAGTCATGAAGCCATCCTAACGGGAGAAAATTGAAGGGCTCGGAACAAAATCTATGTTAACTGGTACTATACGTGCAAAAGGTGTGATGAGAGTGTCAATCACCTTCTTCGCTTCACTGCCCCTTGGCGATGGAGTAGTGGAACATGATTTTTGGTTTGTTTGGGATTTCATGAGCAATGCCCAGAGCTGTCCCTGATCTTCTTTTGAGTTGGTCTCTCTATAAAATAAGGAGAAGAAACCCAATCTGGGAGGCAGCACCGTTGGGGGTATGTTGGATTATTTGGAAGGAGAGAAATAGAAGGGTTTTTGACAATGAGGAAGGGACTTTAGAGCAAATCAAAGATACACTCCTGCACACTTTATTCTTCTGGTGCTCAGAGTCAGCAGAAGTGTCCTATTCATCTAAGTATTCTTTTCCAGAATTTGTAAATTGCTTCCATATTGAGTAGCTTTGAGTTAGTTCGAACTTTTGTGTAATCATCTAGTGTACAAGAGATGTGCCACTTGTTTTGACACTCGGTATATAATACTATTACTCTCACTTACCAAAAAAATTTCCAACAAAAGCAAGAATTAGCTTGTGATGGCAAAGTAGTCTACCAAGTTTGCATCACACATTCACAGAAGACACCCCCGCCAATGAACATTGAACCGTACAGAGGAGTATAAAGAGGAGCTGAATAGTTAGTAGATGAGCCACACCCCAAGCCCACCAGCTACAGCTAGTAATATGGAGCCGGTCTTTGTGTCCCCAAATATCTCCCAACCTCAATGGGAATCCATCTTATCCCTCGTTAATGTATACACATGTTTTTTAGCATGGAGCTATGATTGCATGTCAGGCTAGATACAAGATAGTCAAGCACAAGTTCCACAGATATCCCAAAGACAAGCACAGGCTCCACAGATATTATCCTAAAGCCAAGAAGATGGGTGCTGGAAATCAAAATAAATAAAGAGATAAAGAAATTACTCCAAGGAGATCCATATAGCCCATTCAACATCCCATAGCTTCGCAACATGGTAAATATGAAAAAGGCGCAAGAAAAGAAAAGGCTTAATTTGTGAATACTTGACCTGAACCAAGCATGCCTTTATGCTTCCTAGCATCTATTCTCTGATCGATGCCACGGAGGGACAATAAATATAAGGCACTTTACAGAGCTAAGCTATATGAGCAAATCCTAAGTTTGGAATATTATCAGGCCGCTATAAAAAGAGCTTCCATCAAGTTTGTTAAGCGCCATAATTCGTTCTGAATACATGGGAATTAAATCCCCCCTCATCAGACATCTGCTAACCCTTCCATGGCGAGGCATTTCATCTAATTGGGAAGATAACTCTATCATCGCGAGGAAATTGGGATACTTGCAGTAGCACTAGGCTTTTTTACCAAAATGAGCTGAGGCAATTCCCATCCAGAAAGCAACAGCAAGTCAGGCATAAGCAAACTTCATCAAGGAAAATACACCCTCTAATCCAAGCAAAGAGTCCACTATTCTATTTTGAGATGTTTCACTTGAAGAGTCCATTTACAAAGAATATGTGTACAATATCTATAACTTTTCAACATTACCCTCTACATGTTATTTTAGCATCTTGACTATGCTCAAGCAATTTCGCAACTATGACCAACTCCAATGATACTTGTATATCTCATAATTATTGGACTTCTCAATCGTGGACTCCTTGGGTGGAATGGAGCGAGTATATTATATATAGCCTTGGAAATCCCAAAATCATCATTTCAAATTATCAGAAACCTTTAAATAACAAATATGTTGGGACAGTGACAACAGTCATGGTGAAGTACGATATTACCCAACATTTACTCATAATGGCCAATCAGGAAGGTAATGGGCATGCAAACACGACAAACAAAACTTTGCTCCAAATTTTAAGCAGATGACTTCCCCTTGTGATGAACAAATACGCACCCCCCAACCCTCTAGGTTCACAAACATCAAAGTCAAAACCTAACAAATTCACCTACAACATTAGAGAATAACCAATAGAAGTATTACGGGTTCATATTTACCTCGAAGATCTGGAACTGAAGATGCAGCAGCAATGGCACGCCGCACCAAAGGATCTAAATTTTCTACCTGGCAATTTGCAATCACGTAACATCATAGAACCATGTCGTAAAATGTTTGTACCACACACAAGCCTCAATAACCTTTTCCAAGAGCAGATACACAAATTGTAAGATGTAAATTTAAAAAAAAAAAAATTTGAATACCAATAGCATATATGAGAAATATCCATTCACATTACTCTTACAGAAAATATATCTCAGGGAAATTCCGAGTCAGAGTAACATGTTGGGTACAAGAATAGGAAAGAAGGGGGGACTGACATGATCATTCATAGGAAGTTTGAGATCACTTTCTGGATATACCTTTATAAGATAATTGTTTCTGCAAATTATTTTTCTGTATGCCTCCAATTTTATAAGAAGAAAGCAAGGAAGCAAGCAAATATGGCCGCTTTGGAAAATCAAGAGTCCAGAAAAAAAATTGATAGAAACAGTTCTACTAAAATCATTGTGCTATATTAAAATGACTGACACAATCCCGAAATGGAATATGAAATGCATGGAAGTGATGCAGCAGTGATTAGTAACTCAAAATTAGTTATAAGAATAATTTATTTAATTATTTAGTGTTAGGGATTTATTGTTAGTTTATTCTCGTTAAGGGTATTTTGGGTAATCTAGTATGTTTTTGCTTGGGCACCAAGTAGCACTACGCTTAAATAAAGGCTCTCTATTGTTACAGTTAAATTAGGTTTTATTTCATGAGAATTTGGTTCTCCAGTGGTTGGATTACTTTGGTTGCGTGTGGATTGCTTAACTATTGAGTTGGATCAATACCTTGCCAAATAACCCTTGCGTGTGGATCTCATAGGTTGTCCTACATCAAGTGGTTACTTGTGAAAGCTCAATTCCAATATATCTATCCTTTATTCCCACTGCAACTCGTTCTTTTCTTTTATGTGTTCATTATCGAAAAAACTCAACTCAACTCGGTTTGTTTTCCAATCACTTGGGATAGGATACATGAATCATTTTCCGCCATTTAGTTCAGTCCAAAGAAAGGTCATCACACACACCACACTCATTCATATCTTTATTTATTACGGATGTTCATGCTGATTTTTGGTCTTCCCCTTCCACTATTTCTAGTCTGGTAGAATTGATACAAGAAAGCTTTCATTATTTAATTGTCCAAAAAGGGAGTAAATAGGAATTGATGAGAGGGGAGCCATCGGATCGGCCGCACGTTGGTGTTGGGAGGAGTAAAGAAGCCGCAAAGCAACGAAGGCAAAATGTTAGGAGTAGAGAAAACTAGCGGAGCAGCCAGGGTAGGAAGCTGAAATTGGTAAGTCAATTTCCTGATCATTGTTTTTCTTCCTTTGGATTCTTGTGAGTATGTGTTTGTCCAATAGAGAGTAGGAATATTTATTTTAATGGAGCATTTTAATCTGTGTGTCTTGGGTTTAGAATTAGGAGGAGAGGGAAAGGGAGAGTGGTGTGAGAAGAAAAAGAAAAGGATGTGACGGGAGGGGGGACACAGACCTAGGCAAAAGGAAAGGGGGAAGGAGGGCGCGCGTGTTAAGAGTATTTTGTTGTGTGTGTGTGTTGGAAATCAAAAAGGAGAGACTCAAGAGAGAGTGGAAGTGATAGAAAGGGAAAAGGAAGAAAACAAAGGAGAGAAGGGGAAGCTCCAAGAAGGAAATGAAGGGAAAAAAAGGGAGGAAAGACAGAGAGGGGGGGCGCCAAGAAAGAAAGAGCAAACAAAGAGAGAATGAAGGGGGTTTGTGTCACAAAGTGAGAGATGTCTTTTGGTGCCATGAGTCGTTTCTATTTGGTACAAACCCTGTTGTAGAGTTTGTGGATAGCTTAGTATGTAATTAATTTTCTTCGTGTATATTCCCTGTGTACAGAGGACGCGTCACCTGTTTTGACGCTAGCATATTTATAATACTTTCTTACCTATTAAAATATATATATATATATATATATATATATATAAACTAGAATTTCAACTATTAGAATCACAATTAGTTAATAGTTACATTATGTTTAAATGTTAGATTCGGGTAGGCGAAGTTGGTAAGTTTGTTGCACGTTAAGGTGAACTTTTGTGCTAGTTATCAAGTAAGAGAATATAATTCTTTAGGTCTTTTAAATTCGTTGTTTGGTAGCTTCCATTAAGTTTCTTCATATTATATCCTTGTAACGTTATGCCCAGCTTTATGTCGGTAGTTGTTTTGAATCCCTTTGCTCTAGTTTGTTGATGCTCCAAAATTCCATATTTTTGTATATCTAATGTGTTTGCTTTCGCATTACGTGAGATACTTTCTCGTGTTGAAATTTGGTCAAAGTGTATCAGTCGCACTTTTCGAAATTATTTGGTTATTTAAAAATATCACTTTGATCACTATAAGTCAAACAACCCTCACTAAGTCAAACAAACTGTTAGTGGGGTAACGTGACATTTAGGCCTTTCAAGGCAACTTTACACCACCAGGCATTTGGTGGGTAATCCAGAAATACCATTGGGCATTTGACCCTTTCGGGTATTTTCGACTCTTTGGAGCCTGTGTTTAGCTAGGTCATAAACCACTTACGTGATCATAGTATCCATGAGTAGTCCATTGTCTCCAATAGGTATAGGATGGTTGGTGGCAATTGGCCTATTCGAGTTTGTTGTATGCATCGTGATATTCCAAGTAACTATTTGATGTTACTCGATTTTGTGAATTGTGGTAACTGTTCTTTGAATATTTGAAGTTCTTTTTGGTAAACTCCTCCTTAGTAACCAGAGGAGTTGTATGTAAATTTACCAAGCATTGTTCGCTCACCCTTTTTGCTATTCATTCATTCCAAATAGTCAGTAAGTTTTGGACCTCAGATTGGACCAGGTGGACATTGTTGAGAATGACCCGAGATTTGGAGCTTTATATATCCTACTTCGTGATTTATTTTATTTGGATTTTTGGTTAAGGATATGATTTTTGGGGATTTGTAATAAAATTGTTCAGGGGATTTTATATTTTATTTATGCTGGTGACTTAGATATGTTGATTCGATCCATCTAAGTTATTTATTGTGGTAAATGGAAATACTACATTTTAGCATTAATTGTTGGTGACGAGGCTGAGCTGTGGGAAACAAGATTTGAGGCGTTACAATAATAAATCACAATTTAGGAGCTTCAAAGAAGAGTTTGCTACCTTACAGCAAAGCAAATGCTAAATTCGCTGAACAAAGTTCTAAGTTAGATTCTGATATTGGCCAACTCTAGAGCTGCCAATGGGCCGTGCCCGCACCAAGCCCACGGGGCCAACTGTTAAAATAGGGCCGACTGGGCTAGCCCATGGGGCTGCTGAATGGGTCAATTTTGTCTATTTTCACCTATTTTCTGGCCCACGACAAAGCCCGCTGAGCCAAAACTTTTCCGACCCAATAGAACCTAAAGCACAGCCGGTATACTGCCGGTTGGTCCAGGCCGGCTCCTGCTCCTGCTCCAGCCCTTCACATATAATTTCCTCCAGCTGTCAGGCACCATTAACACCAGTACCTCCTCCCAAGCAAGTAAAGGTACATGAGTTTAGAATCAAAGTCTAACTTAATGAAGTCAATGGTGAATATGAGCTGAGCCTGATGTCGTTATTAAATGAGTAAATTTGGTGGAACAAGTCTTTGCTTATCAGTTTGTTCCGGATGAATGCCAAGTTCTTTTAGTGGCTACTAGGTTTCGTGGGTATGCTACTTCTTGGTGAGCCTGCACACCTTCCTCGTCAAAGAATAGCCTGAGGTTTGACTTCAATAAATAAATAGCGAGATGTGTGAGGAAATTTTTTCATAGGGTCACATTCCGTAGATGATTATACTTGAGAATTTCAAATTTACTTATCAAAAAATAAAAACCTTAAGAATTTCATTTGTTGTCCCTTGGCAAACAGGAATCAACAATGCATTACAAATCATATTAATGGGTAGCGACAGGAAATTCCTTTTGATTAGCCATGAATTTGAATCTCCGGTGCCCATTGTTTTGTAAGAGGAACTGAACAAAAAGGTGAAGTACTAATGGGATCAGCTTGAAAAGCAGCCAAAGGATGTTGATTCTCAGTGACATTCCTATGTGTGTGGTGGAAGTGGTCATTATTTGAAGACTTACCCTTATCATGAGACTGCCAAACATCACTGCCTTGCTCATGAGATGAAGTCCAAGGAGAAGACTGTGGACAAACCAAAGAAGCACGAAGAAACTAAAGTTGTTCGCCTTGCAGCGCTGGCCAACTCAGACTGTTTTGAACACGAGGACTTTAAATGAGTTTTTGAAGTTAATAGGTTCGAGGTCGAACTGTTTTTCCTCAGACTGTGGACAAACCAAAGAATCCGGAAGAAACTGAAGTAGTTCGTCTTGCAGCACTGGCCCACTCAGACTGTTTTTTAACGCAAGGATTTTGAATGAGTTTTTCATGATATAAGTTTGAGGTCGAACTGTTTTCCCTCCCGGGGGAGAATGATGCAGTAGTGATTAGTAACTTAGACTTAGTTATTATAATTATTTATTTAATTAGTTAGTGTAGTTTATTGTTAGTGTATTCTTGTTTTAGGGTATTTTGGGAAATTTAGGATGCTTCTGCTTGCGCACCAAGTAGTACTTCTCCTATATAGAAGCTCCCTATTGTTAAAGTTTAACTAGGTTTTGGTTGAGGAGTTGGTTTTCTAGTGGTTGCAGTTATTTGGTTGTATGTGTGGATCACAATACCTTGCCGAATAACCCTTGGGTGTGGATCTCATAAGTTGTCCTACCTCAGGATGTTAACACATCATTGTGTTCAACTGCGGTTTCATCTCAAAAAAATCATTCAATGTGGGTCCTACAGATGAAACGCTTCCCCAGCATAATTAAAGAAAAAGGGAGCTGACTAACAGAATCAGGTGGGTGAAATAATATATAATACAGTATACTTGCAGTCATGTACTATATTGCTGTTGTTCGTTGAAATTTTTCAAATGTCTGTCCAATGTTTTGGCCCTCAATATCTGGCTTTCACAATTTTGGGGTCTACTTCATTGCCAGATTCGTAGAACAGTACAAGGTAGTAGAACTGCACTTCCTCTAATACTGTTTCATTATTGGTAAATCAGATTTACTACAAGCGATAGAAATAATCCTGTGTGGTTACTCTATCACAGGTTTCTCCTTAAATGACAAGAAACCTTAATTAGTCAAACTCACATATAAGCATGTTCAAATTAAACTATGTACAAATCAAATAAGGGCATGACTACAAATTGAATATAATAAGGGGTCCCCAAAATGGGTGGCTTCAAATGGAGCTGATGAAAGATGAGCAACAAGTAAGTCGGTTTACCACCTTCTCTCTGCAACACAAGGTATGGATGAAGTATGCTCCCTAAGAAAATCCATGGTCCAGCACTCTTTTCTTATCTCTATCTGTTTCATGAAAAAAAAAATATTTGTTTTTTTATTAAGTAATCTATCTGTTTCATGAAATAGTTCTGGCTAAGGGTATGGCAGAACATTGCCATGGCATTCGCTTCCCCACCAGTATCCATGCTCCGCCTATATTGCATCTGATACGGGGAAAGGTTTTAGATTAAACCCGAAGGATTAATCAAGTACTACAAGAAAACCCTTTAAATTAAGGTTGAACACGTCAAACCTTATTAATCCTAGAATCCACTAGGAACGAACAACTGGAATCCACCAGGAAAAAAGGATTAAACCTTAACTTTATGCAATTTTCTGAATCAATTCGGAATGGACATCAAACATGTATTTGTAAGGTTCATAGCGGTTGGAAAGGAAGTTATAACTTCCAAAAAAACTACCCTAACTTATCTAGTAACCAACTAGGACTTTAAATTACAAATTCAAAATTTATAATAATAGTAAAAATAATCAAACTTAAAAATAAACTGCTCCAATCTTGTCCCACATTAGACACCCGTTCTTGAAAAGAACTCGTCCTCGAGTTCATACTAGAAACTTGATTATTTCCTTGCCAAATGAAGAGATATTTTGAGTAGCACAGGTTCTCCCATAACTTAGATTCTTCAAAATCCTTGAACAATTCCGTAATTGAAAAGGACTCAAAAACTTGAAAGAAAGTAGAACTAAACAGCCAGGCCCCTTTGCATAGGACATGGGCACACCATAGTAGTTGGAATGCCTAACGGAGGCTTGTTTGACATACTGTATAGGCAGGCCATATCAGTTGCAATACCGAACAAACGCTCACATGACATACCACGTGGGAATGCCTTATCAGCCACCAACACCATCCTTATCAAATAATTTTGCAATCAGAATATCTTCTGTATCCACAAAAGCATGATGTTCATAGACCTCTCGCTCGATAAATAATTGAGGAACATCATCAGACAAGTCCCCAAAAGCAACCTCAAGAAAATTTATATTTTCATCTGATCTTCTAGTAATCTTTGTGCCCCCATCTTTGCCATGTGTGATGCCTTGGTCAACCCGTGTGGCTTGCATCCTAGCCTCCTTTTGTTGAAGACGCTCAGCCAAGATTAGAAGCCTCGCAGCCAGATCCTTGAGCACTAAAGAGAGAGCAACATCATTGTCACTCACGATCATCGTCTCCATCTTTGTAAGCCATTGCCGAGGAAAAGCCTCGCTGTGATACCACTTGATACGGGGAAAGGTTTTAGATTAAACCCAAAGGATTAATGAAGGCTCTTACTACGAGAAAACCCTTTAAATTAAAATTGAACACGTCAAACCTTATTAATCCTAAAATCCACTAGGAACGAACAACTGGAATCCACCAAAAAAAAAAGGATTAAACCTTAACCTTATTTAATTTTCTAAACCAATTCGGAATGGACATCAAACCTGTATTTGTAAGGTTCATAGCGATTGGAAAGGAAGTTATAACTTCCAAAAAAACTACCCTAACTTATCTAGTAACCAACTAGGACTTTAAATTACAAATTCGAAATCTATAATAATAGTAAAAATTATCAAACTTAAGAATAAACTGCTCCAATCTTGTGCCACGTCAGCATCACTCTTTGCAACAACGATTTTAAAATTCAAACTGAAACATAACTAATGTAAGGATACAACGGATAGCAATTTACTCAATTCCGTGGATATTGCATTTAAGAACTCATTATCATTATTTCTGACTAACAATTTTTTTTCTGATAAGTATATATTATAAATCGCAAAATCATAAGCAAAAGCATTTAAATTTATCACCTCAACATTAGAACCAGATATTTCACTTAAAATCTTTTCTGCTGATGACAGATAGGACATGGGGAATATCCACAACCTGCACTCAAAAGACCATGTTTTAGTATTCTGGATAAAAAAATGAATTGATTATTTTGTGAGCATTTGTATGAGATAGAAACGGAGACAGAGAAAAGAGATAGACCTTTCTTTTGCATTCCAAGTTGCTTTGGGAATCTTGCGGCAAGCTCCCACAAGTACCTGGGAGAAGATAAAGTCATTTCGCCAGTATGAACAATACTTGCCTTTAACAAAAATTGTTGCCAAGCAAGTAAAAAATAAACCTGATCATATGGAAATTTTGCAGCAATGTTCCCACTAGCATGTAGCAAGAATTTGACTGAGAGCTTCTGCTGCTGCTTGGAACAAGCTTCTTCTCAACAAAACACCAGCATGCGTGTAGAAGAAATGTATGAACAAACAAGACAAACTACAACAAGGACAGCTACAAGCAATAAATAAGGGAAATAAGTCAACCTGTTACATTCAGTTCTGCAGCTGCTGGCACTTTTCTGGAAGAAGGGGTTAAAGCGTCCACCTGTTAACAACACGATCAAGTGAAGTAAGGAACTGCACTGATGAATCTGAGACCACTGCAACTTTGGTACAACGAAAAAATCCCTGCCCAGCTATTGGTTATGTTGATTGAATAGAAGAAGAAGAAGAAAACAGTAGAGAGAATTGTTGAAGCCGTAACCTAATTACGGTTAGGCAGAGACGTATATATATGTTTGTGATAAAACATTTTACATCAAGACCCCCAAACATAAACCTTATACCAAATAAACCCTCAATACTTCTAACACTCCCCCTCAAGCTGGAGCATAAATGTTATGCATGCCCAGCTTGTTACAAATATACCTTATTCTTGTGCCATTTAAAGACTTCGTGAAAATATCTGCTAGTTGATCGCCAGTCGAAACAAAACTCGTGGAAATTATTTTCTCTTTAAGTTTCTTACGAACAAAGTGACAATCAAGCTCAATATGCTTTGTTCGTTCATGAAACACAGGATTAGATGTAATATGAATAGTTGCTTGGTTATCACACCACAACTGCATAGGCATTGGATTCCTGATACCGATCTCACCAAGTAACTGACAAATCCACACTAACTCGCATGTAGCATGAGCCATAGCCATTTATTCTGATTCAACACTTGATCTTGACACAACCGATTGTTTCTTACTTTTCCAAGAAACCAAGTTACCCCCAACAAACACGCAATATCCATAAGTAGATCTCTTATCTGGGATCCTGCCCAATCCGCATCAGCAAACCCTTCTACTCTCATATGTCCATGATCTCGATACAGAATGCCTAGCCCTGGAGCTCTCTTAAGATACCGAAGAATCTTAACAGCAGCCTCCCAATGTGTACTCCGCGGAGAGGACATAAACCGACTTACTACACTAACTGCAAATGCAATATCTGGTCTCGTCACAGCAAGATAGTTCAATTTCCCAACAAGCCGTCGATACTTCTCTGGTTCAGCAAAGCTTTCACCCCCTTCAGCTGTAAGTTTCGTATTCGGATCCATAGGAGTCTCAGAAGGCTTCGCTCCCAACATGCCTGCCTCACTCAACAAGTCACACACATACTTTCTCTGGGACAAGAAGATGCCTTGCTTGCACCGAGCAACCTCAATCCCAAGAAAGTATCTCAAATTACCGAGATCCTTCGTTTAAAACTTTTCCTGAAGGAACCCTTCTAATGCACTAATACCTGCACTATCACTTCCCGTGATGACAATATCATCCACATAAACAACCAATAAAATGATTTCTTCACCCCTGCGCTAATAGAATACTAAGTGATCACTCTGACATCTCATAAGCCCGAACTTGAGCACTACCTCACTAAATCTCCCAAACCACGCACGTGGAGATTGTTTTAACCTGTATAATGACCGCTTTAGTCTGCAAACCAACCCAGACTCCCCCTGAGCAACAAACCCCGGAGGTTGCTCCATGTAAACCTCTTCATGTGAATCACCATGAAGGAATGCATTTTTGACATCCAGTTGATAAAGAGGCCAATGAGAAGAGGCAGCAAAAGAGATAAGTAAACAAATAGAGGCAAGCTTAGCAACTGGAGAAAAAGTGTGTATAATCAACCCCATATGTCTGAGCATACCCCTTTGCAACAAGGCGAGCCTTAAGGCGAGCCAAAGACCCATCCGGGTTGACCTTAACAGCATGGACCCACTAGCACCCAATAGCATGTTTACCTGATGGTAATGAAACCAAATCCCAAGTTTGATTGTGCGTAAGGGCAGTCATTTCCTTGTCCATAGCTGCCTTCCAGCCAGGATGACCCACTGCTTCAGACACAAACTTAGGAATAGAATGAGACTCAAGGACACTAACAAATGCACAAAGATCAGGACACAAACCATCTTAACTAACAAAGTTAGAAATAGGATATAACGTACAACTACGTTTACCTTTTCTAAGGGCAACAGGAATATCAAGATCTGAAGGTACCTCTACGGAAGAGGTACCTCTACCTCTAAGAGGTACCTCTAAAGCGGATCTAATGGATCGGGCGGCAGAGGTAGGCGACTCGCCAGAGCACGAGCAGGAGGCATATTCCCTTGAGAGCACGTGCTTCGGGTGTAAACCTGTTGAATAGGAGGACGAGGTATATCACGGGTAGGAAAAGAAGTTGACTCCACAACACGATAGAGTAGAAAATCATCATCGAGAACAAACTCAACGGGTGGAATATCCGATGTAGGATAAAAGGACACCGACTCATGAAAAAAACATCAGCAGAAACCAAATATCGATTCAAGTCAGGAGAGAAGCATCGATATCCTTTCTCAGTACGAGAATAACCCAAAAAGATACATTTGAGTGTCTTAGGATCTAACTTGGTGACATTAGGACGATGATCACGAACAAAAGCTACGCACCCGAATATCCTAAGAGACACCGGGAATAGAGACTCCGAAGGAAACAAGACTTGACGAGGGATCGCTCCAGAAAGAACAGAAGATCGCATACGGTTGATAAGATGACAAGTAGTTAACACAGCATCTATCCAAAAAGGTTTAGGAACATGCATCTAAAACGAAAGCGCACGAGCAACCTTGAGGAGGTGATGATTTTTTCTCTCAACAACCCCATTTAGCTGAGGAGTATCAGTACAAGAGGATTGGTGGAGCATGCCATGAGCTAACATAAATTTGGAGTAAAAAGTGGAGAAATATTCTTGAGCATTATCACTGCGAAAATGTTTGACAGACACACCGAATTGAGTTTTAATTTTAGCACAGAATGCAGAAAAAATATCAAGTAACTCAGAACAATGTCTCATTAAATAGATCCAAGTAGCGCGAGAATGATCATCCACAAAAGTAACAAAATAAATATAACCTAACTTCGAGACAATACGACTAGGTCCCCAAATATCCGAATGAACTACATCAACTGGGGCATGCGCCCGTTTATTAACCCTAGAAATATAAGAAATGTGATGATGTTTCGCAAACTGACAAGCATCACATCCAAAAACTGGTAAAGATGAAAATTTTGGACATAATTTCTTTAGACTCGACATAGACGGATGACTCAAACGACAGTGAATTTGAAACGGAGACAAAGAGGCACTCGAACACGCAAAGCCTCAAAGAAATAAAGTCCTTCAGACTCCTGCCCTCTACCAATAATCCTTTTTGTCACACATTCCTGAAAGATGCAATGAGTGGGAAAAAATGAGACATCACAGTTATGATCACGGGTAAACTTACTAATAGACAATAAATTAAACGGAAAACCAGGAATGTATAACACAGAGGATAATGAAAGAGGGGATGTGAGACAAATATCACCCTGCCCCGTAACAGAAGCAGTAGACCCATTGGCTATAGTAACACTTGGTAATGTCGAAGATGAAAGGAATGAAGAAAAAATACATTTGTTGCCACTCAGATGGTCAGAAGAATCGGAATCAATAACCCATTTACAAGTAGAGGACGAAAAACAGGCAATATGTACACCTGTCTGGACAAAAGCAGCAATGGAAGAGGCAGACGAAGAAGCCTGATACTGGGTATATCTTGCAAACTCATCATCAATCATCCTTAGTCATCCGTATGACCTTACCCTCACTAAGTTGAGACGGTTTGGGTGGGGGGCAGACTCAGTGTTAGAGGCAACATGGGCATATCGATCACCAGACGGTTTACCATGCAACTTCCAACAATTACGAATCACATGATTCGTATCCCCACAGTGATAACAAGTACGAACCTCTCTACTCTCCCTACCTCCATCACGGCCACCACGACCACCATCACGACCTCCTCTACCAGAAGATCAACCACCACGACCACTAGTCTCTTGACCCTGATGAGGGTGAGATGTCGGACTCACAAGTGCAGAGGAATCACCAATACTGCTAGTGGGGCCAACTGAAGAGGACTCTAGAGAGGCCCAAAGCACACGAGAGAACACATCCTGAAGAGAGCCAACACTTGTGCCCGATAAGATTTGAGAGCGAGCAAGATCGAACTCCTGATCGCAAACCGCCTAAAAATCCAAGAATAATCGATGTTCTCGCCAGGATCGCATAGGCTAACATCTCAGACTCAAAGGAAGCAAAGAACTCCATTCAGTTGCCAATTTCTTGTAGTTCGCAAAATACTGGGTAACACTACGACCTGGTTGATCCTGGCGAAACATAACACACAACAAGTCATACATCCAGTTCATGTTATCCTTGCCCCCATGCAACACAACTAAATACTCCCACAAATCACGAACAGTGGAAGTATGAGCTACCAATTCAGCCGTCTCATCATCCATGGAATTCATGAGCTTCCAATACAAATCAGCATCGGCACAAACCCAAGCAACGTCAGTAGAGTTAACTGTGGTGAGATGATCTTCCTTATTTTGCCCTTTTAAATTCATTTCATCAACCCGCCGCCACATTAAATAATTCTTTCCTATTAATTTCTTGTCCTTAATCTTTGTACTAGTGGAGAAAACCTCAGAAACCATGGTTTTAGACTCCGTAGTCCCCGTATTCCCTGATGTCGACATTGAAAACCAACAAACAACCAAATAGACCCAAAGAGACAAGGATAGGTGACTAATCTAGCCTGAAAAACCCCCAAAAACTTGTTTAATCGGAAAACCAACCTTGAACCAGAGACCTCCAGGCTCAAGCGACCACGTCTGTACTGGTCCGAAAAAATTCCAACGACGCGCTGGGGCGCGTGAGAAGTTTTCCGGCGACTTCTAGTGACGGCAACTGGACAAACAAGGTCGCCTAGACTGGGCGACACCAGCCCTCTATGATGTATCCTTCAAAAGACGTCGCATCCCCTCCGGCGACTCAAACGCATGCGCAAGGCTGACTGCGCAGACCCATGTCGAACAAAAAACGAAAGAAAAAAGAAAGGGAAGGATTTGTGAAGAACAATTAGCACAAGAGATTATATGGATTCCTGCTCTGATACCATGTTGATTGTATAGAAAAAGAAGAAAACAATAGAGAGAATTATTGAAGCCGTAACCTAATTACGGTTAGGTAGACGATATATATATGTTTGTGATAAAACATTTTACATCAAGACCCCCAAACATATATCTTATACCAAATAAACCCCCAATACTTCTAACAGGTTAGAATTCCAGACTGATTAACAAGATAGATTTGGAGACCCAAAGTCTTTCTAGGTGTCATCATTCCAATCACCTCAAGACCCATATGATAAAAGAAATGCATATAACCATAAATATAGCATACTTTTAAACAACAACAAAAAAAACAGGACTGCAATCCTGAAGCTGATTCTCGCTAAAACCTCTTACATATCTTTTTCCTTCTTTTTCAGTAATTAAGTTCCTATCTGTGTATGTACATAAGAGACAATAAAACAAGAGCTAATGGGTCTATCCCACATTTGAAATACAAAGCATCAATGTGGCAAACCTATTAGCGTATTTGTTCCCTACACAACCACACCAAACTGCATGATGAAGGCTAGGGAGTACAGTAATTGAGTTGATTCCTTGAAATGACATCCACTGCCTTTAGAGAAAGAATTATGTCACCAGCATTAATCAAGTCAACATAACAATGACTACTGGCTAGGTTCGAGATACTGAAATCATGTATAAGAAAGTTTTGGCAAACACTAACTTGCAGGTACGTACGGAGTTCGTTTCATCAATCAGAACCACGCGCTATAATATACGTACGTAAATATATGAAAATATTCCAAAAAAGTAAACAAATAAAAAGGTGCGAAAAACGGATAATAATAAGAGATGGCTAACCCTGCTGTTGTCGAGGGTAGGCTCGGCAATGGAGCGTGCAGACGGTGCTTGATGACGGTGATGACAAACAGTAGAAGACGAAGAAGAAGAACTAGTGCTGGCATAATACGAAGATGAATTGCGCTGAGAAATTTGCCTGATGGCGTCTCTTTCGAGCGAGTCTAGGTCTTCCGCGCTCAACTCCCAGTCATCCATTTCAAGGCCCCGCCGGCGCCCTCCCACCCGGTCGTTACTCGCAACCCGTGGCCGCGGTTGAGTGAAGATCTTGGGCTACTTTGATCCTGAAGTGGGTCGAGATTTTTGAATTGCAGGGGTTTTGAAAGGGTGTGGTGTGTGGGTTTAACTTCACTTTTCGAACTATCCCCCGTAGGACGACAGGCTCCAATCTCAAGGGAGTGGATATGTTTGAAATTTTTTAGAGATAATTACAAGCCGGTACATTTTCTAAAACATTTTTTCAAATCAATCCATCAATTTTTTTGACATATCTTTTAGGTACATTTTTAGGATAAATGTACATCATTGCCCCCAAGGCTCTCTCTCGGAACATGAAGAAGATTGCTACATATCTCATGGTATTCTTTCTCGGAACAAATTGCTTTTGGATTTCAAATGCTGTTTGCAGACTTCTTTTATGTCCAACCAATAATGCATTTCACCACGACAATCGAGGAGCAGAGGACACTGCAACAAGAGGGAAACCTGGGAAAAAGTATGTAATTTACTCCTCCTATCTATATTGTCAAGTTCCTGACCCTAACCCTAACCCTCGGTTGTACTGCAAATTTGACAGCAACATGCCCCAACCCACCAAGACCAACCACACCCAAATGCAGACCAGGCTTGTCGAGGCCAAAATACTTGAGGGGTCAGAACCGTGATCCCTACAAGCATAAAATAGAGCACCTAAGCATCAAGAGGGAGATTTTCGTGCCGAACAACAAAGTGCTCAAGTAACCATGTTATCCCTCCAGATGTTATGGTTCCATCACGTACATGGAACTGTAAGTTAGGAACATTTTTGGGCAAGTAATTTTCAAGATCGCCGAGGCGCTTGTGGCATGAACGACAAGATCCCACCAAGCATGAACGACATGCTCATGTAGAATATGTATATATCTGCATTACTATTGCAAGATCAGATGAAAGGAATGGTTACACCAGATAGTATGTATGACAAGTCAAGGCCAATCATTCTTATTTCCATTGGGTTCCAATCATCATCAAGGATTAATGTCAATATACTAATCAAATGCATGTATTCACATGTTAGTCTTTAATTGCGAAATATATTGATTCTGCATGCAAAGTTTTGGCCATTTAGCTATTGCAGTCAGGAGAGGGGATGATTTTGGGAGGAGGGAAGTGTTAGAGATCGCAAACTAGGGTGCGGGAATTTCAGTATTTCATTTTCCGCAGAGAGTATCCGGCTATATTGCACCTGATGCCAAGATTTGGCATCAGCATTTTTGGCATCAGCACTATTTTTGGCATCAGCATCAATTGTAGGCATCAGCATTGCACCTGATGCCAAGATTTGGCATCAGCATTTCACCTGATGCCAAGATTTGGCATCAGCATTTTTGGCATCAGCAACAATTGTAGGCATCAGCATTTCACCTGATGCCAAGATTTGGCATCAGCATTTTTGGCATGCCAAGGCTTGGCATCAGAGTTTTCATTAATGGCATTTTTGTCATTTGGCAAGCAATTTGTAGTTATATGAAATGTCAAAAAATTGATGGTCCTAGATGAAAAGATGTTTTCAAAATTGTACCCACTTGAAATTCCCCCAATTTTTTACAGTATTATTTATTTTTATTTTTTTGGTGCCGCTAGTCAGCCATATTTTCTTATGATTTGACCTCCCAAAATTCATTTTTGACCTCCCAAAAATTCCATAAATTCACTTTTCTTATTTTACTCATCTTATAAGTTGACCCCTCTTCCCTTCCCCCAATAGTTCGGTAGAACATATCAAAAAAAAAACTATATTGTTCGGCTAGAGTATATCGGAAAACACTAAATTTAATTTTTTTTAAATATTTTTAAAATGTTTGGAGTTGGCCGAACACCATTTTGTTGTTCAGCTAGAGTATACCGAATAACACTAAATTTAATTTTTTAAAAAAATCCAAAATATTCAGACCTCCTTAGACGAACAACACAGTGTTGTTCGGCCAATGAGTTCCGAACATTTTGGAAATTTTTAGGGGTTAATTGAAAGGCTAAAATAGGGAATTTACACTTTTATGAATTTTTGGAGGTCAACTTATAGGAAAAGGGAGGCTGAATAGCGTTACCTTATTATTTTTTTAGGGGTAATGTCATCATTAGTCTTGTACTTATCAATTTTCTAGCAATAGTCCATGTTTTTAAAAAGTGAAAATTTGAGTCCAAAGTAGCATTTTTCTTTATGTTGGTTGTCCTTCCCATGGATGTCGTTAACTAAACCACCATTAAATGATCATGTGCTCAATACATGAGAAATTTTCAAGGCAAAAAAATCATTTATTTTAGAGATATTTTCTTTTTTAACGTTTGATTCAATTTGATTTATTATTTTTTCTCTCTCCAATCTTCCACTTTCCCCTACTAAGCATATCATGTCCAAATTCATCGCCCCACCCTACCCTATCTCGACTTCCTAAAATTTCTCTCCCTTTCCCCACCCTCTTCCGTCTCCTTCCTTAATTTTATCTCCCACTCTCAACCGCCTAATTCATATACTAATACGATCCAAAGTCGCCGGCTTCACCATTGTTCTTCCATGAAAGGCTCTTCCCCTCTACCGCGAGAAACAATGCCCTCTCGCACCTTGCACCTCTCCAGCCACCACCGTCATAGCTATTTTATCTAAACTAATTCATAGACTAATACAAACTAGAGTCGTTGGCTTCACCATTTTTCTTCTATGAAAGGCTCCTCCCCTCCACCGTGAGAAACGATGTCCTCTCACACCACCCCACCACCGTCGCCAGTGGAGCAATTCAATTCGACCCAGAAGGCCCGCAAGAGCATTATTGAGCATGGTCAATCTCTCTCTCTCTCTCTCTTTCTGCCTTTCTCTCTCACGAAGTCCGACGAGAATTATGTCAATTACATTGATTCAATATAATGGAGGAGATCCTGCAATTTGCAAAAGAGCTATGATATTACGAGCTAGAGCTTGTAGTATTATTACAAGCTTTAGTATTAGTGCCGTTAAATCAAATCTCCTAAGATATTTACACCGTTAGATTAAATATGTTCTTTTTTAAGTAATGATATAAGCATTCCAAATCATCATCAACTTAATCATCTAACGGCTCAAACACTAAAGCTCATAATTATATCACAAGCTCTAGCTCGTAATATCATTTGTCTTTGCGTTGCAAAAATAGTTAAAATAAAATCGTACAAATTAATTAAAAGAAGTTACTAAATCGCAATTCAGATTTAGAAGATTTAGGTTTTATTTTTTTTAGATTTGAAAAAGCTTATTGTCATTAAAAAAAATTCCTTTACAATTTGAGACCCTAAATTGGTTCTACAGTTGGTCACCACCCAACATTGCCGGAGAAGACGAATATTTGTCAGAGAAAACGATGCCCAGCTTGTGTCAGAGTTAGATAATTACATAAATGCCCTTATATCTAATTTAGAAGATAAGAGAAATGGGTATACTAGTCTATTTATGATATAAATATTGTTTTGACAATAATGCCCTTCAAAGTTTCTGAATAACCTATTGTCTATGACTTTTTTGCCCTTAAAAAATCTCACGTGATGCGCATATGGTCACTTAACGGTGAATCAACTAACGATATCTAACGGAGGGACCACCAGTGTACAGAAAAATGCTACTTTGAACCCAAATTTTCACTTTTCAAAATCAAGGACTAATACTAGAAAGTCGATAAGTGCAGGGACGAATGGTGACATTAACCATTTTTTAAGAGCCGCGCTATATAGCCATATTGCTATACGTTGACCCCCCTCCCATAATTCAAACTTCCTAATTTACTCTTCATTATCAAAACTCAACCCCCCCTCACTGTCTCTTCCCTCCCCACTACGTCTTTCTCCCTCTATACCCCCTATCACCACCTCATCCATCCCCCATAGTCCCATCTCCATCTCCCCCTCCCTCCATCACAGTCTCATCTTCGTCTCCATCTACATCTCCTTCGCCACCTCCTACCCCATCACAATCCCATCTCTGTCTCCGCCTCCCTCCCTCACAATCACATCTTCGTCTCCGCGTTCGTCCTTCCTCTGTTCAATCCATATCCCTTCATTCATCCCTGCCTCGGCTTACTTAAAAATAAAAAAATAATAAAAAACAAAAAAAACAACAACAACAATTCATGTTGTTCGACCATAGTTAACTGAACAACCTTGTGTTGTTCGGACGTCCATGGCCGAACAACATAAGGTTGTTCAGACGTCCATGGTCAAGCAACACAAAGATGTTTGGCCGGCCATGGTCGAACAACTTGAGAGGCAGTGTGAGAGTGAGAGGGGAAGAAGAGCACGTCGTAGGATGGAAGGGTGGAACACGTAGTGGGACGGAAGGGTGGAGGACGTGCTGGGTGGGGGATGGAAGAGGTGGTGATGGGGGTATAGAGGGAGGAAGACGCAGTGGGGAGGGAGGAGGCGGTGAGGAGGGTTTGAGTTTGGATAATGAAGAGTAAATTAGGAAGTTTGAATTATGGGGGGTCAACTTATAGCAATTGGGGGGCTATATAGCGCGTTATAGAGCCCATGATCCGCACGAGTTCTTTTGGTAATAATACTACTATAATTTTTAAATGTGACATACATTTCTTCTTTTGGTAATAGTAGTAGTATAATTTTTAAAATTTTAGGCATTATGCTTTAAATGTTGGAATATAAAATCATTATTTTGGTAATAACAGTGAAAGTCTTCTAACCATTGTGGGATACATCTATTAAATTAATAATTAATAATAATAGTAAAAGTATTTTATTTTAACTCTTTTGAAAGATACATCTATTATATTAATAATAATAGTAGAAGTCTTTTATCTTAAAACTTTTGAAACTAACATCATTTTCTAACGAATGCGAGATACTTCTATTCTATCTATATTATAATACAACTCACTATCACACACTTAAAATCTAAAAAGATAACTACTAGTCAGGATTTGTTTTTACCAAACACAATTTCTGACCGTAATTAACTCTCATTATCTCAAGCGTGTGAATTTACGATTAAATTACAGTTGTAAATTTACGGTGAATTACAGTTTAGTTTATAGTTGTGAATTATTGTGTGAATTACCCTTTTATTTTCTATCTTCCCTCTGTTCTCTCCCTTTTCTTCTCCTTCTTTTCTTCCTCCCCCGTTTTCTCTCTCTCTCTCTCTCTTCAATTATTTCTCTCTCGTTCTGCTCTTCAAGAAAGACAGTTCCTTCTTTTACAGTTAAATTACGGTTGTAAACTTACGGTGAATTACGGCTTAGTTTACAGTTGTGAATTACTATGTGAATTACCCTTTATTTTCTCTCCCTTTTTCTTCTCCTTTTTTCTTCCTCTCTCGTTTCTCTTTCTTTTCAATTCTTCCTCTCCCGTTTCTCTCTTCAAGAAAGACAGTTCCTTTCAATCTAAAAAGTTAATTACGATTGTGATCTCGCTGTGTGTGAGGGGTGGGGGTGTGGGTAAATAGAAGTTTAACATGTATGGGTATGTGGGCGAAGGTGGTTACTGGGAGTTGGGAGCAGTAAACGAATTCTCTCTATTTGATTGCTTAGTGCTTTGCGTTTATATTACAACAATTAATAGGATTTACTGATTTATTTTTTGATAGGATTTACTAATTTAGTTTTTTATAGGACTTACTGATTTAGTTTTTAACAGGATTTCCTGATTTGGATTTTAATAGGATTTCCCGATTTGGATTTTAATAGGATTTATTGATTTAGTTTTTAATAGGATTTACTAATACTGATTTACTGTTTATTATAAATTCTATAATTTCTCTCTCTCCAAAGCATCTTTACTTCTTGCAACAATTAATATGATTTACTGATTTAGTTTTTAATAGAATTTACTGATTTAGTTTTTAATAGGATTTACTTATCTCTCATCCCCAATTCTCTCTCTCATCCAACGTTTTCTCTCCATCGGAATTTGTAAGTTCTCTCCAACGGAATTTAGTTTTTAATTCGGTATTTATTTATCTGAGATAAGAATTTTGGTGAAACCAATGTTTCATCACTTCACTTTCTTAGACCAATAATATAATTGGTGCGCATCTCTTTTTGCAAAAATAAAAAGGTTTTTAATTCGATGTTTTTTTATTTGAGATAAGATTTTTTTTCATCACTTCACTTTCTTTGATCAATAATATAACTCCTGAGCATCTCTATAAGGACATCTACGGAACTGGGATTTGGAATTTCTATACGATCCAATCATAGATGTTAAAGAGATGAAATTATGTCTCTTATATATTGATTTATTTGAATACTCACACCATCTCATACTGAAGTCGTGTCATAGGTACGAACAAAAAATCTAGTTAATAATAATAGTAGTAGTCTTTTATATTAAGACTTTTGAAACCAATATTATATTCTATCTAATGTGGTATCTCTTCTATTGTTAGTAAAATAATTTTATCTAAAAACTTTTAAACTAAAATAATTATTTGTAACCAATGAGGAATAAATCATTTTTATTGGTAAGATTTTGCTTAATAACTTTTAAAACCAACATCAACTTCTAAAAATTGTGAACATATATATTTTTTTGTTAGTTTAGTAAAAGTCATTTATCTAAATACTTTTTAAATCAACATCAAATTTTAACCAATGTTTATTAACTCACTTTTATTGGTAATTATTGTAAAGATGCATCTTACATTGGTTATAAATCAATATTGATTTTATAAATCATTAAAATACTCACCAAATACTTGTTGAATACATATAACAGCGAGCATAAGTTGTTTAATACATAAATCAAACATAAATTAGGCGTTCAGTCTGTCAAAGATCTTTGATTTCTTTCTTTTTTTCTGTTGAAATGGAGTCCAAACTCTAGTCAAATACACGTTTTACCGGTGGCTTCCAACAACAAAGATCTGATATCATTATATAATAAACATAGTGAAGAAAACTAAACTGTTTCTTTCTTTTTAACTGAATTGAAATACCATTTCATGTGTTAACGGTTTCAACTTACTGTTAGTTATTGGGCTTGTGGCCCGATTATTTACTTCCGCCCACATGGAATATATTTATATTATTAAAGGTTAATTAGTTTCCTAATCCGAAAGGGGTTTGAGATTGACCTAACTTAACCTACAAGAAATAGAGTTTCTTGTACAATAATATAAATAGGGCAACTAAAGGAATTAAATCCCTAACCTAGAAAGCTACGCCTAAGAAGAACACGTCTTCTTGGTCGCCCTCTCCCTCTCTCTCTCTCTCTCTCTCTCTCCTATATTCTATCTTACCAAATACTCTCTCTAGCCTAACCATCAAGAGGCTTGGATTTACGGTGTGAACCAATATTGATATTCGTGCTACGTGATATCAATCCGATGAGAGAGACTTGCATGATTTTTGATCGTGACATACAAAGATCGTAGCTCAAGCAGAAAGTCTTCCGCTTCGTTCAAACTTCAAGTTCGCACGAGGTAACTCATGATTACTCTTAGTTAACAAACTTGATTGTGTGATATATATATATATATATATATATATACACACACACACACACACACATATATATATATATATATATATATATATATATATATATATATATATATCCTTCATTGGAATCAAAGCATATATGCTTGATTGCTCGTATTGTTATGTCATGAACTACATGCTTTTATTTTTGGGTTTGTTAAAAAGTTTTATCCGATAATGAACCAAATGGGTTTCATTATTTTATGTGTAAAACAATATTTTTTTTTCAAGAAAAAATTATATGTCTGAGTTCCCTATGATGAGGCGAACAACATACTAAATTCTCATTGAAATCTGTTGGGTATTTTTCAAAATATCGCAAACCCAAGTTTTGTTGAAAATTGATTTTTCTGAAAATTTGCATGCTGTTTTGACCTATTTATTTTCTGTAAAACCGTGGTTTTATGGTCCGTACTTGTATTACTCCGCGAGGGCTTTCCAACGACATATTATATGCTTAATTTGGACTTAAAATGAACGTTTTACGGCCTCACGAAGTTGGCTCGCGGATCACGTTCGCGAATCGATTTTTTGGATTGAAAAATAGGCGTCATACGACCCCCACTCTCGACCTCGATGTATGTGCCTTTTGTGGCACTCCTTTCGATGTAAAAAGTACATGACTAGAAAGTACTCGACGATATGAATCCAACACCACTGTCCACGACCTCATCGGAGCACGAGAAGGCGACGCGTGGAGCCCATCCTCCGACGGACGCGTGGGAAGGCGGCGTAGAGGATGACCAGTCAACCATTGACTAGTCAACGGTCAAAGCATTGACTGTTGACATGGCTGCCACATCAACATAGTGGGACACATTTTTGGTGACACATATTGATGACGTCATCAGTGACGTCAGCTGCCACGTCATCCCTAGCGCTGAGTCGGTATCCAGTCAGCTTCTCCAAAAAGCCTACACGAGCAGGTGGCGTGTGAGGGCGCGTGCGACGTCTCCAGACCTCCTTTTTTGAAACGGTCGATGCGTTTGGACGTTTTTTGGCCTTCTGAGTCCAATGGTGACCTTTGTTTTGGTTAATTCAGCTTGGAAGTATTTATTTTGGCATTTTTAGTGTATAAAAACTTGTTTTTTGATTCATAAAAAATTCAAAAATAATTTCCAGGGGCTGTTTTGTCATTATGTGATTGTTTAGGGCTATTTGGGACTGTTCTGATTTTTTTTTAAATTCTTTGTGAATTTTAAACTATTTTTAAGTCATTTTTTGCATATTTAAATGTCATTCCGGGCTCTAAAATTGCGGTTGAGACTATACGAGACCCAATAATTTTATTTTCAGTAGTGAAAATATTTATGTACATGATATGTGTTTGATGGATTTGTTCTATCTTATTTCTTTTGTTTAAATTATCAATTTATGAATATTTTCACGTTGTGCATACTTTCGTTGTGATTACGAGCCTCACGGATTTTCCATCCTTACGTGCATGATGTGATTATATTTAGTAATTGATTTTTTTGAACAAAAGTGAATTGAAATATATATGTTAATGTCTTATTTTTTGCAATAAATTGTAGTGAAATGACTTCTAAGAATGTAATTGCTGACCTTAACAAGGGTGAGAAATTGGATGTCACCAAATATAGTGTTTGGCAAAGAAAAATCACATATTTGCTAAATGAGCAAGAGGTTCTTGACAACCTAGATATTATGATGGTAGAACCAGAGATGGGTAATTTGACCATCACTCAGCATCGCCAAAACATGCAGGAATTCCTTAAGAGGAAAAAGAAAGATCGATGTGCATGCTTTACTATGTTGAGTAGCATGCATAATGATCTGATTGGTGAATTTGAGGATTGCCTGACTGCAAAACAAATGTGGGACGACATTAAGCTTATTTATGGGAATACATATGCTACAAAGTTGAGGACTTTGACTTACAAGTTTGAAAGCTATAAGATTGACCAAAAACGTAACATTCTTGAACAACTACACGAGATGTCCGAAATGATTTGTGAGGTTAAGGTTGCTGGTTCTATCTTATCTGATGAACAACAAGTTCAAGCAGTGATTCGTTCACTACCTGACTCTTGGAGTAGTTTGAGGCATATTCTGACTCATACGGACTCCATTCAGACTTTTGCAGATGTATCTCGCCATGTTGAGCTTGAGGTTGAGTGTCATGAAGCGAATCACGCGATAAGTGTTGCGACTCATGATCTTGCTCTTGTTTCCCTTGATGGTCCGCGCAAGCCACATGGGCAACGTAAGAAACAACCTAAAGGCAAGAAGACTTAGAATATGGGCCCCAAAAGTGTCAAGATTACTAAACGCCGAAGAGGCAAAAAGAATATTGCTAAGCAAAAGTGCTACAACTGTGGTGCCTTGGGTCATTTTGCTCGAACTTGTCCTGAGCCCAAGAAAGTATCCCTTAATCTTATCTCCATGCAAAGTTATGCTAGCTCTCATGTTTTATTAGCTGAATCTCTCCATGTGTGGATTGTAGGCTCAGGCTCAACCAGACATGTGATAAGGGATCAAAGAGGATTTATAGATTATCGAAAAGTTCCTGCTGGTACAAGAAGAATTTTCATGGGAAACAGTTCGTTTGTTGAAGTCAAAGGAGTTGGCTCATACCAACTTCAATTGCGGAATGGACGCATTTTGACTCTTCATGAAGTTCTTTGTACACCTGGAATTCGACATAATCTATTATCAGTAGTATAACTGCTAGGACATGGATATTATTTTAATTTTAGTGGTGATCACTTGGATATTTGTTTTAGTGATGAGATTTTGGGACATGGTTTTTTGTCAGATATATAATTTCTTTAAACTAGATTTGTTGGATTCCCATAATTCTTCTTCTTGTATGGTTTATGATGACTCTAATTCCGAGTTATGGCATGCTAGACTTGGACATATAGGAAATGATAAGATGACTAGATTGGCTAGAAAAGGCATATTGGGGTCTCTCATCAAAGTCAACCTACCTTTGTGTGAATCTTGTTTGGCAGGAAAAGCTTGCCGAAAGCCTTTTGGTAAGGCAAAAAGAGCCACACATTCATTAGAGTTAGTCCATTCAGACATTTGCGGACCAATGAATGTTAAGGCACGTCATGGAGCTTCCTACTTTCTCATTTTTATCGATGACTACACGCGCTATGGTTATGTTTACCTTTTTTTCTCACCGCGATGAAGCTCTTAAGTATTTTGAGCGATTTATCGCAGAGTTTGAGAATCAAAAGGATAAAAGCTTAAAAACTTTTAGAACTGATCGGGGCCGTGAATATTTATCTGATCAATTTAAAAAATTGTGTGAGAAAAAGGGAATACGCCGACAGTTGACAATTCCTAGAACTCCGCAACAAAATGGTGTTGCAGAACGAAGGAATCGAACATTGTTGGAAATGGTTAAGTCAATGATGGCACATGCCAACCTCTCAATTTCGTTTTGGGGGGATGCGCTAATGACTGCCACCTACATACTTAACTGAGTGCCTTTTAAGTCAGTTCCCACAACCCCTTATGAACTTTGGAAAGGTGAGAAGCCTAAATTAGAACATCTTCATCCTTGGGGTTGTGCAGGTTATGTCCACGGTACCTCCAATAAGTTTAGAAAACTAGGCCCTAGAGGAAACAAGTGTGTTTTCATATGGTATTCAGACACCTCAAAGGGTTATGTTATGTACGATGGAAAACCTGACGTAGGAATGACTGAAACAGAGTCGCACAATGTTGATTTCATTGAGAATGATTTCCCACAGATAGTTGAAGTTAGGAAAGGCTTTGAACTTTTTGAGATAGAAGAAGAACATATGACATCTTTTGGCGAAGGTGGGGAATTGCCTCAACCTAACCCTACGGTACAACATGAGGTTGAGCCTATGGAAGTCGCCAATGAGAGTCAAGGTGATCTTCATCCGAGTGGGAGTACGGATTCTAGTGGGAGTCCGATACTAGAGTGAAGAAGTAAACGTGGAAATATACATCGTCGTCGATTCGCGATCAAAGAGGAATCTTTCCTAACTACTTCTTACAATTCTAGTGAGCCTACATCGTTCAAAGAAGCTCTTTCTTTACCTACAAACAATGAATGGATGACTGCAATGTAAGATGAAATTTCCTCTATGAAAAAGAATCAGGTTTAGGAGTTAGTTGATCTTCCGCAAGGTCGCAAAACTATTGGAAACAAATAGGTTTTCAAAGTCAAGCGAAAGGCAGATGGATCAATCGACAAATATAAGGCACGTCTTGTGGCGAAAGGCTTTAACCAAAGAGAGGGTTTAGACTATGAGGAGACATTCTCCCCTGTGGTGAGATTTTCCTCTATTCGCCTAATCCTAGTGATAGTAGCGCACATGAATCTAGAACTTTATTAGATGGACGTTAAAAATGCTTTTCTCAATGGAGAACTAGATTAAGAGATCTATATGACTCAATCAGAGGGTTTTGAAGTCAAGGGACAAGAACGCAAAGTGTGCCGACTCAAACGTTCCATCTATGGTCTCAAACAATCATCTAGACAGTGGTACATTTGCTTTCATCAAGCGATAACCTCAATTGGATTTGTGGGAAGACCATTGTATGTATGTTAAATGATCCAAGAAAAAGATCTTGATTATGTCATTATATGTTGATGACATCCTACTAGCTAGGAATGATATGGAGATGATAAATGCCACTAAAGAGTGGTTGTCTGTGCTTTTCGATATGACAGACTTGGGTGAAGCAAGCTATGTGCTTGGAGTAAAAGTCATAAGGGATCGTTCGAAAAGATTTCTCGGTTTGTCTCAAAAGACTTACATTAAAAAAGTTATCGAACGATTTGGCATGACTAACTCAAAACCCGTTGTCATTCCAATGGAAATGTCCTAAGAATGAAGAAGAGAAGAAAAGAATGTCTACGACTCCATATGCGAATGCGGTAGGAAGCTTGATGTATGCTATGGTGTGTACTCGACCTGACCTATGCTTTGCAGTTGGGATGTTGAATAGATTCCAAAATAATCGTGGACCTCAACACTGGATGGCAGTGAAGAGGGTTCTACGTTACTTGGTGGGAACCACAAATTTTACCCTATGTTACCAAGGTGGGGATTGGAGCTTGAAAGGTTTCACGGATGCGGATTAGGCTGGAGATGTAGATGGTTATAAATCTACTTCGGGCTACACTTTCCTCCTTAGTGGTGGAGCTATCTCTTGGAGTAGCAAGCGACAGACTAGCACTGCCTTATCTACAATGGAGTCAGAGTACATGGCTTGCTCAGCTGCAGTTCAAGAAGCTGTGTGGTTGATGAGTTTTCTTCAACATCTCGATGTTACGATGCATGTGGATCGTCTTGTAGTCATTGTTTGTGATAGCATGGCTGCTTTAGGTTACACTAAAGATCCCAACTATCATGGGAAGACGAAACACATTAACATCAAGTATCATTTCACTAGAGACATGGTTGCAGAAAAGAAATTTTTTCTAGAATATATTCCTACTAGAAGCATGTTGGCTGACCATATGACTAAGCCTTTAGCTAGAGAGATCTTTCAGGATCATATGTTGGTTCTAGGGCTTCGCAGGATTTGACATTTATTCTGAGAACACTTTTGTTGACATTTGATTATTATTTTTCATTATCGTTTGAATAAATTGCAGTTTCATTTTATTCCTTTTATATGTTAATTGGATATTTTAATATGAAATTACATAGCATATATATTTTGATTAAAAAGATGTCGTGGACATTGAATTGGCCCTATCACGCGGGTAATTCACCTTGTCGCTAGGTGGGCGAGCAAGTTGAGATAGTAAAAGTCTTTGACACCTACGAAGGGGGGTACACAAATGACATTACATTTATCACCTTGGCATACGGCCAAGATGAGACCTTTTATAAAGGTGGACTTTATATCCCAAGAAAAAGTCTGAATATGAGATCTTAAAGGAAACACTAAAAGAGTGACTACTTTTAAGTACTCAGGTTAGACGCCAAAAGGGTGGCTAGACTAAGGTTCGTATGACATTTGAGCATGACATGCCTACTTCGTGTGGGAGTTCCGTCATAACATACACTTCATACTGTATGTGACTATAATGCGACTTAAGAAAGTGATTGAATGATCCTTGCTTCATCATTGTGTGAGTTCTAGTGATCAAATCCAGGTCACGATTATACCCTATGTGACTTAGAACTATATCATGAACTTGGACGTTGATGATGTTACTTTGGCATGCCGACCAACGGGCTATGTACATACAACCCTACGGAGCATTGCTGGGAAAACAGTTAATCAATAGTGATTGATATGAGTGTCTAAAGAAAATAGTATGATATGTATCTCTATTTTTGTGTTTCAATGCCATAGCGATCATATTGAACACACGGTTCAAGAGATTGATCTTGATACACAAACATGTTGAGGTTTAAGCACCGTTCTTGAGGGATTGAGGATGCTTAAATTGATGTGTATATACGGTCTAGGGTATAGACGAGTTTTGTTTTCTAATAAGGACGTTTTATGCTGGTCAGGTGGTGATTTGGTATAGCGCTCCACCCTTTATTTTTCTCGTCATGTCACACGCTTCACTTCCAGTATGAAGAGGCAGTGTTTAACGGGTTTCGATGATACGATGGGGTTAGAGAGGTGAGTCCATGTGTGCGAGTGGGAAATGTTAGTAATTGGGCTTGTGGCCCGATTATTTACTTTCGCCCACATGGAATATATTTATATTATTAAAGGTTAATTAGTTTCCTAATTCGAAGGGGTTTGGGGTTGACCTAACTTAACCTACAAGAAATAGGGTTTCTTGTACAATAATATAAATAGGGCAACTAAAGGGATTAAATCCCTAACCTAGAAAGCTACGCCTAAGAAGAACACGTCTTCTTGACCGCCCTCTCCCCCCTCTCTCTCCTATATTTTAGCTCACCAAATACTCCCTCTAGCCTAACTATCAAGAGGCTTGGATTTGCGGTGTGAACCAATATTGATATTCGTGTTATGTGATATCAATCCGACGAGAGAGACTTGCAGGATTCTTGATCGTGACATACGAAGATCGTAGCTCAAGCAGAAAGTCTTCCGATTCCCTCAAAGTTCAAGTTCGCACGAGGTAACTCATGATTACTCTTAGTTAACGAACTTGATTGTGTGGTATATGTATAGATATATCCGTCACTTACCATTTTTCATGAAATGATGTTTACGTGCTTCATATTTTCCTCATGCCTCTAGTCATTGACCATTTGGTAATAGCTACCTTAATTAAGCTCTTCTTTCCTGAATATGGTTTACTTATGTCGCTTGTGGTTTTCAAGATCGCGTCTTGACCTCCTTTTGTTATGATCTGTGTGCTAGAAGCAAAAAAGTTTACTCAGTGTTTTGATAATGTGTGCAGATGTTTCTGGTTTAGCTACTTCTCATGCCATACATTTTCCTTGGACAGAGATATAGATGTAATCAGTTATTTGGCTGGTTTATTGTGGTGATTGGTGCAGTTATGATTGCTGCTAGATAAACAATGAGGTTTTGTTAATATAGATCTCAAAGATTCTCCTGTCTAACAACTTTCAGAATAATATTCTCACCTATGCAAAATGGAAGCAAAGCTTCTCCTTAGACTCCTCATTCGACGAGTGATCGTAATATAGAAAATTTGAAGCATCCAACTCAAGGATTGAAGACATTTCCCTACCCTTCCATAATCATGGTCATGTTCCTCGATTATAGTTTCGTCTAGCACATTGTGGTTTTGAAACAAAACTTTTGTTAGAATAGTTTACAGAAATATTGTTTGATTTAAGATCGGTGTTATGTGGTCGTTGAGATACTAATATGTGGATGTTTAAGATATTTCTTTGAATGATCAAGTGGTTGTTCCATATTGTTTTCAATGAGTTATGCGACAAATTTTTTTAATGTATTTTTGGATTTTGAATATCTATTTAGATACAAATAGTATTTGTAATATTTTAAATAAATATATCCACTTTTTTATCTAGGAAATTTGCCAAAAATCCTTAGCAATGAATATTACCAAGGAGTGTTCCTTAGAAATCTGAACTTCCTCACAAAAATCACCGAGGAACATATTACCAAGGAAATTGTCAAATATTACCAATGAAACTATTTCCTCAGTAAATCATGTTTATCAAGGTATATATATATATATATATATATATATATATATATATATATATATATATATATATATATATATTGCCAAGGAAATTTGTCCATGGCAATAACGATTTTTTTCGTAATGAAACTTATTCATGTATCTAGATTTTTCCGGAGCTTTCTAAAGTTCATAAAACGTTGCTAATTATCTTCTTGAATTTCATTCAGGAACACAGATTCTCTCAAGATCAATAAGCAAAATTTTATTTTCTCTCTAAACAGCATAAGATAATATGTTTGATTGACTTGCAAGATTTTATTTATTTGTTTCAGTCATATCTTCTTTTCTCTAGGTTCTGATATATGATTGATCCATGTTTTACCTCTACGATTTTTTTCCTCCTAAGGGGGGCATGGGAAGGGATCGAACCTGAGACCTCACACTTTGTGAAGCCCCATGTCTACCACTGGGCCACGCCCTTAGGGGCATCTCTACGATTCATTGATAACTAAGATCATAAACATATCCTCACTGCATGGCCTTGTATTTGCATGCTCTGTTCTTCTCTGTTCATCTCTGTAAATATAACGCTTGAGTAACTGCTTATTATACTTTGCGTTAATATTCTTTATCTACTACATTAAGTATGATTTACTTTACTCAACTGGTTTGATGTCACTACATCAAAGTAATCTAAAGTTATCTTTGACATGTTCTGTATTCGTTAACATCAAACTTTCATCTTTGACGAACAGTCTTGCTTTGCAATCCTAATAAATATATCTTGTGAGACAACAGAAAACAATGTAGCTCTTGCTTTCGACTTCCTTCCTTTCTTTTCCTTGTGAATCTTAATTTGTGCCATTGTTGGATTAGCGGGCAATGGAGGAACTTCGTAGTCCTCCTCAACAGCCTCCCAGAGATCATTCGCCTCTAGATACGCCTCCATCCTCGCAGCCCAAACATGATAATTTTCACCATTGAACACAGCTGGTGCTAAGTCTATGAAAGGGGTTTCTGAAGCCATAGAAAAGAAAGGCTAAGAAAGATTGGTGGATTTTTTTTTAAGACAGGTCCCTCAAAGAAAAAAGCTCTGATATCAATTTGTTGGAACTTTAGTGATAATGTAAGGAACAAAAGAAGAATTATCAGAGTACAGAAAAATTGAGAGATAAAGTTAATCTTTTATTAACTGATACAATGCTTAAATACATTATTGTGTAACTGCAAAAGAGAGAAAATAGCAAATAGTTTGCAGAACCTCAGCGACAACTAGATAAAATAACAAACTAAACTCCTAAAGACTTGGTCTCCTAAAGACTTGGTCAAGAGTGAACTGAACTAGAACTTGTTTGTAAAATCTAAAGGGTAATGCAATTAATCTGAGCAAAAGAGTTGCTGATGCACATTTTCAACAAGAATAAACAGAACAAAATAAATATATAGGGCCGAAAATAAAGCAATATTAAAGATAAAGCTTCGGCCCTTTTATTGTGCTGCCCGGAAATTTATTACATATATTTTTTTTTATTTTTTTTGCGAATTTTTTTTTTACTTTTTTTTTTTTAAAATACATATATTTTTAAATATATCCGTAACAGTTATCGGAATGAAACTGCTGCAAGATGGAGGATCATATCCACAAATATAGACACGGATGTATAGGAACGCAATATTCAAATGCATAAATTAATATAACAAGCATACTTTAGCCAGAAACAAAGAAAAACAAAAAAAATAAAATTTATGAGTCTAGCCCGCCATTTTATTTAAAATAAAACGATCTCCCCAGCGAAGTCGCCATTGTGGGTTCCCGGGAAATGCGCCCTGCGCGCCCTTGGATAGGGATGCGTGTACATGCGGATGCGGGACACCACTGCTCTCATTCCACCTTCCCTTGTTTAGGGGAAGACGAAATTAAAAGTGCGAGAGGAGTGCTGTCTAAGATAGCGCGTTTGAATACGCCTCTGTAACTTTCAGTGGATTTTTGGTCCAATATGGGAGCTTTGGGTTTTCTACATCAAGTTATCCCTTGTTTAGGGGATACCAGGATATAGGAATACATCACTCTTTCATTCCCATTTTCCCTTTTTTGAGGGAAAACGGAAAAGTGCAAGAAAGGAGTGTTGCGAGGCCCCACTATGGATTTTATGAAAATAGCCTTATGGCCTATTTCGGATCACTATGGGTGCTTTGGGTTTCCTGCATCAAGTTATCTCTTGTTTAGGGGATACTATGATATAGGAATACATCACCTTTTCATTCTCATTCTCCATTTTTTAGGGGAAAACAGAAAAGTGCAAGAAAAGATGTTGCGATGCCCCACTGGATTCAAAATGTTTTATAGAGTCGTCATCTTTATTTTGAGGAAGAAATAAAGCAAAACCAAAAAAAGAAAACCAGAGATTGTGAAAACGGGTTCGGAGGCTAAGTTACGAGTTGGGAAGGTGCTAGGCACCCAACTCGCCCTTTCGGTCTCAAAAATAGTTTTTGGATAAAGTATGTTTTTTGTTATATTTATTTAGCAAATAAATAAAGCATTAAAAGACACGAAATAAAAACAAATACATCCGCGACTACATTATTTACGGACTTGCAACCGTCTCTTTACAAATAGTTACAAATATACTTAAAAATATTTGGCCATAATAATGGCTCTTTTTAGTGCTATTTCCTAACTAAATTCGGGCAGCACAACGGCTTACATTTTTATATTGGGCCAGATGGAAAGTAACACTTTTTACAAATAAATATTTAAAACTTACCTACTGGCGTACTAGGGTGTGCTCGCTCTGTCCTTCAGGGAGAGGAGTCTTTTTTTTTAATGAAATGGTGAGGAGATTCGGGCAGAATGACTGCTTCCGAAAGTTACTTTTTGCCTCGGGATCCGGGCAGAGTAACGGCTTATTTTGGTTGATTTGTTTGCTTGAGGGAGGCGGAAATTGGGCAGAATAACGGCTTATTTCTAACTGATTTAGCCTTTTAAATCGGGCAGAGTAACTGCTCTTTCCGCGATTTTTGGACTGGGGAAATAGGGTGGAAATCTAGCTGGGGGGCTAAGGCTCACTTTGACCTGTTGGTTTTAAGTTTGGAGGAGTTTTGGCAGGGTTTCGAGGCTTTGGAGAAGGATCACTCACTATCTCACTTCGCTCTCTATTTCTCCAGCGTAACAACGACGCGGAGAATTCTTCGGGGAAGAAAGGTGTGTCTGAAAGTGAACCTCGAAGGCTCTATTTATAGCCTGGAGAGAGGACACTGAAGGAATTAAATTTTCTCTCTTCGTGCTTCATTCAGTTGTACAGAACGCCGAGGATTTTGCACATTATGGTGAACTGTAGCTGTCCTGTAGCAGTTTGGGAGCACTGTAGCTTCAATCTGGGCGCCACCCCTTAAGGAACTGGGTGCCAACCCCATTTGGAGTGCGGGTGGCGCCAGCTTAGGCCAATTAGTTTCATTTTTCGCAGTTTAACCCCTGCATTTCACTGTTTTGCGCATCCTGCTTTGTCCTTTTGCATTTTCAACCCTGTAACTTGACATTTGTTAAGTTTTAACAGGTCTTGATATTTCATGTCATGTTACATACCAGGGGTACGAAATTGGGGTGTCTACAATACCCCATATATCAAATGGCCACGATGCCACCATAGGAGTCTGCTCGGTAGAGGGTAACCGAGGTATGTCGGCATAACGCTGACACTTATCGCAACGCCCAACATACATTTCTGCATATCGCCTCAAAGTAATCCAGTAGAAACCTACAGCCAAAACCTTTTCTGCTAAAGACTGTTGGCCTGGATGCCCTCCACATTTTCCTTAATGAACTTCTCCCAGAATACCCTCGGTCAGCTCTGGTCACACGCACCTGAGTAGAGGTCTAGTATATGACCATCGATAAAGTATCTTATCGAGGACAACATACCGGCAAGCCCGCTTTTGAATAGTCCGAGCTTCCGACTTGTCTTCGGGCAAGGTTCCCTGCTCGATATATGCCGTCAGGTCATCTATCCAACACTTCACGGCAGGCTCAATGTCCATTATTACTTCCCTCTCTATCACAGGGACCTCTAGGTATTCAATCACGACCGTCGGATGCAGAAACTGAATCTCGTCTTCAGTCATCTTGGACAAATAATCTGCTCGCATATTATCCACGCGACCTATCCGCACCAGCTCCCAATAATCAAAATCCTTTAAAATCTCCTTCACCATAGCACAATAGTGAACTAACACTAGATGATGAACAACATAATCGCCCCTTACTTGATTCACGACCAACTGTGAATCACAATAGATAATCACTTCTCGTACTCCAATGTCTTGTGCGAGCTCAAGCCCGGCAATCAAGGCTTCATACTCTGCCTGGTTATTGGATGCTGGAAACTTGAAACGCAATGCCTTTTCAAACTCCACATCCTGCTCGGGCGGGACTAACACCAAACCGGCTCCACTTCCAAACCTACTGGCTGAACCATCCACGTGTAACTCCCAGCAATAATCTGGCCGGGGCCTTTGAACCGGTGCACTAGTTGATGCAGTCTTAGCCAAAACCTCCTCCTCGCTCGAATCCCTGAAGCTAGTCTCAGCCACAAAATTTGCCAAAGCTTATGTCTTAATTGCCCGCCGAGGCTGGTAATCAATTTCAAACTCAGTTAGCTCGATTGACCAAGTGAGTAAACGACCAGAGGAATCTGGCTTGTGCAAAATTTTCCTGAGGGGGGTGTCCGTGTACACAATGATAGAATGTGCAGAAAAATAAGCTCGGAGTTTCCGAGCAGCGACAATAAGCGAATACGCTAACTTTTCTGCATTAAAATATCGCCCATCCACTTCGGTAAAGGCCTTGGAAACATAATATACATGCTTTTGTAAGTTACATTCCTCTCTAACTAACACAACGGTTACAGCCTGCTGTGTGGCCGCCAAAATACACAAAAAGCTTCTCACCGAGGACGGGACAACTTAACAATGGAGGCTGCCCGAGATACTCAACCAGCTGCTTGAAGGCTTCCTGGCATTCCTTCGTCCATTCAAACCCCTTGTTTCCACGGAGCACCTTAAAAAACGGTAAACACCTCTCCGCCGACTTGGAAATGAAACAACCAAGATCTATAACTTGTCCGTTGAGTTTCTGTACGTCCTTGATACATCGAGGAGGCTTCATAGTGACCAATGCCTTAATTTTTTCTGGATTGGCCTCTATAACCCTTTCTGTCACCATGAACCCCACGAATTTGCCCGCCTTCACCCCGAACACGCACTTGCTCGAGTTAAGCTTCATATTATTTTTCCTGAGGTTGCCAAAAGTTTCTCCCAAGTCAACTGTGCGGTCATGCCCCTTTGTCTTCACCACCATATTATCGATGTAGGCCTCTACATTTCTGCCGATCTGCGAGCTGAAGACCCTATTCACCATCCGTTGGTAGGTAGCTCCTGCATTCTTCAGACCAAATGGCATCATTTTATAACAATACAGCCCTCCTGCTGCTCGGAAAGCTGTCAAGGCCTTATCCTTCTCGCTCATTTTGACTTGGTGATACCTGGAATACACATCGATGAAATTTAGGAGCTCGAACCCCGCTATAGCATCCACCAGCTTGTCAATGCAAGGTAGGGGATAACAATGTTTCGGACAAGCCTTATTCAGATCGGTGAAGTATTAGCATTAAGCAGTTTCTCCACCTCTTCCTTGATAGTTTGGTCCTTTTCGACAGAATAAACTCTAGGCCGCTGTTGAATTGGCCTAAATGCTGGGTCCACATTAAGACAATGAACTGCCACATGCTCACTCACCCCTTGAATATCCTCAGGTTTCCATGCGAACACATCCAAGCTTTCTTGTAGCCGCCTGATCAAATTAGCCCGAGCTCCGGCTGATAGTGCCTTGCCAATTTTTATCTTTTGCTCGGGGTAAGCAGAATTGATAACCACCTCTTCAAGCTCGTCTTGAGCCGTGAACTCTGGTTCATCTCATATTTGAAGTGTATCACACTCCACTTTTTCTTCTTCCTCGACTTGAACTTCAACTGTATCAAGCTGATCTACATCCATGTCCACTACTTGCTCGGTTTGTCCCCCCGACTTCAATGTCGGCAAAGGACCAGCGGTCTTCTCGCAATCTTCATCTAGCACCAAACCCCCATAACATCTTGCTCGACCTGTTCCCCCGACCCCAATGTCGGCAAAGGACAAATGTCCTCCTCGCAATCTTCTACAGGTTCACCAACCACGACAATTGTCGATGGCCCCACAATCACATGAGATTTCTCTTTGGTGCTAATGGTGATTTTTTGCTCACCATCTTCCAAGGTCAACTTTTGCTTCTTCCTCTGACTGTCACGCACATACTCAAGCACTGCCCGGGGCTGACTCTTCAAGATACCAGCTCCTTGATCGGTGTAAAATTTAACACGCTGGTGAGGGATGGACACAACCATCTAAAACTTTGCCATGCTCGGTATCCCCAAGATGATGTTGTAAGGGGACTTCAAATCGATCACCATAAAGGTGATTTTCTCGACCCGAGTACGGCTTCTTTCACCAATGAAAACTTCCAGCTCTACCGTACCTTTCACAGGCACTTTATGATTGATTGGTGAAGCCCTCCAGCGTCCCCGCATAAGGCTTGAGGCGGTCATCACTCAACTCTAAGCCTTGAAAGCATGAATAATACATTACATCCTTGCAAGCTCCAGTGTCCACCAAGATTCTGTGCACAACCCACCATCTACTAAAGCAGAGACAATCAAGGACTGCTCGCCAGCCACCACACTACTCGCCAGCCACCACACTACTCGCCAACTCGCTGCGAGTAAATTGAATAGTCTCCTCCCCTACTTGCAAAGTGGTTGGACGATCTACCACTTTTGACAAGGAATAAATCTGCTTGTCGAGCTGAGTTGGTGTGGGCTCTTCATCCATAATCACATTTATTACCCCTCTGATCGGGGGTGCATCTCTTCAGGGAACATTCCCCCTGTTTCCTCCATCCCTCTTGAACCGGTCAAACCGGCCTTCATTGATCAGCTTTTGAATGGCCTTTTTCAACGACCAACATTCCTCTGTTGTGTGCCCATATTCATCATGATAGGCACACCTCTTCGATCGATCCCTAGTATCTGCTATCTCAGGATTCATACGAGGTGGGCGAGGAAGCTCATCCTGAATTTCATACATAATATCCTCGCGCAGTGTATTGAGCGGGGTAAGATCAACCTCCCGCAGAAACTCTCTTGGGCGGTCGTACCGCGATTTGCTTTTGTTGTATCCCCCGCCCGTAGCCTGGCCGCTTCCCTTGGGATTACCCTCGACCTCAGCATTCTCCTTTTTCTTATCTTTCTTAGCGGTCTCACCCGCACACCATTTCTGAGCCCGCATTAACATCTCTGCCTGCGTCTTAGGCTCGCGCATACTCAATTCCGACCTTAATCCCCCTTCACCTTCAAGCAAACCTGTCTCAAAGCATAAGGTCACCTCTTGCTCGGTCAACCCAGGAACCTGCTCCAGTATTTTTGTGAACCGCTCCAAGTAACTAGCGGTTGATTCGTGACTTCCCTGTTTAACCTTAGACAAGTTGGCCCTTGTCTTTGCACGTGTGCCCGAAGTCCCAAAATCTGCTAAAAACTTTGTTCGCAGGTCAGCCCAGTTGTTGATTGATCTGCGCGGAAGAGTTCCCATCCATGCCAATGTCTTTCCCTGTAACACACCCATAAAAGCTCGAATTTTTAATGCCTCGTCTGATGTTACCAAGCCGATCTGGGACTCAAATGACACCAACCAATCTCTCGCCTTGGTCTTCCCTGTATATTCTTTAATGTTCGTGAAGATGAGTCCCTGTGCTGGCGGTGCATTCTCAATCCAAGGAGCCAGAGGGCTAGCTGAAGTGCCCATAAAATTTCCATCAAAGGCTTTGCCCTGCTCCCATGCTTCTATACGGCGTTTCAGGTCTTCAAAGTCCTGCATATTAATGGTTGGAGGCAAACCACCCACTGGTTGAGGTTGTGACACGGGCACGGGAGGGACCTGTGGGGGACCCATAGCTCCTAGAGCTTGAGCAACGCCCACGACTTGCGCCACCTGTGCCTGAGCTGCCCCAGCAAGCTAAGCAACTGGCTCGTTAGCCACCAAATTTATCTGAGCTTCTGATTGTTGCAACTCCCTTCTTTCCTTGGACTGGTGTGACAAATGTACTTGAGACTGTCTAGGTGAAGACGTCCTGTGACGACGAGCATGGGATCTCTTGGGAGATGGAGTGCGGTAACTGCGAGCATGTGACCTTCGAGGTGTGGGCGAGTAAGGTCAGCGATGATGCGACCTTCGTGGAGAAGGTGATCGACGTTGACGGCGAGACTGTGCCGAATCATCCCCCATTCGGGGTCCCAGCCGAGAATGCATACTTGGCACAATCTTGTGACTAGCTCGGCCTTCATACTGATTACGTCCCCTTGATTCCCGTTCACGTTGCTGTGAGGGGACAAGTACCGGATTTAACTGGTTGCCCCCAGTTCTTGATCCACTCGCTGCATGGCTCGGTGTAGGCAAAGCAGGTAAGGGCTCCAACTCAATGGGTAGAGGCGGCTTACCCATTGCAATCAATTGCAGGTTCAGCTGATGCATCTGCCCCAAATAGATAGTCCTTTGACGAAGAGCCTCCTCCCAAAACTCATTGGCCAGTCCAACGGTAGCTACGACACTGCTAGCCAGCGAGTCCAACCCACGTCGTTGATTGAGCTGGTGGCGTGCATCATGGGGTGACGGTAGTGGATTATTGGCAGCCGGAAGATTCATACTTAGGGTAGCCGTGTGCACGTCCTCCACCGGGTCACCGCCATTAACACCGTTTTCTGCCATAATTAAAACTTACCAAGAATATAATTCTACTTCACAAAGGATGTTTCTTCGTTTCCCGACAATGGAACCAACTGATGCGTCCTAGTAAATCTCAAGACACACTGGGCTTCTTCAGTAGGATATCTGACTTTCAACTTATCCTCAATCTTCAAGGGCCAACTCTGCAAACCAATGAAAGAACTGTAAACTAGGCAGGGGCACTCTCAAAACCCTCGGCGTAAATTAGCACAACAGTTCACTCAGTCAACAATTTGGCAGAGTTTTTGCTAGCAATTAGAATTACCTACTTCCCTCCTTGATCTTGAGGGGTTTATATAGGCTCTTCTTGGAAATAGCGCCCATTAAACATCATAGCATAAATGGCGGGCATATTAACTGCCATATTAACTGCTCCATTCACTATAACAGTCTCAACATGGTGAAGGTGGCGGGTTACTCGGAGGTAACCGTCCACTTTCAAGACAACTGTCTTTCCTTAATGTACATGGTAAATCTCGCTTTCGATGCAAGCGTTGCGGTGGGCTAGCTTTCGGCTATTTGTAACCTTGCCATTGGATACTAAGCCCCTAGCTCGCTGCCCGTTTCTCAATGGCCTGAACCTCAACGCACATATGTTGCTCGTGATTGGGGAAGACGTGCCAGGAACGTGACTGATGACTTGGGCTTATTGGGTCGGGCAGCTCACCTGATATGCCATTTTCTTTTTGCATATGCGAACGCCCTTGAGACGGATTCGGGTCGCCTGTGCCAATGTTGCTGACATTTATAGTTTGCTGCCCGAGGCGGCACATGTTTTGATAAAGGGCTCCGGCTTCAGCACTTTTCTACGGGCTTTTGGTTCCTTCCGTAGCTATCTCCCCATTTACGAGGTGCTGAGGGATTACTGGTGAGATACTACCCACACTTTCCATTTTAGCTGGGGGAAGGTAACTATGACCCCTTGTGACTTTGCTGCTATTACCGACCACTACTAGAAAAATGACCTTTAGTGACGGAATTTTCCGTCGCTAAAGGCAAAATTCCGTCACTAATGGCCCCCAGCGATGGAATTTTTCTGTCGGTGGTCCGTCGCTGATCTGTCGTCGCTGATGTCCGACGGAAATTTCCGTCGCTAAAGGCTTTTAAAAATTAATTAAAATTGAATTTCAGCGACGGAATTTTCCGTCGCTAAAAGCTTTTAAAAATTAATTAAAATTGAATTTCAGCGACGAAAAATTCCGTCGCTAAAGGCATTTAAAAATTAATTAAATTTGAATTTCAGCGACGGAAAATTCCGTCGCTAAAGGCATTTAAAAATTAATTAAATTTGAATTTCAGCGACGGAAAATTCCGTCGCTAAAGGCTTTTAAAAATTAATTAAAATTGAATTTCAGCGACGGAAAATTCCGTCGCTAAAGGCTTTTAAAAAAATTAAAAAAAAACCCCACAAAAATACTATTATTATAAATTTTTGTACCTGATAATACAACAATTAATATAAAACCGAATATACAAAATAAACAATAATATAAAACCAATTTAAAAACATCAAACTGTAAATGTTATTACAACAATCCATGTAAATTATATATAACAATTAATACCAAAGACTTGTTTCTAGAGTTAACTTGGAAATTTAAACTTGTACCAATTTATGTAAACCATATCTAATAAAAAAACCTAAAAATAAAATTAAAAAAATCCTACGACACGAGGATCAAGAAAAACTTCATCTTCACGGCAATCAGCTAGAAAACATGTCCAAGTAAAATTACTATTTTGATTAAAAATCAACAAGAAAAAGTAAGTCATTGTTTTCATATGATCAAACAAGAAGCTTTAGAAGCTTACCATAGGAATACATTTATGGCATAATCATCATTTCTTTGCTTTTTTTGCTGGATGAACCTAAACATGTACAAGTTATCCAAAATCAATTAGTTAATAATAATAATAATAAGGGTAGGTCCTACCCTATTTCCCCCATCCCCAATATGAGTATTAAACCAGAAAATGGAAAGAGAAGAAATGGAATGAATGTTGCTTGAAAGTAAGCACGTTCGGTATCAAAGTCCCCCAACGTACATACATTTATGTTGTTCGGTTTCAAAGTCAAGTAAACTAAAACCATGGATTTCATAGCATCAACATGGCTACCCAGCTAACAAACGTACATAAACCGATGTTTAAGCATTAATACACTAAATTTATACTAACACCCCTTTAATTCTTACCATTGACACTAACACCCCTCAACGTACATACAATTATCTTTTTTGGTTTCAAAGTAAATTAAACTACAACCATGGATTTCATAGCATCAACATGGCTACCCAGCTAACAAACGTACATAAATCGACGTTTAAGCATTAATACACTAAATTTACACTAACACCTCTTTACTTCTTACCATTTACACTAACACCCCTCAACGTACATACAGTTATTTTTTTTTGTTTCAAATCAATTAAACTACAACCATGGATTTCATAGCATCAACATGGCTACCCAGCTAACAAACGTACATAAATTGATGTTTAAGCATTAATACATTAAATTTACACTAACACCCCCCAACATACATATAGTTATCTTCTTTTCATTCAAAGTCGATTAAACTACAACCATGGATTTCATAACATCAACATGGCTAACAAATAACAAACGATATAAATCGAAGTTTAAGCATTAATACACTAAATTTACACTAGCACCCTTTTATTTCTTACTATTTACACTAACACCCCCCAAACATACATACAATTATCATTTTTGGTTTCAAAGTCAACTAAACTACAACCATGGATTTCATAGCATCAACATGGCTACCCAGCTAACAAACGTACATAAATCGATGTTTAAACATTAATACACTAAATTTACACTAGCACCCCCTTTGTTTCTTACCATTTACACTAACACCCCCCTAAACGTACATACAGTTATGTTCTTCGGTTTCAAAGTCAAGTAAACTAAAACCATGGATTTTATAGTATCAACATGGCTACCCAGCTAACAAACGTACATAAACCGATGTTTAAGCATTAATACACTAAATTTATACTAACACCCCTTTAATTATTACCATTTACACTAACACCCCTCAACGTACATACAATTATCTTTTTTGGTTTCAAAGTCAATTATACTACAACCATGGATTTCATAGCATCAATATGGCTACCCAGCTAACAAACGTACATAAATCGATATTTAAGCATTAATACACTAAATTTACACTAACACCCCTTTATTTCTTACCATTTACACTAACACCCCTCAACGTACATACAATTTTTTTTTGTTTCAAATCAATTAAACTACAACCATGGATTTCATAGCATCAACATGGCTACCCAGCTAACAAACGTACATAAATTGATGTTTAAGCATTAATGCATTAAATTTACACTAACACCCCCCAATGTACATAGGTTTAGGTTTAAGGTTTAGGTTTTAGGGTTAGGGTTTAGGTTTTAGGGTTAGGGTTGGGGGTGGGGGTGGGGGGTGGGGTGGGGTGGGGTGGGGTGGGGTTGGGGGGTAGGGATGGGGTGGGGGGTGGGGATGGGGATGGGGTTGGGGTTGGGGTTAGGTTTAGGGTTAAGTTTAGGGTTAGTGTTATGGTTTAGGTTTAAGGTTAGTGTTACGAATTAGGTTTATGGTTTAGGTTTAGGACCTTTAGGTTTAGGTTTAGGTTTTAGGTTTATGGTTTAAGTTTTAGGGTTAGGGTTAGGGTTGAGGTTGGGGTTGGGGATGGGGGTGGGGGGTGGGGTGGGGGTGGGGGGGTGGGGGTGGGGGTGGGGTGGGGTGGGGGGGTTGGGGTTGGGGTGGTTGGGGTGTGGGGTGGGGGGGGGGTGGGGGTGGGTCAGGTTGGGGTTGGGGTTAGGGTTAGGTTTAGGGTTAAGTTTAGGGTTAGTGTTATGGTTTAGGTTTAAGGTTAGTGTTACAAATTAGGTTTATGGTTTAGGTTTAGGTTTAGGTTTTAGGTTTAAGGTTTACGTTTTAGGGTTGGGGTTGGGGTTGGGGTTGGGTTGGGAGTGTGGTTGGGGTTAGGTTTAGGTTTAGGGATAGTGTTATGGTTTAGGTTTAAGGTTAGTGTTACGAATTAGGTTTATGGTTTAGGTTTAGGTTTAGATTTAGGTTTAGGTTTTAGGTTTTAGGTTTACGTTTTAGGGTTAGGGTTAGGGTTGGGGTTGGGGGGTGGTTGGGGTTAGGTTTAGGTTTAGGGATAGTGTTATGGTTTAGGTTTATGGTTTATGGTTTATGGTTTATGGTTTAGGTTTAGGTTTAGGTTTAAGGTTTAAGGTTTAAGGTTTACGTTTTAGGGTTAGGGTTTAGGGTTAGGGTTGGGGTTGGGGTTGGGGGTTTAGGGTGGGGTGGGGGGGGTTAGGGTGGGGGCGTGGGTTTGGGGTGGGGTGGGGTGGGGTTGGGGTTGGGGTTAGGTTTAGGGTTAGTGTTATGGTTTAAGTTTAAGGTTAGTGTTATGAATTAGGTTTATGGTTTAGGTTTAGGTTTAGGTTTTAGGTTTTAGGTTTTAGGTTTAAGGTTTACGTTTTAGGGTTTAGGGTTTAGGGTTGGGGTTGGGGTTGGGGTTGGGGTTGGGTTTGGGGGTGGGGGTGGGGGTGGGGTCGGGGTTGGGGTTAGGTTTAGGGTTAGTGTTATGGTTTAGGTTTAAGGTTAGTGTTACGAATTAGGTTTATGGTTTAGGTTTTAGGTTTAAGGTTTACGTTTTAGGGTTGGGGCGGGGGTGGGGGTGGGGGATGGGGTGTGGTTGGGGTTAGGTTTAGGTTTAGGGATAGTGTTATGGTTTAGGTTTAAGGTTAGGTTTAGGTTTAGGTTTAGGTCGCTGTCATATGACAATGGAACACGTTCTTTGTTATCATGAACTTTTGGTCGATTTGAAAAAGTTGGAATCGTAAATAACTTCATTAAGAGTGTTCTGTTTACTAGTAGTTTGTATCTATCAGATTGTCTAGTGGTGAATTTTCAAACTTCAACAGAAAACTAAGGAGTGGAATGTTGACTGATCAAAAATTAACACGTAGAAAGTCTAGTTTACTGGAAAATTCACCACTAGACAATCAGAAACTAGATAAAGCTAGAGACAGATCAGATAAAGCCACACTCAACTAGGTAACACCCGCAGGCCACCTTGCTCAGAAACAGTGTCCTAAACCTGTGACAACTGCTGCTCCCCAATGCATTAAAGGGAGAAACCAGCTTGCACCATTGACTACTAGAATTAATCAAAAGTAAATAACCATTTCATTATGGCCTTATCTGAAATTTTACGTTTGAAGCTTGTCTTCTTACATACCTAGCTGGCTGATATGATTGGTACTCGCAGAATGACAATATCTATGTTAATGTATACCCGCAGCAGAAAGGAGTTGCCTTGTCCATTCACTGCCACCTCCACGGTGCAAACTGATATATAATTACAGGCATCCCAAATGAACGAGAAACATCTTAAGAACTGCTACCATCACATTAAACAACACTAAGCCAATGAAAGCCTATGACACTTACCATGGGAAAGCATTCATAATTTTTCCCCAAATAAGAAAAGTTAATAGAGAGCATACCAATGCTTAGCGTACATAAACTCCAACAAAAATTCACAAGAGAAAAAGAGGATAAAAGAATACAAGGTGGTTTATTATTGCTCCTGGAAATTAAAATGTCAATGAACTAACTTGGTGGTCAGCAATTACTGGATAGCCTGTGGTTGTCAATAACTACATGGTTCGGAGAGAAACTGATAGGATTTATTCGATACGAGTTCATAATTTCGCCGATATGAATGTTAATGTTCATAATTTATGGCATTCAATTTCCAGCAAGCATGTAGACACCAGCAAGCATGACCTAACAGTCTGAATAAGTTTAATTTACGTGTGCAAAGCCGCAAGTATAGCCTCCCAAGCATGTAGATATATCATATGGTCAACACATAAACACATTGTTAGATGTTCTCACTAGAGCATCACCCATCACCATCCCTTTGGTGACTAATACTATGCCAGAAACAACTAACAAAATTGCGCAGCATTGGAAAGTACTAATAACAACAACAAAAAGATGAAACCTTCATCTAGATTAAGATAAGCTAAAGCATAGAAAAGCAAAAGGAACAAACGGTGGAAAGCACGCTCACGATGTACAATTTCCCAAGAGAAGAGGATACACACCTATTTCATAAAACACATCATTAACATTAGCTGCGGTTTTGGCAGAGGTCTCCATGAAAAAGAGACCATTCTCCTCAAGATATACATGTGCCTCCACGCAAATCATTCATACGTATATGGAGTCATGAGAAATACTATGGCTCGCAGATCTAATGAATAATGGTTCCATGGAAGATATAGATCAAAATCAAGCTCCCTAAGACTACTGAAACAGCGAAGTTAACTCTACAATTAGAACTTAATCGATAGTAGTTACGTTAATAAGCAAATTTGCGAAAGATTTTCATTAAATCTTTGTCGTGGCTTTCTTTGTTCATTAAATCTCTTGATTGTTAGGTCATGCTTGTTGCCGGTCACCGGGCGTAAGATCTTTTTAATAATTTTTCAAAAGGTATCACCATGCAAACTTTCCCCCAACTTCCCACTCCAAGCCAACTATGAAAACAAGCTTCACGCCCAAAATCTATCTTTTAAACGTAATTATGTTTGGAGTACTTTTTAGTGCTTACAGAGGTTTGGCCACCCTTTTTCTCAAGCACGGAAACCGAGATCATCGAAGACATTAAATTATAAATAGAGACACAAAAGCTTGAAGTATAACAACCAAACATGGCTCTTCAAGACAATCTTTTAACAAAGATACTATAACTTTTTAGCACATGACACATCAAGATAGCAATGTTTTTCCACTAAATAGCAAATGAAACACCGCACTCCAAAATATAGCCTTAAATTTGTTTAGAGCTGCATGTATAGATTCCATCAAAAACAAAAACCTAATTTTCACTACAAAAAACATCCAGCAGACCATGCAATCTGCGGTCCCAATAGAATATAAAAAGAAATGAAGCCAAAAGTATCAGAAGTCAATGCATTCTGCGGTCCATTAATCAGCATCTGCACTCATTTTTCATAACTAAAATGTAAAAAGAATTCAAAATAAGCAAGGGACAGTTTAAGTATTGATGTAAAGAAGGAATTATCCAAAGTATAGCTCTTCAATCTCCTTGGGTTTTAAAGGGGAAAACAGTGAGAAATTTGAGAAATCAAGAAGAAACAAAACAAAACCTAAATTCACAACCCTTATTATATCATATCAATACTCAAATTAAAAATAAAAACTGAAAAAAAGAATGTTTAAATTGGAGAGGAACGCACCTGTTTGGTCGGAGTGAGATACCCGAAGTGAGAGAGGGGGAGAGAGTGAGAGAGAGCGTTGTTTACAAAGTTCACGATGGCGTGAAGAGAGTCGACGCACACGATAGCACGACTGCACTGGCGGTGGATCGGAGATGGCAGGATGGAGGAGAGCGAAGGGCGCCGCTGTTAGAGAGAGGATTGTTTGAGATTAGAGGGAGGGAGTGTTTGAGATTAGGGTAATCGCCGGTCTGTTTGAATAGGGGAGAGATGGGAGGTGGACGCCGGATGGAAGAAGATGAAGGGATTCTCCGATTGTGCGTGATGCTGGTGCGGCGGCTTGGGAGAGGTTGTGCGATGAGAGAGGATAGGAGTGAGTACTGTGAGTTTAGAAAGAGAGAGTGTTGAAATTTTGGGAAAACACATATAGGAATTTTGGGGAAAACCTGAGGGCGGGAGAGGAGAGCGGGAGAGTGAAATAAAATATTTCCAAAAAAAAGTGTATTTTAATATATTTGTTTTATTTGAATTTATTTTATTAAATAGACAAAACAATTTTATTTGAATATTTTCTAAATTTATACTTTCAATTTATAGTTTTTATTTTGCTTGAATTTAATTTAATAAAAACAAGTGTGAGCTGCTCTACGACCCGGTAAACTAGTTAAATATTATTATATTTTATAATATAATATTATTAAATTACCAAATCCAATTTATTTTAATTTACGTTACGCTAAGTTACGTTTACGCTCGCCAGTTAAGTTACGCACGCTAAGTCACGCACGCTACTTCTTGAAATATTTTTGTAAAATCCCTTTGTAAATTAAAATAAAAAAGGCTTTTTGGAATATTTTTGTTTTTGTAAAATCCCTCAGGTGTGTGTGTGTGTATATATAAATAGTAGAAGTTATAATCATTTTAATAAATATATTTATTATTAAATTAATATTTGAAATATTAATTTAATAATATAATATCATTCATTAAATTGATTAGCATCAATATAATTACAAAAATAAAAATATTACACATTACAAGCTTAATTTATAAGCTAGTTAAAGAAGTTAAGTTAATTAACCAAAGTTACGTTATAAATAGAGTGT
>CM028377.1:40524245-40610490 GCA_013146195.2 Codonopsis lanceolata
GCGCATGAGGTCTAGACCAGTATCTCGAGCGGTTCACTAAGGTGCTAGAGCAAGTTCGAGGGGTTGGCCAGAGCGAAGGTGACCCTATGTTTTGGCTGGTTTACTTGAGGGGCGAAGGAGGCTGCGATCGAGGCTAAGCATGCGTGAACCAAAGGCATAGCGGAAATGCTCATGCGAGCACAAATGGTGTCTTTGGGGAGGCGACAAAAGAGAAGAAGAGGAGAGTGGTGAAGTTGTGGGAAATTCTAAGGGAAATGGCCGGGCAGGAAGTGGAGGTTACAATAAAAGCAAGTCTCGGTATGATCGGCCAAAGGAATTTCTTCGCGAATCAGATTTGACTCCACTCAACACATTGCGCAAAGACATAATGTATGAGATAAGAAATGAGCTTCCTAATCCACCTCGCATGAATCCAGCGACTGCCGGCGAAAGGGATCAGACGAAGCGGCGTGCTTATCATGATGATTATGGGCACACGGAGGAGGAATGGCCATTGAAGAAGGCCATTCGAGAAGTTGATCAATGAAGGGCGGCTAGATCGCTTCAAGCGAGATGGAGGCAATAGAGGGAATGCTCCTAGGCGAGAGGCCCCGCCGATCAGGGGGGTGATCAATGTGATAATGGACGAAGAGCCTACTCCGACCCAGCTCGGGAAACAGATATACTCTTTATCCAAAGCGGTGGATCGACCTCCTACTTTGCAAGAGGGGGAACAAGCCATTCAATTTACTCGTAGCGGTGGCGGAGTAGTGTAGACGGCAGGTCCTTGATAGTCTCGGCATTAGTGGATGGGTGGGTCGTGCAGGGATTTTGGTGGACAGGGACATCTTAGAGATGTGATGTACTATTCTTGCTTCCAGGGGCTCGAGTTGAGTGATGATCGGTTAAAACCATATGCTGGGACATTGGAAGGATTCACCAATCACAAGGTCCCCGTTAAAGGTACAGTGGAGCTTGAAGTGTTCATCGGTGAGGGGAGCAAAACGCGAGCAGAAAAGATCACTTTCATGGTGATTGATTTGAAGTCCCCGTATAATATAATCACAGGAGTCTTAGAGCATGGCAAAGTTCAAATGGTGGCATCAATCCCGTCGAGCTAAGTTCTAGCGATCGGGGTCGGGACATTCGTAGCCGACTAGAGCGGTGCTTGGTAGTCAATGCGTGATACCCGGAAGAAGTTGACTTTGGAGGGCAGCCGAGAAGATAGCAGTCGATACTAAGGAAACTTGCGTATCTAATGGGACCATCAGTAGTTGCGATGGTTCAGGAAGATTTTGAGATGGATGCCAGCTCTATGCCGACATTGAAGTCGGGGGAGCAGAGTGAGAATGAAGAAGCTAGGGGTTTGACCGTGAGCCGGGTTGATGTTGAGATTAGTTCATCCTTGCCGACATTGAAGTCGGGGGAGCAAGTTGAACACCGAGATGAAGTGGCCGAGTAAGGCGTTGATAATCCCTGGCCGACATTGACATCGGGGGGATTTGAGAATGAATGAGGTCGGCGAGGCAGAGTGGGCGATCCTTTCTTGAGCATTGGCGTCGGGATCGATTAGAACATGTTAGGAGCCATGGAGTGATCGGGCGATAAAGTTGAGGATCGAAGTGAGAAGGATGAGAAGGTGGAATCACGACACCGCTCCAAATATGCAGAGATGAGCCGGAGTTCACGGCTCGAGGGATGAGCTCGGGGAGCGATAATCATTAGTGCTATCGGGGGAGGAGGTCGAAGTTATTAAATCTTGACATAATTGAAGAGATACATTACCCAACTTGGTTGGCTAATGTAGTCATGGTGAAGAAGTCAACGGCAAGTGGCGAATGTGTGTGGATTTCACGGATCTCAATAAAGCTTGCTTGAAGGGTTGGCTATCCTTTGCCAGTTGACAAGTTGGTGGATGCCATAGCTGGTTTCGAACTTCGAGTTTCATAGATGCCTATTACGGGTATCACAAGTAAAGATAAATGGCGAGGACAAGTCTTTGTGACTTTCGAGCCATGCATAGGAGGGTATACTATTACAAGATGATGCCTTTCGGCTTGAAAAATGCTGGAGCTACTTACCAAAGGATGGTGAACAAGATATTCAGCTCGCAGCTCGGGAGGAATGTTGAAGCATATATCGATGATATGGTGGTCAAGACTAAAGGGCGCTAGCACACAGTGGATTTGGGTGAGACCTTTGCTAATCTTAGGAAGAATAATATGAAGTTAAACCCGAGCAAGTGTGTGTTCGGTGTAAAGGCATGCAAGTTTCTCGGGTTTATGGTGACTGAAAGGGGCATCGAGGCTAATCCCGAGAAAATCAAGGCGTTGGTTACTATGAAGCTTCCTCGCTGCATCAAGGATGTACAGAGGCTCAATGGCAGGGTGATCGCTCTTAGACGATTTATCTCAAGATCGGCAGAAAGGTGTTTGCCTTTCTTCAAGGTTCTTCGAGGTAATAAAGGGTTTGAATGGACGTCTGATTGCCAGAAGGCTTTTGAGGAGCTGGTGAAGTATCTATGGAGTCCTCCTTTATTGAGCAGCCCGGTTTTCGGGGAGAAGTTGTTTGTGTATCTAGCTTGACTGCGAGCATGCTTGTCTGGTTAGGGAAGAATGCAATGTTCAAAAGCCTGTTTATTATGTCTCAAAAGCTCTCACTGATGTAGAGGGAAGATATTTTAATGCAGAAAAATTGGCTTATTCGCTTGTTGTTGCTGCTCGGAAACTTCGAGCTTATTTTTCTGCGCATTCGATTGTTGTGTACACTGATTTTCCTTTGCGAAAGATTTTGCACAAGCCGGACACTTCTGGTCGTCTACTCACGTGGTCGATCGAGTTAACCGAGTTCGATATTGATTATCAACCTCGGCGAGCAGTTAAGGCACAAGCTTTAGTAGATTTTGTGGCTGAAACAAGCTTTAAGGATTTTGGCGAGGAAAAAACACCATCTAAAGCGGCATCGGCGAGTGTACCAGACCCAAAACCACGTCTAGAGTATTGTTGGGAGCTTCATGTTGATGGTTCAGCTAGTAGATTTGGAAGTGGCGCCGGGTTGGTGTTAGTCCCACCCGAGCAAGATGTAGAATTCGAGAAGGCATTGCGCTTCAAATTTCCAGCTTCTAACAATCAAGCCGAGTATGAGGCGTTGATCGCTGGGCTTGAGCTCGTGCAGGATTTGGGGGTGCGAGCACTGGTTGTGTATTGTGACTCCCAGTTGGTGGTGAATCAAGTTAAGGGCGATTATACGGTCCACCATCCGGTCTTGGTTCGTTATTGTACGATGGTGAAGGAAATTTTAAAGGACTTTGATTACTGGGAGCTGGTGAGAATTGCTCGGGAAGATAACATGCGAGCTGATTATTTGTCAAAGATGGCAGAGGATGAAATTCAGTCCTTGCACCCTGGGGTCATGATCGAGCATCTGGATGTGTCGGTTATTGAAAATGAGGCGATCATGGATATTGAGCCAGCTCCAAAGTGTTGGATTGATGATCTCAAGGCTTACATCGAGCAAGGGGTGTTACCCGAGGACAAAAGGGAGGCTAGAACTATCCAAAAGCGATCATGTCGCTATGTCATCTTGGATAACATTCTTTATCGGAGATCCTACACCCGACCTTTGCTGAGATGTGTGCGACCAGAAATGACAGAAGGAATCTTGGGCGAGGTGCATGAAGGCAAATGTGGAGGTCATCCTGGTCAAAGATCATTGGCCGAAAAAGTATTAGCAGCTGGGTTTTACTGGATAACTCTGAGGCGAGATGCCGAGATGTATGTTCGTCGATGTGACAAATATCAGCGGTACGCAGATATACCACGCTTGCCATCTACCGAGCAAACTCCTGTGGTAGCTTCGTGGCCGTTTGACATGTGGGGAATAGATTTAATCGGCCCATTTCATGTGGCTCGCTCGAAGTTCAAATATGCAGTGGTCGCGGTTGACTACTTTACCAAGTGGGTGGAGGCAAAGCCCCTGGCAACCATCAGTGAAGTTAATGTCATTGACTTTGTCCATGAGCATATATGGTGCCGGTTGGGGTTCCGCGAGCAATTGTGTCTGATCATGGGACTCGGTTCTCGGAAAAGTTTACTAAAGCATGCGAGCAGAGCGTGTGAAGCATTGGCAATCATCGGTGGCATACCCTCAAGGCAATGGGCAGGCTGAGGCTGCAAATAAACAAATCCTGCACGTTATAAAACGAAATTTGGAGGATAAGGCAGGAAGATGGGTAGACGAGTTGCCTTCAGCCTTGTGGGCGGTTAGAACGACCATTAGAGGACCAACAGGAGAAACAACTTTCTCTTTAGCTTATGGTTCTGATGCTATGGCTCCGGTGGAAATGTATGTGCCTACTCATAGGGTTTTGCATTATGACATGGAGTCTAATAAGGCAGCTCGGGCGGCTGATCTGGATTTATTGGAGGAAAAACGGTTGGAAGCTAAGATGAGAATGGCTAATTATAAGCAGCGAGCAAAAGCCCACCACGATAAAAGGGTTCGTGGTAGGTCGTTTGCTACGGGGGATTGGGTCCTCCATAAGATTGAGGCAACAGGTCATCGGACTGAGTGGGTAAAACTTTCACCAAATTGGGAAGGGCCTTTTCAGATTTCTAGGATCATTAAGGAAGGCACTTACATGTTGCGAACAGAGGATGGTGATGAGCTGAAACATCCATGGCACGCAGATCATTTAAAGAAATATTACTGGTAATTGGCATTGGCAGTATGTACTTCTTTGATTCTCTATCTTGTGAAAAATGAGTATATCTAAGTTCAGTTGTGTTTTCTCAATTTTGTTTTGAAAATTGATGGTTTTATCTCGATTATTCTCTTTACCGAGCATGAGATGATTTTTTGCTCGATTAATGAGTTGGTGTTCGAGTTAAATGTTTCCTCGATTATCTTTCTTCTTCGAGCATAAAGGGCTTTATGCTCGAGAAGAGAGTTGGTTTGAGGGGTGAGTTTTTCCCGGTTCTCGATTATTCTCTTTTTACGAGCATAGAGAGCTTTATGCTCGTAAAAAGAGTTGGTGTTCGAGTGGGATAGTTTGGTTACTTGTGATTCTTTCTGTGCGAGTAAAGGATATCCTTACTCGGAAAGAAGTTAGACATGGAAAAACATTACTCTTCAAATTATATTAGAAAGCGTGCATGACGGAGCGAAAGCATTCAACCAATAGACAAAGCAAGTAGCAGAATATTACAAACTGTAAGAATAAATTGTTTTTGGAACAAGGCACGAAGGCCAGAAAGGCACGCAGGCCATAATAGTGTTTTTAAGCACTAGGAGCAGCATTGTTGTTCTCGCCTGTTGGGGTTGGTCCGTGGGTTTCTTCGGTAGTAGCTTCCAGAATGGTTACTTCGTCGTCGGCCTGGTTGGGAGAAGTTTCATCCGTTGAGGGGGGAGCTTGGGACCCCCAGATCTGGGTCATTAGCTCGGTTACCGTTGGATCAACGACGGGAGGTGGATTCCATGGAGACAGACCTTTCTCAACATTTGCTTCGGCCAGTGATTCCAATTCATCCTCGTTGAAGGGTACGAGGGCATGACGGGGCAGGCGGGGCGGTGAATAATGGATTGGCACCCCATTCAGCGAGTTGCTCGGGTCGGATCTCCAGCCCGCTGCAAGCAATTTGCCTCAAGATATGGTTCATGCCCTGCAAAAAGAACGGATAGGCTTCACCTTCAACACAGCTAGTGAAGTCGTCAGAGTTCTTATAATCCTCGATGATCTTTTGCTTTTGCTCTTCGTTTGTCAAAGAGCTGGTCTCCATCAACTTTTTTTCGAGATCGGCGACCATGGCGTTGGCGCCTCCAAGCATTCGGCAAGCGAAGCTCTTTGCGCACCCCTATTATATTATTTAAGGCTGTCTCCTCGGACTTTTTGGATAAACTCAGCTGGGACTCCAGAGTTTTCTTCTCGGCTTCAAGCTGCGAGAGTTCAGTCACCTTGCTGGTGAGGTTTTCTTCGGTTGTTTTTAATTCAGCTCGAATCTTTGTTAACTTTTCTTCGTTGGTTCTTTTTTTGGTCGGGCGTTGTTGTTGTTGAGGTTGGTTATCAGGCGTTCATACATCAAGATTGATTTGTTGGCAATCTGCAAGAAAAGATGTTGCTCAGGAGAGAGAGATTGCAAGGAAAATAAGGCTATAGGAAGAAAGCATTACCTCGGTCATGCACATTCCCATTTCGCCAATCAAGATAGAGCTCGTTTGATCGGCATACTTCTTTTGGACTCCACTGTGATGGAGTCGTTTCATCAGACCAAGGCCGGTAGTGGCTTGAAAACCGCTCAGTTTATTGATATTGACATTGTTGAGGTCGGGCACATTGGCAAGCTCTCTAATGAGTGCAGCGGCTTTCGGCTGGTCATCGAGCATGACGAAATTGTCCTTCTGCCAGGAGGGGATGCTCTCCTCGACCATGACTTTTTTGTTCGGCGTCTTGTCCTTCTTGGGCTTTCACTTGGTTCAACATTAATGACATGATGAAGGACGCTTCTGACTTGCGGAATCTTAGGGATAGTAGTTGTTGCAGGTTGGATGGACTCAGGTTGATTGCGTTTTGTCCCGCGGCTGGAAGTGTTGGCGGGGACAGTAGGAAGATTGACAGCAGGCTGGGCTGAAAGATGTTTAGCTCGTTTGTTTGAGCTTTTCTTCGCAGCTTGCATGAATTTGCTGACATCAGTTAATTGCCTCATATCTGCATAAGAGAAAAAGAGCGTTGAAGAAGAGGAAAACATAGATTTGCAAGTCTATTAAAAAGAAAAAAGATGCGATCGAAGTGTTAAGGTCGGCGAAGGAAGGTCGGCAGAGAGCTCCAGTGCGAGCACATTCCTCGAACTCATTAGGGAATTTTTTCCCGTGGCATGAACCCCAGTAGGGATGTGGAACCTCAGGTTCAAGGACGACTCGTGGTTCGATTCCCTCTATGGGCAGGTACGAGATTCCAGCCAGTCGAAGAAGGGTGAGGTCGGAGGTAAGAGTTCGCCAGTCCAATACGAAGTCTTGTCCAGCTCGTCCCTCCTTCGCTCCCAGTAAAGCCCTAAAAGCTTTAGCTATCCTGGGCTCACCATTGCGATAGGCATTCTTATCATGGTCGGGGAGTCCGTAGTAGGTAGGGAGCAAAGGGCCGACCAATGCTCGATTCAACGAGCAAAGCCTTTGAGTCCCAACCATCGACTTTGTTGGGTCCATCATTGAGAAGTTTGAAGTAGTTATGGTTCGACCGACTGCTGATGCGACCAGATTTTTTGTCAAGGGAGAGAAGGAAGAACTTTCGAAACAAGGTCATATCGGGCTCGAACCCGAGCGACCTGCAAGCAACGGTGAAGGAAACTAAGAACCTAACGGTAGTTAGGGTTAAGTCGCAAGGGAGAGTATTGGAAGCGTTTAGTAATTCAACAATAAACGGGTCGAGAGGGAGACGAAGCCCAACAAGAAAGAAATCAAAATAGAACACCATCTTGTCCCCTTGGAAATTATGGCCTTTGGTGTCTATGTCCAAGTCGAAGGCACGGACTCGGTAGTGTTGTGGGTTAATTCCTAGGGAGTATAACCAGGTGCTAACTTCTTCTTCGGAATTCAAATCTTCCCATCTAATGGAAGCAGGAGAGAATGGAGCAATAGGAATGGAGGAAGTTCGACTGGATCCAGGCAGTTGATTGTTCGGATAAGAAGGAATTTCTACTTGTGTTGGTTCAGAAGAATTGTGGAAACCACCGTCTATAGTTTGCTCGCCCGATTGCGCAGCTCTTCGTCGGCGAGGAATCAGTGTAGCTTCCTCTTGCTCGCTTTCTTCATAGCTTGAACTCAAAGATGGTGGGTCTTTTACTGGAACTCCGTGGTCGTAACTCTGACCTTCAATCTCAGACAACGTATCCTCGCTAGACATCTACGGGGAAAGAGGAATCGAGGGACACGTTAAAACCCTAGCCAGTCTGGGAGTGAAAACGTAAGTAAAATTGAAAATTGTGGTGAAATTGGGCTAAGGGATTGATGAACAGGGCACCAATCCCGGATTCCTCGATTTCCATGGTTTAGGACAAAAACAATGGGGCGGTAGAAGAAAGTGAAGCCCGTAAATCAATTGTTTAGAGGATTGAAGGATTCAGAAACCTTAATTAGGGGTGAAATGGGCGCAAAGTAAAAGAAAAGCAAAAACGAAGAGGGAGGAATACCTGTTTTATGGGTTTCGGAGTTCCTGAAATTGATGAAGACTGGATTTGGATGCAAGAATTTGCTCTGGCTGCAGATAAGAAGATCGTTCTTCACTTGAAGCTCTGTGAGTGTTTGAGAGTGGTAAAGTTTGGAATGGAAGGGATTTCAGCTTTTTAAATCAAAAGAAGCCGTCGGTTGAAAATCCTTCATCATTAGGGTTCGGTGACCGAAGTTCAGTTGACGGCGTAATATTTAATGCGCTGTGGAAAAATGGGTCTGTCTCTTCACAAACTGACGGCTGGCGGCTCAGTTTTTGGGTACAGTTTCCTAAAGTGCCTTTTGGGTAACCGTGCATTCAGATTTTGGCTCCAAGATTATTTGGATCACATATTTGAAAGATTTGATTATTCTGGAAAGTGCTCTTTGAATTTTTTAAGCTTCTCCTCGTCACAAGCATGAATACTCGGTGAAACAAGGAGTAGGGGGCTACTGAACTGCCCGGCCCAATAGGCCCAAGCCAGGGGTCACGTGTCAGGCAGACCAATGATATCCGAGCAAGCGAGCAAAATATTGAGCTTTGTTAAGATGCTAGCGAGTTGGGGGCTTAACCAGCGAGCATAACTGAGGTGCGAGCATGACCTGTTATGCTCGCCCATGTGAAGGCTGACATCAATTGAGGACAGTTATGTCCGAGCAAGAGTTCCCGTTAAGTTGAAGACGGTTATGTCCGGGAAATTCTCCATTTAAACCGTTATCATTAATGGTTCAATTAATGTGCCCGTCATTGAAGGCCACGATCATTCATGGGTAGTTATTAACCATTATGGGCAGTTATTAACAGTTACTGGCAGTTATACCCTCCGGCAGGTATAAAAACCTAGGGAAATGAAGGAGAAAGGTACGCGCAATCTTATTCTCTAGCTAAAACCCTGTCAAATTGGCTACTCATTTATTGAATCTTGTACTGATTCTTACGCCGGAGGGCCTTTGCAGGGAGAGCCCCTGCCTAGTTTATGGTTGTTCATTCTTATTGCAGAGTTGGACTGTGAGGATTAAAGGACACGTTGAAAGCCAGGTGTTCAGATTGGGCTTATACAGTGCATCCTAATTTCTTGGACGCATCAGTTTTAATTTAAACCCAATTTAATTAATAAACTGTGTTTAAATTATTGTAGTTTTTTTATTGTAAAATTTGTTAAATTAAATTTAACAAAAAAATAAAAAATTTAAATTAGGTTAAGGGTATTTTGGTCAAATATATTTTCAAAAGTGTTGTATTAAGTATTTTATAGGTGTTGTATTAAGTATACCTTTTTCCTAATTCAAGGTTTAGTTGTAAGAAAAGTTGTAGGATTAGTGGTAAAAATATCATTTTTCTAAAAAAATATACTTACAATTTCTATAATACTTCATATTTACTCTCCATATTTGTTGTAACCACATCTTTATATTTAACTATTTTTGTAATTATAATTAATTTTAATGATATTAATATATTATTTAATAATTAGACTTTTCAAATCCGGACGAGTGAAATGGTCTTATAAGTCTTATAAATATGGAGTAATTAAACGAATGTTGTCAAATGTTGAAGCGAATGGTATGTTAGACATTTTGAATAAAGAAAACATAGCCACAGTACTGGTGAACAAACCTAGATTTGGCGACGGAGCAATTAACCACCTCCGGCTCCGGAGGTGGATTCTGAGAAACAAATTAAGGAAACAACTGAAGGAATGTCTTATGGAGAAAGGAAAGTCTTACTGGGGAGAGAGGATACAAAGCAATCATGAGAAAGATACCGACTTTAAGAATCCTTTTCCTGAACCATCTCGGAAAGGAAACCAAAATCAATCAAAAGCCAACGGATTTGCTATGCTTAAGGTTACGGCCTTCCTGAGAAACTGAGTCGCACACAACATCTATCTATCGCTCTATCCTTCCCGACTTGGTGAGTATCCTCTCTCTCTCTCTCTCTCTCTCTCTCACACACACACACACACACACAGTATAAATTCTGATACGATCAGGTGCTGTCCTTTTTGTTTGATTTATCATCTTCTTCTTCTACATCTTGTACATATTTTAGTAGTTTAATAATTGATCATATATACATAGATATGTATATATGTATGTGGAGTACATGTATTATTAGTATTAACTAACTATAATTGGAAGTGGATCATGGTGGGCGGCATCAAACTTCGTCACTGCATACATACCCTGGACGTCTGTGTTTTTGTTTCACTAATGGCTAAAGCTTAGGAAAGAGGACCTTTGGGGAATTTTATGTAAGACGGATCCTTTTGATTCGACCCACCGTGTGTTGGTGGGTTGAGTTGTGAGAGAGCGGGCTGCGTCTTGCGAATTACGATCCATAATATGTCTTACAAGATACTTATTCTTCACTAATAACCCCTACAAGTTAACCATCAACATATTTTCGATTCTTAGGATTGCAATTCTAACTCTTCTCTAAAATTAAAAACTTACGATCATACCCTGACACACTGCCTTCCACATCTGTGTTGTTTCAGGTGAGTGATTGCTTTCTGTAACAATTCCTACGCATTTCTTCTCCAATTATCCTCCACTGGGCAAAAATGGTTCGGCCACGAAAGGCTGCCAAGCTAACAGTAAGAAGACACTTCTTGTCGATTGTCTGCAGCCTATTATTGATCAAAATCACTTTTTATCATAATTTGCTGTTTGTTCTTGGTATATTGGCAGAGAAACAAGGATCAACTGACTCAACTACCCGATGCCATTCTTCACACAATCATTTCTAAGCTGACATTGAAGGAGGCCGTAAGAACTAGCTTACTGTCAAAAAGTTGGAGATGCATCTGGACTATTCACCCCAACCTATTATTTAATCCTGTTGATACACTTGGAAGCTCCTTTTACTCTTATTCCATATCTGTACTGCAACCTTATGCTGAATCCAATGAGCAACTTCAGAGGTGTAAATTTATTGAACGGGTTGATCGTATTATGCACCAACGCTGCCTGGGTCCAAAGATAGACTCATTAACACTTCATTTCAATCTGAAGGAAGATTGTGCTTCAGACATCAATAGGTGGATCAGTTCTGCGGTTTTAAAGGGAGTTGAGAAACTCGACCTTGATTTATCCGACTGGACTAGTTTTGATGTCAACCATGGATTGTATCAACAGTATAACTTTTGTTTTTCGATTCTCTTTCCTTGTGGAAAACATTCTACTGTAAAGTATCTGCAGTTATCCTCCTGCAGCCTCCGTCTTATTCCATGTTCAAATCATCTTACCTCTCTGATCACAGTGGTACTTCAAGATGTAAGTATCAGCGATCAACAAATGGAGTGGTTTTTGTCAATTTGTTCCTCTCTTCAGAGGCTTAGTTTGGATAATTGCAAGGATCTAGTCATTGTTAATCTTGCGGTTCCAAGCCTTCGGCTCGTGTTTTTGAGTGTGAAAAATTGTTTACGAGTGAAGAGTATAAACATCCGCGCACTGGATCTTGTTACGTTAGATTACAGTGGTGACCCAGTGAGGTTCTCCTTCGAAAGAGTTCCGAGGTTGTCTCAAGTGTTTCTGACTTTCTCTGGAAAGAGAAGAGTAGACGGTGTCGACTATGCTCTCTCAAGACTTGCTTATGATCTACCTCAATTGGAAACTCTAAATCTTGTCTCGATACTGTGTTTAAAGGTAATTCAATATTTTCTGCAAATTTTTTGCCTTTTGGTTTCATAAATTGTTTCTGCCTTCTGTTTAGACTTTAGATCTGACTTCATATTGTTGCTGTTTTAGACTCTAAGGTTGCCGGAAATGGTGCCCAAGTTCACCAATATTAAGCAATTTGTGTTGACCGTTTTTCCTTTTGAAGATGAAGATAAACTCTCTTGGATCAGTTATGTTCTGAAGGCATTCCCTTTGTTGCAGAAGCTGCAATTAAACGTGAGTGAATGTCTTGACTCTTCTTTATTTAGGAATACAGGTCACCTCGGAAAACCTCGTCTCCCCAATCATAATTTGTTCTTGGTAATTTGTTTGCAAAAACCATTCTTGATTATTTTTTTTGGTGGCAGTTGTTTTCCCCAAACTTTGTCATACCACACAAGGGAGTTAGTCGGTGTCCATCTGAATGCCGTCATAAGTCTGTTTGTGAACTGGAAGTGAACGGGTTCGGGGGGAACGAGCATGAACGGGAGCTTTTGAGTTATTTACTAGTAAACTTGGTTGGGCTGGAAAGGTTGGTGGTTAATCCGTGCCAGAAGTTGTACAAAGGATTCTACAACTGGGATTATGAACAAGTGAGCCCGTGGTACAAATTGAGTGAGGAGAGCATTGCATGGCTTCTTGGTGCTGTTCCGCAGACTGTTGATCTTCAGATTAGGTGAGAGAGATTGTTTTTGTTGTTTGTAACTTGCTTATAGAAGATGAGATGTAAAGCAAACTAGTATTAATCCTTGTACCATTCCTAATACGTATTGCGGTTTTTTGGAGTGATTTTTGACTTTTAGCTTAAAATAAGTTATATTTAAAGTTTTTGTTTCAGCTTATAATCTAAAAGTCAATAAGTTAGGTACAACACTCTTTTATGCATTAAAAAAATAAAGTCAAAATTTTAAGTTTCTTTAGTTTATTGAAAACACAAAGACAACTATTCATTAATAAACTTTTGATTATTATAATTTTACTCATTTCTCATAAATACATAAAAAGAGTTAGGAATATTAATTTCAAGATTTTTTTAAAAAAATAAACATTTAATGCGGGATAAGAAATATTATAAATTATTTATTCATTTTGTTATAGGGTAAATATTTTCAACCTCCTCATATTTGACTACTCATATTTAAAAAATTGACAAGAAAATAATAAAAGTTAAGAGTAAAAGACTAAACTCACTAATGGTGTATAAAATAGTTACATATTCTTTTTGTTTCGTGCAAAGAGTTGTTGTTTGAAAATAAGTTTTTTAAGAAAGTAACAATTTTAGTTGCCCATTAGTAATATAATGTCACTTTTATGGGTTAATTTTTAAAAGTGAACTTTTTAAGTGAAACATCTCATTGTAGAATAGTGGATTCTTTGCTGGAATGGAAGGAGTTGAAAGATCAATAGTAGCTAGGATTCAGAGAAACTGTCGATGCAGCTGCATCGACCAGAAAATCAAATATGTAAACAGCGGAAGATTTAAACAATTAAAGCAATAATAAACATAGAAGTTTATCAAACAATCTACAAGCTATACTTGTAGATTCAACCTTATGGCCAAAAAGATTTCACTAAAAAGATTATGTGTAACAAAATAAATTGTTGAAATCACCAAAATACCAAACCTCTCATAAGACAACAAGTGGAAAACTCACAAAAACAAGGTATAGAAAACGTGAGATTAAAAAATAAACTTCCTAATAACTTAGGAAAGCAAACAGTAAAAACAGCAATGCAGCTTGCGATGAAGTTGCATCCGGAGCTACATCCAAATTCTGAACATCTCTCAGTTTCTTCTCTTTATGTAATCTATTTGTTTTAGCTTCTATCAACCTCTATTGTCTGTCCGAAATCTTCACATATATATGTGCTTGAAGAAGAGTCCTACACAAATGGAAAAACCAAAGACTCAAAGGAAATAAATGATTAGGAAATAAATTAATTTGTTTCCAAATATAGTTTTCTAATTTAAGTCAAAGAATCTATCATACACAAATAAGAATCTAACAACTTCAAGGAAACATAATATTAGTAAATAAAAGATTTGTTTTCTAAATTAGTTTCCTAATTTAATTTAAGGATCTTATCAAATATTTTGTCCAATTTAATTATGGACTCTTGAGAACTTTTAGAAGGGATTAATTATGGTAAATACTTACCATAGCTTTAGAATCAAGAAAGTTATTAAATATGGTAATTTCTTATCATTATTTTTGGACCAAAAAAGGATACAACAATAAAATCAATTGAGGATAATAGGACGATCATATTTTACCCTTACAGGAGCATTTATTTATTGTTTTAAGTATGATTAAATAAAGGAATACTAATTAAATATTATCTCATGTTCAGTTTTTTAAGATAAGTGTGAGACTTCTTTCCTTATTTGAAAATTTAGGGTTTATGGTAAATTTGTACTAAATAAACAATTTTCAGTTTATTTAACAAGTATAGTCATAAAGCGCATTTCAACGGCAACAAACAACGTATCATCAAATCAGCCATACATCATTCAGTTAACAGTTTAGGCTACTAGCCACCAGCCGCCGGCCGCGACAAACGAGGCTTATGTAGTATATATTTGTTCAATTGCTTTTCAAGCTTAGTCTCGAGTGAGCTATCTAGGACTAGGAGGATGATCTGAATAATATGTATAGCCAGTAGCGTGAATGAGGGAAAGTTGAGGGAAGGTATTAAAAACTGCAAGTGAATTGATCAATGTATTGGTGGTCCATGATTCATGGATCGTGACTCGTGAGTCGTTACCTGACCGAGTCCCGACCCACCACCAAAACCCAAATCCAAATCCAAATAACAAAAATAGCAATAAAGATTTGCTCCCAAAATCTGACATTGGAATGACTGTCAGAGTAAGCTACACTGTACCTATTAGTACCAAACATCCCTTCCCCCATTCGAGCAACTGAAATAATACTCCAATCCATCCGGTCTACCTAAGGCTGTTCAGCCAGCGTAGTTGGAATACAATTCTAGTAATATGCTACACATTGGATGGGTAGAGCAAAATATATAAACTCACACGTACTATCACATCCAAAGATCGTGATTACACGTCTCATGAGGGGTGAAGAACAAAACCGAAAATAAATCCAAATCAAGATTTTTTTTTCCAAACAAAAAGGACCCAAAATGTTATACTCCCTCCATCTCTAAATAATTGTCCTGCTTGACCCGGCGCACAGTTTAAGAAAAAGTAATTGACTTGATTATTTATATTGGTTTAATGTGTAGTTTCCATTAATGTCCATATATATGTGGTCCATAATTAAAGTAGAGTGAAAAAGTAAGGGTAAAGTGGTAAAAGTGATGTTCTAAAAAGGTAAGTTTCAAAGTGGACAATTATTTTGGGACGGACGAAAAAGGAAAGAAGAACGATAATTTAGGGACGGAGGGAGTACATAATACAACTGGTTATGAGTACATCATAATAACTATCCTCTTGATGTATACGTACACACCAAACCTCTTTAGCCCAATACTTACAAACCGACAAAAGCTTACACACTCTATCTCTATTACACAATAGTTGAAAATATAACAGGTTCAAGAGCAAGTTGATTCCATGGATCAACTTTTCAACTCTTAACTGAAAGATTCGAGTCACTCTCCAAGCCTCCTTCAAACTATTATCCGAAAGGGAGAAAATGGAAAGGGTGAGCACAAATTATCAAGTAAATGAACATGTCAACATTAAAGTAAGTAACAATATATCAAAGGTGTATCGAAATATATGCACTAGCTTAACCAATCTGATAACAAAAGTTGTGAACAAAACAAAACAGTCAATATTTTCCCGTTGAAGGAGAAGGGACAAAAGAATGATCAACAAAGATATCAAGTCAAATTTCATAACACATGAGACCAAATGCCCAAATCTGCAAACAATCGATTCAAATATCAAAGTGTCACCGCAAATGCTATTTTGACCAAGAGCCGCAAATACAATATCAATAATTACCTTACTTGTAATAACAACTAGTAGTAATACAAACTAACACCATTATCTACTGGAGCCAAAACTAAACACAATTAACACCAATTAATCGATTAACTTTCTATTACTCATTAACAATTTAGTAGGATACTGTAATACCCTAATCCCACATCGGGTAGATGTGAGACTTGTGTTTGATTTATAAGATAGTCATGCGCTACTACTGGGCACCAACATCATCCATGGACTTTTTGATTCGACTTGTGGTGGGCACGATGACCTTTAGTGTGTGGGCTACAGCGCAGCTTTCGGACTCGGGCGTTCTGAGATACTATACTAACTTATGCAACCCAAGCAACACATTTAAACTTAGGGTCAAAACTTTTTTTTTTTTTTTTACTTTTTTTTTAAATATTATTTTTAATGCCTTGAAATGCTACAATTATACATATATGATTCCTTTGGTATGGCTCGAATAATTGGTGCCTCTGGGGAGGCTTTGAACACCCGACCTCTCGGTTGAGAGTAGTTAAGTCCCAGGGTGCCTCTGGTAGGGCTTGAATACTCAACCTCTCCGTTAAGATAAGTGAGTAGTTAAATGGGGCATTTGGATAAGGCTTGAACAACAACGATGCCTCGAAGAGGCTTGAACACCCGACCTCTGAGTTGTAAAGTCCAGGGTGTCTCTAGTGAGACTCGAACACCCAACCTCTCCGTTAGGAGAAGTGAGCAGTACCAGTTGAGCTAGAGCTCGTTGGTAATGTACACGTAACACAACTTAGGGTTAAAACTAATGTACACGTAACACAACTAAATAATGCACATAAAAGTGAACTAAATAGTCGGGTATCACACGTACCTACGTTCAACTGCAAATACTTTGTTGGTCCTTAAATTATTGTCATGTTTTTGACATGCTTGGATTAAGAAAAACAATTGACTCAATTGTTAATATTAGTATATTTGTGATTTTCAACTTTTACTCTTATTTGAAATGAATAAGATGCCTAATTCCTTCCAAAATTTTGAATAATTGTGAATATTCATGAAAATTTAAGCAACTCAAATTCCATCCAATCAAGGACGGGTCACTTAAGTTAAGCAGCAATTAAATGACAAAATGGTAAAAATGTTTTTGACTAAGATTGGCCCGGATGTCAAAGAGAAAAGATTTGAAAAAAGAATGGTACAAATAAAACAATATTTTTGGAAAAGTGAAAAACAAAAACAGAACAATAATTTAAGGACCGAAAGAGTACGAGCTAAGTATCTATTATTAGAGTTCATTCAAATTTGTAATTCAATTTTTAATTAGGTTTCACTGCCGCCTACACAATTTAAAATTTTTCTCTTTAAGAATTTATTTTCCCAATAGTTTTCATTATTATATGGGTCTTACTACCACATCATCCACTTTATTTACACTATTAAATTAATTAATTCATATATTATTTTATAAATAAATTAATTCGTTTATAATTTTAATGAATATATCATAATTTCAAATATTATTTATAAATAAAATAAATAAATCCTGTTTATAATATTAACTAGTTTTTTTAACTCGTGCGTTAAACGTACGTCAATTAAATCGTACATAAACAAAATAATGAGGATCAATTTATTAATAATTATACATATGTATATCACTAATCATTATAGATTCTAAAAAAATTCCTTATACACAATATTTGTTGTCTTATTAGTTGGTTTTTCATCTTCACCGCATATCAATATCTTAAAACCTAAATAATTTGTTACTCTATAAACTACGACATATAACTGTCAATGGTTAAATACTGAGGTTTTTTTTTAAAAAAGACCTATGTGCAATTATTGACTTTGACACTTGTTAATTGTCATTGCATATGATACCAGCAATATTATGTAAATTATCTTCTCTGGAACTTGAAAAGCAATATTACATCGGATAAAGTTAATAATAATCTTGGGATAAAAATATTTTCTTCAACATTGCTTCCTTTCAAAAATTATGCTTCAACAATGTGATCCCCAAGATTTATGATTCTTAGTCTTGTTCCATTGCAGAACCCTACAACATGGACCACATGGTCAATGTTTCTCAATAACATTACTGGAACACTAATTTCAAGTGTCAATTCATAAAACTCCGAACACTTTATACTATTTTAATGAATGTTTTTTCGTGTTGTATTTTCAAACATGTTACGCGAGCAATCGTAAAGTCTCCGTTTGGCCGGGATAAATACCTTTAATTATGCGAGCAATATCGATGGCGGGGTCAATGTTTGACACCAAGTAAGTTATCATTGGATCATTCGGAAACTAATTTCAAGTGTCAATTCATTTATTCAAAACTCCGAACAAATTGTGAACTTATTGTACTAATTATTATTCAAAAACTACGATAATGAATATTTTCAAAAACTTAAATTTTTTCAGCCCTGCAAATAGAATCTGAACTCAAATAAGTTATTCCTTTTGAATGATTACTTTTATTAAATTATATTTGTATTTTATGAATAAAGAAATTTCTGAAAAGAAAATAAGCTAAAATCAAAATAACGAAATTATTTTTACCGTGAACTATTATTTTTGTTTTCTAAGTTATTTTGATTTTAATAACTTCTATTATATATTTTTTGTTTTATTGACTTCATAACTATTATTTTTGTTTTATTTATAAGAATTAGTTTTAAGGAAAATTTTTGTTACGTAATTTTTTATAATTATTTTGCTAACCTCAATTTAAATTGTTTTGTTTTATTGACTATGTAACAATTATTTTTGTTCCATCAATTTTTTTATTTTACTAATGCATTTTTTTACATAACTATTTTTAAGAATTTGTTTTAAAATTTTCTCCGTAAATTATTTTTATAATTTTACTAATCTCAGTTTAAATTATTTTTGTTTTATTAACTCTGTAACTATTATTTTTGTTCCATCAAATATTTTTATTTAACTAATGTATTTTTGTTTTACATAGCTATTTTAAAGAATTTGTTTTAAAATTTTGTTCCGTAAATTATTTTTATTATTTTAGTAACACTAGTTTAAATTGTTTTTGTTTTTATTGACTTTGTAAATAGTATTTTTGTTCCATCAAATATTTTTATTTTACTAACGTAGTTTTGTTTTACATATATATTTTAAAGAATTTGTTTTAAAATTTATTTCCGTAAATTATTTTATTTTACCAACCTCCGCATTAGATTATTTTTGTTTTGTTGATTCTGTAACTTTTATTTTTATAGTGGCTTGTTCCATAAATTATTTTTATTTTACCAACCTCTTATATTTTTATTTTATTGATTCCATAACTATTATTTTTGTTTTAGTTACTATTTTTTATGTTTAAAGAGAGAAAAATGTTTAAACATAATTAAAAGAGAGAAGATGGTGGCAATGAGAGAGAAAATAGGGAGGAGGTGGGAGAGAGATAGAGAATACAACCATAGAAAATAGGAGAGAAAAAAAGTGAAATGATAACTATATATATATATATATATATATATATATATATATATATATATATATATATATATATAGTATTATTAAGTATTTCAAATAAATTTTAAAACAAATATATTAATTTATAGTTTTCTTTAAAATATTACTCCATCTGTCCCAAAATTATTATTTTGCTTTCACTTTTCGTCCGTCTTAAAATAATTGTCTTGTTTGAAACTTTTCTTTTTAATACAAAACTTTTACCACTTTACCTTTACTTTTCATCATACTTTAATTACAAGCCACGTATAAATGAGCTTTAAAGTAAACTACACATCAAACTAATATTAATAATCCAATCAATTGTATTTTCTTAAACCGTGCGTCAAGTCAACCTAGACGATAATTTTGGGACGAAGGGAATACATATTAAGCAAACACTTCATACAAATAACAAATACTTCTAACAAACAAAATAACACTTCTTAAAATAACAAATAAGAAAATTTAGCCATAACACAAATGAAATTTAGTCATCACTAGTTGTTACCGTAACTGACACATTTATGCTCAATCAAGTTGGATCAAAATTGATAATGTCGATTGCTATCACGTAGCCCGTTATTTCGCTGCAAATATTCTAGGAATCCTTAGGTTGACCCATGGTTGGCTTGTGCGGTAGGGGCATCTCTGTATCATCAGCCCATTTTGTAACCTGATTACCCTCATCCTCGACAATCATGTTGCGTAGAATAATGTATGTTAGCATAATTTCTTTCAACTTATCTTTATACCAAAATGAGCAGGACCTCGTATAATGGCTCACCTTGATTGAAGCACTTCAAATGTTCGTTTGACATTTTTTCTTGCAACATCTTGTAAATTGGCTTTGCCAAACAACTTAGCAGTTTTTCTATTCTCAATGTATACAATCAAGACTTCCTAGTTCCTAACATACCTGGAAATTTGTGCTTTGCTCGTACATTTGAAAAAAACGTTGTGTATAATTAGTATTTGGTATTCTCAAGTATTGACCTCTAAACAATTCAATAACACATCAACACAAGTTGAACATGTAATCGATGACCGTTGTTTCACACAATCGGAGGTGCTCGTCGAGATGGTCGACTGGAGCTCCATAAGCCGATTGACGGATAGCCGTCGTGCATTTTTTAAGTGGTGATATACCTCTTCTTCTTGTTATATCGTACCTCATTTGAAAATATCGTGAATGATTCTCCAATGCAGTAACTAAGTGAATGAATAAGTTTTTATGCATTCGGAAGCGTCGTCGGAATATGTTATCGGGATAAAGCTGAGTTGAGAAGTAATCATTGGCAAGTTTGAAAAGTCAAGTAATTAAGGAACATTACTCGACGAATTCTCAATAGTTGGACAAATTTGAAAATTTGGGAAATTTTGTGCACCTTGAAAATTCCCAAAATTCAGAAAATTTGATTTTTTTTTAATAATGGGGAATTTTGGATAGTTGGGAAAATTTGGTAGGTATTGGGGATTGGCGAAAACTAAGAATATTGAACATTCTTAGGAATACGAGATTTTGAGGAATTTTGATTTTTCTTCAACATTTGAAGAATTCAATAAATGCCTAAAATGATTACCATAATTTCCATCCATTTGTGATTTTAAAAAAATTAAAATTGTAACGAGAATGACGAGTGAATTTTTAGAAAAGAGAATGAAGTAAATTTTTAGAAGAGATAATAAAGTAAGATAGAAGATTGGAGGATTATTTATAGATAGGAGATTGATTATTTAAAAAAATAAAGTTGTTTCAACGATCAAAAAGACAAAAAGAAAATTGAAAACACAACAACAACGGTGACAAAAATAAAAACCTGAAAACCACTTTTTACAAAAAAAAACTCGAACTAACGATCATTTAAAAAAATCAATTCAAACAAGAGAGCGGACATATGCTGCTGCCCCCTTCACGCGTAATTCTGGAGCATGGGACACACACATCTTACTGAAGAGGGCAGTGCGCCTCACTCTTTGAGAAGTCAATTGTCACTCTTTTGCCCAAAAAATTCTTATTTTTACTGATTTAGGAATTGTTTGGAGAATTTTGCCTTAAGAATTTGGCCCCAATGGTTAAAATTTGGGTAAGAATCACCCAAAAGAGGTGCTCTTAATATGGAAAATAAAAGAATATAAGCACTTAATACAACACCTATGAAATACTTAATACAACACTTTTAAAAAACAAATTGGACCAAATTCCCCTTTCCCATTTTTTTAAATGAAAAAAAAATGTAGGTTGGGCTGGGGGACTGCCCAGCCAGTAGTGGGGTGGGTTGGGTTGGGGGGGAGGGATTGCCCAATCAGCAATCGGTGGGCTGGGCTCGGGGAGGGGCGGGGAGGGCGGTCGATGGGTCGACGGCAAGGGGCATCTGGGGAGTGGGTTGGGTGGGAGGCTCGGAGGAAGGACAAGAGCTGGGTGGAGGCGGAGGAAGGGGCTGGGTGGGAGGGCAAGGGCCAGTGGATTGGGCGGAAGTTGGGTAGAGGAAGGTGGTGGTGGCAGCAGACGACGGTGTTTTAAAAAAAATAATTTTTGTTGTTGTTTATATATATATATGTGTGTGTGTGTGTGTGTGTGTGTGTGTGAATGACTAAGGGTAATATAATATTTCCATCCCTTAAAAATATTGTATTAAGTATTTGATAGGTATTGTATTAATTGTGCCCGTGCCCATGGCACGGCGTGAGTAGGGGAGGATGTCAGTGTTGGATGGTGTCAATATATATTTAAATAAATCAATATATGTTTTAATCATGTTTCAAAAAGAATCTAAAATAACAAATTGAAAATGAAGACCTCTCGGTAATCAATTAAAACAATATGATCATTCAACAGTCGAGAAAAAAAAAACTTTCTTTTGTAATTTTTTTTAAGGAAATAGGGGCGGTACTTTTCTAGATTTTATTAATAAAAATAAAATTATAAATTTGAAGGGGACAATCAGTCTTGCTCATGTCACATTGAACAATCGAAACATGAAATTTCACAATTCCACGACCATCGGGCAATGCAGAACCAAGTGATTTATGCTCTTCTCACACTCCTTGTACATATAACATCTGTTAACATATATAATCTCTTTTTTCCTCAGGTTATCACCGGTTGGAATAGCCACATTTGCCACTTCCCACGCAAAAAAAGGCTACTCGGTTTGGAGCTACACTTCCATGGGAACATAAGTCCATCTCTTTCTAATGGCTTTAAATAGTAACCTTTGAATAAAACAAATAGTCTAAAATTACTCTATCAAGGATGAAAACTTTAGCCCCACTTTTCACTCTCTTCAGAAAGAACCTTAATCTAATATTCTAACTAGTTTTATACCCGTGCGTTAAACGCACGGACATATATATTTTTCAATCAAATTATACCCAATTAAATTATAATCAAACAAAATGAAGACAAAAAAACAAAACTAAAAGAAGATATTATTTCAATGAGTAGAAAAATATCATTTGATTCATTTGATTAAATATTAATATGAAAATAAAGAAACATATGTGTCAGTTGAATATCTGTCAAAAGAGACTGATCCAATTTTTACCATATTCTTTTCAAACTCTTAAAAGACAAAAAAATATATAAATGGGTCTGACGTGTTCATAACCCGACACATATTAATTAAATGACAAAACTTACTCTAAACAAATTTAATTGATGATAATCGATTGAAAATTGACTCAAATAATTCTATTTGTACTGATTTAAGCCTGTTTATGGCTTATTTCAATATCAATAATCAATAACAGTTACAAAGACAAATTTAATTTATTGGCTTTGTTACTTCGCTCCACTTACGGATATAATTAAAACGACATCATTTTAGAGTAGATATATATATATATATATATTAAAAACTCTTATCTTGAGTTTCGCTGCTTCTTATCATGATATTTATTCCAGCAATCTTGCTCTCTCATCGAAGAAAAAACAAACTATTAACCCAACTTATGGAACCAAGTCACATTTTTGTTTTTCTTCTTCACTCCTTTTACTCATTATTCCTCTCTCTATTCTCTATCCTCGAAAATATAGAACTCTATAAAAGGGGATCATCAAGGTAACTTTCAAACTGAGATTACTTGGGCACTCTACAATTTGATGTAAATCTAATTACTTTTTGAACATAACGACAAATCAATTCGTTCATGATTAAATGGTTGGGGTTTTTTTTAAAGAGAGGTAACTTTGCATTTGCGAAACATTTCGTCTTTGTTAGAGGAAAAATTATGTTGTAATATTGTTTGTTTCGTTTTGTTATTTACCATTATATAGTTCTTGTTACTTGAAGTATTTGTTAAATTTTATTTATTTCAAATCGATATATTTTTTAGATCTGTCGGTCATTTATAATTAATCATGTGCATTCGTGTTTTAGATGAACTTTTGATGATTTTTAAATTTTGAATATGATGAAATGGACAACAAAATTATAAATCTATATATTTTTGTTGGTCAATCATATATTTAATATCAATAATGAGTATTTGTAATTTTGTTCATAATATTTCTTTTAAGGATTTTGATCCGATGAAATAGACAAAAAATTCATAAATAAAATCATATATAAATATACACACACACAGATTAGTCATTCAGTAAAAAAAAAAAAAAAAGGTGATTCAGTTAGAATTAATTGTGAGTATTTGTGATTCCTTTCAATGAAATTTCTTGCACAAAGTCATCCATGATTTTTTTGAAATTTTTTTGGCAACAATGGAAAACTAATGGTTGTATGCATAAAAGGTGGTGTTTGGATAACAAAGCAATGAATGCAATGGTTCTAGTTCCTAGGCTCTAGTTTCAAGGAGTTATAGGTATTTAAATTTGTATTATTTAATTATAGGATTCATTAAATGTTTGTTATAAATAGGGGTTACTATTTTAGGGATGCAAATTTTGGCGGAAAATTACTATTTTTAGACTACCTAGGCTTTATATATATATATATAGATAGATTTTTAAGGATTTTTTTATATCAAGGACCACAATGTCACTACAAACCCACATAACCAAGGTCTCTACCACTATAGAAGAAAACTCTTTTAGAAAAGAATACAAAAAAGGTTCCTTGTAGCATCCACAATGGAATTTTAGTTTTTATATTTAACCAAGAGGATTTACCTTAACATATATAAGATTCTTGTACAGCTCCGGATCCAATGATGATAATTCATCAATAAAACTATAGCAGCCTAACAATTTCTGAATACTATCAATCCCTCATAAAGTGCCTAAAACTATAGCAGCCTAAAACTATAACATCCTAACAACATGCGAAAAGCAATAATCTAGCAATATTCCTTCATAAAGTGCTTTCCCGACAACTTTTCCAAGAAACTCAATCATCTGTATACCATTATCTAAATATCTTGTTGCTGCATTTGGGATCAAAAGTCTGTCTGCAGTTGAGGTCTGCGAGAACAGCACATACCTGTAACAATTGATCAAAGCAAAAGATGTTAACTCAGAAGAGCAACAAATGAAATTAAGATAGGAGAACGCAAAAAATCCATGTCTTACTTGGGAGCAAAGGCAACTTTTGCAATATCAGTCAGAAACATAACCCACCATAGTCCAGACCAGCCTTAGGAAGACCACATTCACTAACAAATGAGACATGGATGTTTGACATTAACCTTGACCCAAGGGAATTCAATTGTTGAAATCCATCTTCAATAATATGACCATCGACCCACTCACACAATCAAATATAAATACAGTTGAGTGTATACACACACATATAGCCAATATAAATATGGTTGAGCATGGATTTGTGGCTATGTGCTGTGGAGCAGATTGGAAGGCAGCACTTCATTTGGAGGCGGAAGAACTCGGCAAGAATGGTGGGCTATAGAGAGGGTGGACCCGCCGCTGGAACCACCATCTTCAACCGCCGCTGACCCTCCCTAAGTTCGTGCCTCATCTCCATTCCCTGCCCCAAATCGCCATCTCCTTGCTTTCTCTCTGTCTTCGGCCCAAACCCAAGCAGCCCATGTCAGTCCCTCCATCTATGCTCTCTATCAACACCCAGCGTCTCCGACCAATTAGATGACCATCATCGCCATCACCATTCTCTTCGTCACTCTCCAGACCCGACGAATAGCCATGGTCACTCACCATCTCCATCTCCCTCACTCAAATCTTTCGGCCGGGGGTGAGAATTCAGGGCGACGCTGTGGATCGGGAGCTGGAGAGATGAAGGGAAGGTGGACGTCGGCCATGAAGGAGCAGAGGGGTAGCCGGAATCAAAAGCAGGAACAATGGTTGTTGGATGGCGGTTGGTGGATGACGGGATGGAGTGTGGGTGGAGATGGATTCGCCGGTGAAGAAGGGATAAAGGGGGATGGGTGAGATTCACCGGAGAAGACGAAGGGTTCGGATGGGTTGTTGATGGGGGATGTAAGAGATCGCCGGTGGGTTATGGCGAGCAGGGAAGGAGATGAAGACGGTTGGCTGGAGAAATTAGGGGAAGAAGGGGCGAAGATGGATGATGAAGCCGGCTGGTTGCAGGGAGAGATGAACGAAGGGGTTGGTGTCGCTGGGGGCGGTTGATTTTTGGAGATGAAAGAGAGAGGGATGCAAGGATTTTTGGAGGTAAGTAGTTAATAGATAATTGATTCCCCAATTCAAGGGGATTTTGGAGAAATCGTACGAGAGTTGGAATCTTAGAGGGAGAGGGGACGCAGAGGGATAAGAGTTGTGCGGGGAATAAATTACAACCGTTTGATATAAGTAAAAATAATCAATCTTAACCGTTTTTTATCCCACTAAACTCTATTGTATAATAGATTTACCAATAACAACATTAATAAAGCTACTACAAACAACGTAGTTTGTAAGTAGATGAAGTAGGTGGTAGGTGGAAAGAGTACGTGTGGCAGTTGGCGAGATGTCGTGCGTGGAGGTGGATTTAATAAAGATGAAATGGATGGTTGTTACTCTATCCTTAGATAAAACATTCCTTTTCTTTTCAAAATACTTACATCCATCTAATCCTTTCATAATACTCATAAAACAAATCAATTAACCAATTAATTAACTACTCCATTTATTGAATTTGATCCAAAATGACCGACGGTTGGTTGGTTCATTTCTTCGACCTCCCTCCAAACTCCACCTTAAATATGAACCAACAAAGGTTGAGTATATATATTCCCAAAACGGAAACTTGCAAAGGTAGTGTTTGTGATATATATATATATATATATATATATATGGTGAGAGTAAGTCTTTTGTAAGATCGTCTTACAAATCTTAAATATCAATATTACATTGAAATGAATGCTCGCACATAATTTTTCGTTTAAAATTTTGACATTCATCAACTTTTTAAAAACTACAATAAAAATTCTTTAAAAAAATTAAGAGACATTATTTGGAAATTGGTGTTGCAAAATAGTTTTTTACTCAATAGCCGTAAAATCTTGGTAAAACAATAAATTGATTAATTTGTATACGAAATTGCGAGTCGAAAAAACGGGCCGGAAAAAAATTAAATTGATTAAGTTAATTACGATAATAGTTAAAAAGAAAAAAATCAAATATTTCAATTAATTTGTATACAAAATTACGGGTCGAAAAAAAATTAAATTGATTAAGTTAATTACGATAACATAAAATTGTAAAACTGTAAAACCGTAATGGGGAAGAAAAGGAGTCGGGAAGAATTGCAAGAAAGAGAGAAAGAATACTCGTTGGGAAAACCGTCATTCGTGCATGCGAGAGCTGAGGGAAATAAGGGCCGTTGGATCACCGTAAAACAGTAAATCCTGACTTCTTTTTATCACAAGTCAATTGTAAGTGTGCCACACTGACCTTTATTGTATTATAGATTATAGATACACGTCCTTCTCAACTCTGTCTTATATATATATATATAGAGAGAGAGAGAGAGAGAGACCGGGAGAGAGAAGATGTATAATAAATATTCCATCCGTAATGGACAAAAAATTAGTTTGAAAGTCAAACATTTTTAAAAAATAAACATTTTTAAAAAATAAACATTTTAATAGCTTATTAATAATAAAATAAAGTTTTTATACATTAATTTTTAAAAATAAATTTTTAAAAGTGAAACATTACAAAATTAAATAGTCCGAGGGAGTATTTGATAATCCAACAGCTAACAAATGGATTTGATTTGATACACCAACAACCTCCTTTAATTCCCTACAAGAAAGTAATAATAATAGAATAATAGTATACCATAAACTTGCTTGCTTTGCATCTTAAACAAACCATTTTGCAAGCTACCTCCTACTACTACTACTCACTCTTTTCATTTTAATTTGAAATTCCATATTTTTCCATGATTAAATTCTATATTTTAACTGTACACTCTCTCTCTCTCACACACACACACAGAGAAGGATAAGAGATTGAAAAGCCAAAATGCTGAAGGAGAGACGAAATGTATTAGCTGCATATTGTTCTGGATTTAACTTAAGCTCTGTATATACTCCCTCCTTCCCTTTCAATATATATTTAAAAAAAACTTTTATTTGACAAGTTAACTTTTTAAAATCCCTCCGTTTCTAACAAAACGTTTTGGATGAAAGTTAATTTTTTAAAAAATAATATTTTTAATAGTTTATTAATAATAAAATAATATTTTATATTTTAATTTTTAAAAATAAACTCTTTAAATAAAATATTTCAAAATAAAATAGTTAATTTTTTACAAAAAATGGAGGGAGTAAATCGTTGTTTGTACATTTTTCGAATTGCAATAGATGGAGTACTGCGTTCAATCTTTAGAAATAAGATCGGCTGTTTTCGAACAAACTAAAGATAAGACAAATTTTTTTTTTATTTTAACAAATCAAGGATTAATAATGAATTGTCATTACCATCTTTATAAATGGTCCCTTCCTAGTTCCTACCCACGGCACACTAAGTAGTATAGGGGTCAAACTATAGATACAAAATGGACTATATAAATTCTTGGGAATCATTATCAAATTTGATGCTAATCTGTATTTGTGCTCTCTCTCTCTCTCTCTCTCTCTATAGCCTTTACTAGTCTGAAGATTAAAGTGAAGGAAAGAGGATACTCCATTAGCTGCTGGGCTCTTTATAGCTTCTGTGTCACTTCGGTGGCTGTATAAAGATTGCCTTTTTTTTTGTTTTTTTTTATAGATAAAAAGTAGAGATTGATGCTCTCTCTCTCTCTCTCCACCACTTGCAAGTTACAACGACTGCAGTGAACGCCAACAGTCGATGGTCTTTCCATCTCCTCGAGTCCTCCCTCTTCATAGATGATGATACTGTCTATGATCCATCAGAATGGGATGGGATTGTTTATACTCCCTCCTCCTTCACATAAAGTCATAAACATAACATAATAGAGGATTCAAAGATCTCAAATTCTCAATTCAAGTCATGACCACTCCTATCATCTCCCATTCATCACATTCCTCCACCACCACCCCCACCCGGGTTAGAGCCTCTTCCTCTTCTACCACCCCTAAAAGGGATTCTTCATCTCCCAATTCCAAATGCCAATGGGGGGTCTCCCCAAGAAAATTTCCCACCAATTCTACTTCTAAGCCTTCTAAATCTAAACCCAACAACAACATTCTTCCTCACAAACCCACCACTACTTCCAGGACCAAGACCTCCCTCTCCAAACCCAAATCCCCACACCTCCTTCCCCAAATTCCACCCACCACCCACCACCACAACGCCCCTCCTTCTCCCGTACTGCCCCAACAACATGCAACACCCTCCGTTGACTCCTCCTCCTCCACGGAGAATTTGATTGCATCCTTGCAATCTCAGGTCTTGGCTTTGACAACTCAGCTCCAAAACGCACAAACCCTCAACCTTCACCTCCAATCTCAAAATTCCAACCTCTCTCTCCAACTTGACACCGCTCATTCCATGATTTCTTCCCTCACCGCCACCCTTCACCAGGTATGTATGTATACATATATATTTATATATAAATTCAATTTCAATTATACTACGTCCTATTATGCTAGCTACCTTGGAATTCTTTCAAAGACTCAAACTTTATCCAAGTTTTGATTTATTTAACTTCCAACTTTGTTTAATTCATCATTGAGCTCCCATACCAATCCCAGATCCATCACAGGTCACAACCCAAGTTTCTTTTAACATCCATTGGCCCCCATACTAATTCACGTGCCATAACTGTGTTACTCTCAAAACAAAGAGAATAATTCAATTGAATTTCATATTGATGTATTGAAAATTTTCATTGGCTCTTTTAGTTTCCGTTCTGATAACCACTTTGTTGTTATCTCTCTATCTCTCTTGATAATTTTAGAAGAGCAAGTCAGATGCAGAGATCCAAACTCCAAAATTTCAAGACATTCGGAGGTTCATTTCCAATAAGTTAGAACATCCATCAGTCAGCTGTAAGGAGGAAAAACTCGAAACACGTTTTACAAACACTCCACCAGCTACAGTATCTGTAGCCGGCTTTACTACAGATGCATCAAAAATAATTTCAGACTTATCCTCCTCTGCTGCTCCGGCACCACCACCACCACCACCACCGCCTCCACCATTGCCAAGCCGACCTCCTGCCAGAGCCGTCACCACTCAGAAGGCTTCAGCAGTAGTTGAATTGTATCAATCATTAGCAACAAAACGTAGCAACGGATATCCTCTAGTGCGAGAGAATTCCAATAAAACAAGCAGTGCTCATAACAGCATAGTTGGTGAAATTCAAAATCGTTCATCACATCTCTTAGCTGTAAGGATTAGTTACTTTAACTTGCATTGTAGTCACAATTTTTGTCGTGGTGTGACATTTGGCGTTACTAATAATGTGGCTTCCTTTTTTCAGATCAAAATGGACATTGAAACAAAAGGAGAGTTTATAAATGGTCTTATCCAGAAAGTCTTGGCTGCTGTCTACACTGATATTGAAGACGTCCTAAGTTTTGTGGATTGGCTTGACAAAGAACTCTCATTATTGGTAATTCCTAGTTCTGCAAAAGTGAAAAAACATTCAGTTTCTTTGTTGTAACTTGTGATTAAAAGTAAATCTCTCTACATTGGTTTAGCTTGGAAATTTCCCAGGCCAACTGATGGCAGTTTCAAGCATTTTTGTCTTTCTATTGCTTTGTCCACAACTTGTGACATAATCAACATGCCTGTTCAGAAATCTGCTTGAAAGCTTATTTTGGTCAGATTCATGCTTTATGCAATATTCCACCTGCTCTCCTGTGATTTTTGTGTTGTTGCCTTTTGTTTTTTTCAGCTTTGCTTGTTGTTTTTATCCTTTTCCTTTCTTTCCTGCTTTTGGCAGACAACTTGTCCTCCTCTTTCAGAACTAAATGTATTTTGGCAGTGAAAAATAATCTTAAATCAGTTGTTACATCATATGCTTACCTTGTGTATCATTTTTGACAGGCTGATGAACAGGCTGTGCTAAAGCATTTCAAGTGGCCTGAGAAGAAAGCTGATGCAATGCGAGAAGCTGCAATTGAATATCGTAATCTTAAGCTATTAGAAAATGAGGTTTCTTCTTATAAGGATGACACTGACGTCCCTTGTGGAGTTGCCTTAAAGAAGATGGCCTCTTTACTTGATAAGTATGAACATTAATAATAATCTTTATTATTAAGTCAGGTTCCTTGTATGGGAAGTGTGATAAGTTTTGTAGACGTCATATTTAGTTTGCCTTTCCTCCTGTTTTTCTGTTTCCAGGTCGGAGCGGAGCCTGCAGAGGCTCATCCAACTGAGAAACTCGACTATGATTTCTTTTCGATCCCACAAAATCCCAACTGACTGGATGCTTGATTCAGGAATTGTTAGTAAGGTTTGTTCTCTTTTGTGATTGATCTGAATTTTCTGTTTCTTTGTGCGAACTAAAACCTTTGGTAGAAGTTGGTACTTTGTTTGCTAAATGCAAGATTATTGTGCCTGAATAGATTACAATTACACATTAACACAATTACATGCACTGCACTCGTAAATCTGACGAAGTAGTTTTAACTCTGCTCAGATAAAGCATGCTTCTATAAATCTTGCAAAGACTTACGTGAAGCGAGTCACTTTACAGCTTGAAGTCCATCCGGTATTCAGAAAGAGAATCCACCCAAGAAGCTCTTCTGCTTCAGGGTGTTCATTTTGCTTACAGAGCCCATCAGGTAATCTTTTGAGTAATGAAGCTGCTATTTTATCTTCTTGACAATGTGGGATTCCTCAAAATAAAATGAAACATGAGAGAGCATCTGAACAAGACTGAGGCCATAGCTTATTTGGTAGTACTTAACCCCTCCCAAAATAAGAATCACATTTGATAAGTCAAACTTTTAATATATCAAACTTCTGCTTCTCTATGGGAGACAAACCAAAATGGAAAAGTATTACTTTCTTGGGTGATCGGAGGTAGTATTTGTTTAGAACTTTATGCCAGGTCTCTTTTGTATCAAAACTTTCCTTCTTCGCAAAAATAGTGAATTTGAGTAGTTGAGTTCCTACCCTGATTTTGCAGCAAAAGAGAGTATTAGCCAACCTTGAGGTTCTTGTCATCTTCAAACAACTTTAGTTTCTCCTACTTGTGGCCTGTGTTTACAAAAAAATATGTATTTTATATGCTGCGACTCATTGGAGATTTATCAGAGTAATTTTGTTTCCTGCACAAGTTGATCTGTGTATGAATGCCTGCAGTTTTGTGGAGGGCTTGATTCAGAAACATTGTGCGCATTTGAAGAGATCAGGCGGCGAGTTCCAGGACACCTGAAAGGGTCTCCACAGCTGTTTGTTGGAATACCATCATCATGAAGAAAAAGAATGATCGGTGATGGCTCTTTCAATGAACAATATTCACTGTTAAGTAGGAAATATGATCAGCTATATATGTGTATATACATTTCTTCAAGCTGCGAGAAAAACATGCAATAGTTCAGCTGGATATTTAGATAGATCCTAGACTAGGACGGCAGTTGTATGCCTTGTCTGTAATCTGCTGCATGCATGTCAACAAGCAGTTTCAGTATGGGCCTCAGGCCTCGGTCACGAAAATTCAAATGACTCTTTGGTAATAAGTAGCATTCGAAACTAGTTTGCAAGTGCTCCTGTCATCTTTTCAGGGTAGTTTTTGAATGAGAACTGGGGAGCTGTATGTTATTGGAATAAGCTATATCCTCTGATCAAAGTTTTGATCTTTTTGTTTTTGTTGTTACCTTATCATATGCTTCCATGATTATTCCTGGTAAATTATAACACGCCCACGCACACATATGGCAGATACGACATACGAGCTACCGTCCTAAACTATAGGAGTATCTATAATCTATAATACAATAGAGTTAGCTTTACACACTCACAATTGATAAAAACTAAATACCCGTCAGGATTTACTTTTTAACTGAGATCCTAGTATCACGATTCAATATTCGACACAAGAGTGAGGGCGGTTTGACTCCTTCCTCCCCGCTCTCCCTCTCTCCCAAACCCCTCTCATGCACGTCAACCCCTCTCTCCTCCATTCATGGCCTGCGCTTCCTTGAAGAAATTTCTGCTATTCCTTCTGCCCATACCAACACCTTCAGGCTTCTCTCTCAGATTGGGTCTGAATTCAAGGTAATCCACGAATCCTCTTTTGATTGTGTACTCATTTTTGTTTCATCAATTTTGGCTTTGAAGTTTGAACTATGTTTGTATTCGTTATTTATGGTGAATTAATTTGTGTAATTGTGTTTTGATAAATGTGTTGAAGACTGTGTGTGAGTTTGTCCATCACTCTAATTTATGTTTAAAAAATCATTGATTTGAGGTGTATGTGTGTGGATTATTCACTCTAATTTATGATTTGTGATTAGTATGCTATGCATCATTTAATTTCCAATAATGTTGCGGTTTTCTCATTTCTTTTCTTTTACGGCCCAAACAAATTTTCATTAAACAAATATGCACCCAAAAACAAGCAGACGAGGCTCATAAATAAAATAGGAGAGTAGTAGACCTGGTGAATTCGAAGAAGTGTTTTCTTCTTTTATATAATCTATATTACGGAGTATAAAACAGTTAGGTTCATACATGTATAATTAATTATAGCTATTTAGAAGTTATGATTAAGTTATATTAAAAAATATAACGGTTGAAATTCACTCTCATATTCATATGTGTAAGTAATTATCTATTTTTAACTCTTTATTTTTTTTTCTATTACAAGTCACCCCCTATAATTAATATTATAAGCAATCATTTATTTTTCTTATCACTTTGTTTTATCTTTACATTATAAAGTCACACTCTGCGATTAATCTTCTGAATAGTCACTCTTTATAAAACATCAATCCGTCAACTATCACTAGAATCAATGTATCTCTTCAATTATAATATTTTTTTTAAATCACATCTTTTATTTAGACATTATCATTTTAATTGATAAAATCAAATATACTGATATTGTGTCATAAACACAAACATAAAGATTTAGTTCATGATAATGTAGCTTCCGAATGTCCAAGTATTTGGTGTTAAAGAAAAAAGTTAAACTTAGAATATTGGAAAGTTTTTTAGTATAGGCCTTGATTAATTCAATAAAAGATGCGATTGAGGTTTGTTAAGTCCAAACTCCAAAGGAGGCTTTGATGAGACGAGATTTGTTAAATCCTTCATTGACTCTTCTTTCACATTACCTTTTTTCTTGCTTTATGAACGTCTCTCTTTTCCCTTATTTAAAAGCAGCAGCCGAAGAAAAACTTTATGTTATACAACTTTGTAAGTACTGAAGGCAACAAAATAAAGTTAGAGGGAGTGAATAATTTTTTAAAAATTTTAGGGTTATTTGAAAATCTTCAAAATTGGCGGGGAAAAGAATAACTTATTAGCTGATAGACAAACTGTTCTATCAAATGATGAGCAAATACTCTGTGTCAATTGATGACACATGTTTAATTGGTAAAGGTTTTGAGTAGATTACTTAATATAAGAAATGAACTGAAAAGACAATATAAATAAAATACTTAAGTAGATAATTCAAGAATGTAACTGACTGACACTTAAGTAGATTGAGTTTGTTTAAGTGTGAGAAACAGTTCTATCAGCTAGAAGATAAAAGATAGGATATCTGGAGTGGTTCATAATATAAACTGCTACATCACTACTAAGTTGGTCAAACTTGGATTTTGAAGTATATTAAATATTATTGAAATTTTGAGTGATCACTAACGGATTTGTGTACAACAAAAACCAGTGTTTGAGGAGTAATATTGTGAAAACAATCAAACTCGTGCAACAATCAAGTATTCCTAAAGATTATGAAGAACTAAAGAATGAAATACAATGATTGTTTAAACAAGAACTAGAAAAAAATGATATGTGAAAAGAATATCTAGTAAGTGTTTAAGAACTGAAACACATCAAAGAAAGAATTGTTTGAAGGAATAAGTTGAGTGTCCACTCATGGATTGAAGCAAATCAAAGAAGGAATATCATGCAAGTAAATGAATGGAGTCTTCAACCACTCTATCCTCTAAATCTGTATATCTTCCACACACTTCAATACTTGCTTCCGAGCTTATTTGAGATCCTTAAATGGTAGCCGTTTTGAGTGAACAAAGGAGATCTTGAAAGTAGTCGTTTTGAAATAACAGGTATGATCTTTCAAGAATGATGATAAAATATATCTTTTAATCTATAGAGATCTTGTAGAGGATTTTTGATGATATCTCCTAGGATAAGATAATAAATAGGGTGGTTAGCTAGAAGACAAGAAATACAATAGAACATTTAAGAAAGATATAAAAAGTCTTTTATGAATAGTTCTATATTTTAAACAGAATTTCTTAACGTAACACCAAAATCCCTAAACGTAAAACCATTTAAAAGGTTAAATTACTTCACTACCCCTGTATACATTTAAACTATACTACCCCCTCCCTCCCTCCTCCCCATCACGTAATTTTGATTACGTGTCATTGTTGATTCGATATCCATTGTTAAAGCATTATATTGCATGTGAATTAGATTGATTTTGATTTGGTTTATTTTTTTTTTCGATTACGAACAAAAAACCGTTGAGTTGCATATTTTTTCGATTTCGAACAAAACATCCGCTACAAACTTGTGGATGTTTTGTCAAACATCCGCTAGGGCATAACGGATGTTTTATAAAACATCCGCAAGTTTGTACCACAAGTGATTATCTATTAAATGATATTTATGTCATTTTATGCATTAAATGGTGTTACGTTTAAGGATTTGAGTGTTACATTTAGGGTCACTCTATTTTAAATGTGTTGGCCAATAATATGATTAAATATATTGAGAGTGAAGGTCATGTGTTTCATAGATACTGTTTTTGGAAACTCTCTTAAGCAAATGCTGAAGACATTAAAGTCTTTAATATAATTTTTCAGAGTTGTATTCTAACGTGTACAATGTTTCAATAGATAGAGATTAAAATGATAAACGCATAGCGCCTGATGGCTATCAGCAGCTGTTTAGCTGGCACTGAGGTATTAACAGATAACTGTTGATGACTAAGTTTAAGCAGATAATGTATTTCAATTAAGTAAGGCTGCTAAATTAAGTTCTGGAAAAACTGATGTATACACAACAAGGGTTATTTATCTATTGAAATTACAACAAAGTCTAAATAAAACAGCTTATGAATTTAATCAATTTATTAACTAGATGTTTTAACTAAATCGGTTTAAGTAAATCTAAAGCAAGTTTCTACAAGCTTACAGTCGCTCTTTGTGGGAAAGCTAACCTTTACAAATTCATTTTTTTTAGAGTAAGTATCTACACATGTTTCAGCCTTGAACTTGTGTTTGTGAAGTTAAAATAACCTCAACCCCATGCAATAGAGAATGATTTTTTGTTGTTGGATCAGAACAATATGTTGATTGTTCATACACGATGAGGATTTGAGTCTTGTAGATAAGGCGGTATATTTTTTGATATTTTAATTAATCACTTATATGCAAAATATAGTTAAATGAATTTGTCTGGATCTTCTTTGTCTCACGTGAAGGTAGAAATACTGTGTAAAGTTATAGCATCTCGCAATTCAAAATCAGTCATTGTTGTGAAACAAGAACTTCCAGAAGAAGATTAAGTTGTCATTATTAAGAAACAATAAAATATTGTTTGTACATGTCAAATTTCTTTTTTTCTTAAATAACAGTATTTGATTATTGGTTTTGCTTACAAAAGTTACTTCTAAATTTTTCTTCCACTGTTGGATGGTCGTATTATTTTAATTGATTACCGAGAGGTGTTAATTTTGTTAGTTTTCATGTCTTTGAGTTAAATTAGTTATTTTTTGAGTTTCTCCTTTTGAGTTTCCTTTGTTGAACATATTTAGAAAGACTTTGGGCTGGAGTACCCTTTATGTTACCATAATCAGAAACATTTGAGACACTTTTTTATACATAATGAGCCCATATTTTGCACCTAATAAAATGTGTTTTTTATTTGTGCAATGTACATGATCCAGCCCTTTAAAATCCACTGCTCGCTCCATACTTTGATGAAGTCCCAAGCTGACGTCGTGTCGGGCATAAAATCTAGTTACTACTATTAGATGATGTTTTGAATCTGTCGGTGCTTTCAGTAACATTTGTGGTCTTTGAAGCGTGTTCGTGGTTGTACGCTATATCATTTGCCAGATGGTGAATTGGTGAATGGTGATGCAGGCTGCAGGGACTTCGATAAATATGACAAGATCAAGTCCAAGTTTGTGGGTCGTGGAAATACGACAAGTTGTTTGGGTCGTGTCCTCGGTAGTTTTAGTTTTAGATAAGTACTTCATTCATCCCAAAATGTTCCTTTTTATTTTTTATTTTTGCATAAATTAAGAAAGCTTATTTGTTGGTTATTAAACCTGTATAGCGTCATTAGCATACATAATTGTAATATCTATATTTGGTATAGTTTAGTTTTGGTAACCAATATTTTAGGACATATTGCTTACTATGATCTTAGGCTTTTCTTGGGCCAAAAGGCTTGATGTATTTTTGTATATATCACAGTGTTGATCAATAAGAAAATGAGAGAAATATTCTCATAACACCATGTTCTAAGTTTGACATGGTATCAGAGCCAAAACCCTAAATTATTTTGCACGCCTAGACTCTTCTAGCCGACCTCGTGCTTCAATGGTGAATCACATCGGGAAGATTGATTCTAGTTCTCCTTACTACCTTGGTTCTGGAGATCAGTTAGAGAACTTGATTACTCACGTAATCTTACAAGGAGAGAACTACTTGGCATGGGCTAGGGCAATCACGTTATCCCTCAAAGCCCGTCGTAAGTTCGGGTTTGTTAATGGAGTTATTAACAAGCCAACTGCACAACGAAGTTTCTCGATTGGGAGACTGTTAACTCCATGCTTGTATCATGGATACTACGCAGTATGGAACCGAAGGTGGCTGCTTCGATTCTTTTCCACGATAAGGCTAAATGACTATGAGATTATTTGGAAAAATGATTTTGTGTGGCTAATGGTCCTCGTCTTCAGCAATTGTGGGCGGATATACTGGACTGTAAGTAAACAAAATCAATGACCATCGAAGATTATTTTAATCGTTTAATGGGTTTATATGATGATCTTGTACGACTCAAGCCATTACACGCCTGTGAATGTGGTAGGTGTACATGCGAAGTAGTGGAGAAGTTCACTGCGGACATGGAAGAAGAGAAGTTTCATCAATTTCTGAATGGGGTCGACGATGATTTATATGCCATGGTGCGCACAAATCTGTTATCACGTCAACCACCTCCCGATATTGATCAAGCATATCAGGCGTTTCTTCAAGAGGAGAAGTCTCAGGGAATTGCGCGGGGAAAAGTTGCAAAGGAAGAGGCCAATGTCTTTTCTTTACAAGTTGATCGCTAAAAAGGCAAGGCTGGGGGTCGTGACAAGTCGAAACTCATCTGCATCCATTGCAAAAGGTCTGGGCATGACAATGGTTTATGCTTCAAACTTCATGGTTATCCAGATTGGTGGGAGTCTAGAGGTGGAAAAGGATTCGGCAAGGGAGATCATAGCAAGAGCGCGGCGGGCGCTGGTGTGGCAGGGACTGTGCGTACAAACTCCATTTGTAGTAGCAGTGAGGGAGTTACTTCAGTCCAGACAACGACCATGAGCTTTGTAGCTGGGAACGAAAATTCTGGCCCTTTTCTGTCTAATTTCAATCCTGAACAAATCCAAATATTACTCAACATGGTAAATAATCAACAACAAGATCAAATGATTGGTGAGTCTTCTTTGCTTTGGCTTCTGGATACTAGTGCTTCCCATCATGTCACCGGTAATGAACATTGGTACTCAGTTGTAAAACATTGCAGCACGTCCCGTAGGTCTGCCCGACGGGAAACAGGTCATGGCTACTAAAGTAGGTCGTGTCATTCTTGCATGGGGTTTAACACTTGAACAGGTTCTGTTTGTTCCTCAATTATAGTACAACTTAATATCAATGTCTAAATTAGTAGATGATTCTAAATGTTTTGTCTGATTTACTGATTCTTTATGTGCTATACATGACCAATTTTCAGGGAGTCTGATTGGAGCCGGTGAACGAAAGGATGGACTTTATTATTATTGCGAGATCCCTACAGTATTTGAGTTGTACAAGTTCCAGAGATAAGCAAATTTGAGTTGTGACATCGTCGTCTGGGACATCCGTCAGATAGAGTTGTCAAGTTAGTTCTTGCTCTTCGGTCTAGTACCACTCGACACTTCTTGAATAAAGTATGTGATGTATGTCCTCAAGTGAAACAAACTGTTAGTCCCAAAGGGCACAATATTAGGCTAGAAGGGGGGTTGAATAGCCTGATAACACTTAAAAAACTTTTCGTAATAGATCCTAGAACAAGTAACGAAAGACAGACTAAGTCTGCTGGTGAAGCACTACCAGTAGACTTGGCTCTTTACTGAAGTTTGCGGCTCAAAGGAATAAGTTAAGACGAAGATAACAACATAAAGTAGTAAGGAATAGAACACAAGGAACACATGTATTTTGAGATGGTTCGCACTATAAAGAGTGTTACGTCCACCACCAAAGCAGTCAACCTTGGATTTGAATGTGCATTATGTTTTCCACTAGCTCTATTACATTGGTGTTTGGGGTAGGGGAATTGAATATTTGATAAAACAGAATATTCAAGGTGCAGAAAAATAGTAATGAATACAACAATAAGAAGTAAATGATTAACAGTTAATGCAGATCTTCTTCTTGTTGTTGAGGACTTTGTTGATCAGTTTTTGATCTATTGAATGCACTGAATATGATGACTTGATGTTGTTGAATAAATTCAGAGCATTTATTTCTTTAGTCTTCAATGGCAGTATATATAGGTCGGAGCATTCTTGAGATCGTTTGAGAAGATGAAGTGAGTAACAGCTCTATTAGGTTAAATGTTTTAAATGCTTGGAGCTGCTTTGTTGACTTCATCTCCAATTGGAATTGATCAGGGTATGGAGAGGAATAGGTGTTGGAACTAGCAGGTGCGCGACATACAGAGTTGCAGATCTGCAGTAGTTGGTACAGTCTGTTTGTGTCAGACTGTAAACCTGTTCTGCCATATTCAGGAGGCGAAAGTCTTCAGTCTTCGGAAAAGCTGGAAAGGCATGTCTTGGAAGTTAGCATTTGATGATGATGGACTATTTCAAATCTAAGCCAAAGATGGCTTAATTAATTAATCCACTAGAGTTGGAAATCATGATAAACTTGACTCGTCATGTTGTCCGAAGGCTGACAAGGTCTGCTGGTGAAGACTGCTGGTGAAACATTTACCAAAGTCTTCCGTCGAAACTAGTGAAGTCTAAAAACCATTCTAAAGGCAAAAGTTCTACACACAGTTGTCACGCTAACTAGAACGCATCCCATTTAGCCACTAAGTATATAACCTAATGTAATGAATGAGCAAATGCAAATTAAGATACATTGAGAAACAACACAAACACGTGACAGTTTTCCTAATAGTGATAGTAAAACTAGTCGGATTTTTGAATTAGTTCATTGTAATTTATGGGGTAGTACAGGACACCCTCTTCTGGCGGTGCACATTATTTTTTGACACTAGTAGATGATTTTTCAAGAGTTGTTTGGGTTTATTTGTTGCATTCTAAAACTGATGTTCATAAAGCATTTTGTTCTTTCCTTGCCATGATTGAATGCCAAATTTCGATTAAAATTCACAAAAATTGAAATCCTTGATTGTCTCTTATGAAAATTCAAAAGCCCTAATTTCTAAACTGCGTTTATGTAGGTGAAAACATCTACAATATCAAAAAGCGATAACAGGAAAGTGTTTGACCCAGAGACGGTCATTCCTCCTGGTCTGGACATCAATTTACCAGGATACCCTCGATATCTTGCCCCACACGATATCATTATTTCTCTCGATCCTAAACTATATGTTCCCGGCATGTGAATAGACCTCAACTCTGTCAGCACATTCACTGCCGGAGTCAAAGCGTGTGAGGACTTGAACGCTTCAGGGATTCTACCTCTCTTTTGTCTCAATGACAGGGACTACATCATCCTCCTTGCTGAGGAATTCTACCAAATAATGGTCATCAACCCTAAGTATCCGTCTACTATGCGTGGATGGATTAGAGGACGACCAGTCTCTGTCACTGCCAAGACAATTTCACAAATTATGGTGGTGTATATGAAATAACCATTGCTGAGGCTAATCATGCCTGGGACGCAATGAGGGAAATCAATGTTCCAAGGTAACCTTAAGGAAAAATGCTGAGGAATTTATTCCCTTTGGATGTTTACTGCTCAAGCCATCTGCTCGACAAAGGTCTTCTATTCAAAAGCGGGGCACACGACATGTTCACAACCCAACAGCTGCATCTCACCAGTGCTGTATTCCTACATACCCAGCTCAACTACGGTGCTATTATATATAATGAGCTGAAACAGCATGTTGAGAAAGTGAAGGACAGCCCAAGCCTCAAACGACCCTTTGTGAGGCTAATCAACACCCTTTTTCGAGCATCCACAGATATCAACTCTTCCATTAAGGAAGATGAACTTATTTCGGTGACCAAGAACAAGCAACTAACGGCCACGTTCTTCAACAAATATGCTGAATACGAGAACAAGCGACGGCAGCAAAAAGGACTTCCCAATGTCTCTCTTGAAAAAATTGCCAAACCATCGCCACTGGTCGTAACACACTTCAACATGGAAGCATATGACGCTGCAAGCAAAAGCCATCGAAAAGCAGTTGAAAAATTCAATGCCCAACTTGCTAAAGACATTCACCAAGTAGCAAAAGATCTGGCTGATGAGTCTGAGTTGTTGCTAAAGAAACAGATAGTTGTCAAGGCCAAAAAGGCCAGGGCGGAAGTAGAAGAGGCTGAAAAAGAACAAGCCAAGTGGATACGGTAAGGCTGAAAAAGAATAAGTCTACTGGCACCTCCTCTGCAGCTGCCGGTACGTCTTCATCTCCTCCACCTTATATCCCAGAACCACCAACCTCAACTACACAACCTCCTCACCAACCCAAATGAAAACCCTCTTCTAAACAACCCTCTCCTTCACCAAAACCTAAACGTAGGAGACTACGTAAAGCTATACCAAGCCTGCTACCAGCAGACATTCCAACCTCTACCAATGACGCAGCTGAACCTTCTATTTAGTTGCCAAGGCAGATAAAGAAGTTTGTTGGCACCCACTCATCTATCACCATCCAACCCATTCCTACTGAGTCATGTACTCATAGGACATCACCCCCTCCGGAGGAGTCTATCCCTCAAGAGGAGCCAATCCGAACACCCTCTCCATCTCCTCCTCCTCCTTCACCCTTCAATTATTCACCAAACCCACCTACACCTACCATACCCTCTCATACCCCAACCATCCAATCCACACCCATTAAACCTCTAGATTCTGCTGCCTCCAAATTTCTCTTTGAAATTTCCTCGATAGTAGAACTCTTTCCCCAACCTTCATCCCCCTACCCCACTTAAACCAAAATCCCTTTTCTACCCGGCCCCCTCTTTCTGGTTCTCTACCGAACCACTACCAGAAACTTCAATACTCAGTGACAACTCCGACACTGATATTGAACTTGACCACCCTCCAACCCCTCCTCCCTCCCCAATCCCAATTTCCTCCTCAACCCATTCTTTCCCCTCCCGAGACTCGACCTCTACCGGCTCTGCCAGTCCACCTCTCCAACATCCCTTCCGACCTACAGCCACTCTTAAATTTTGTCTCGCCTGGACGCCATATACGCCAGACTGGGAGAACTGACTAGTATCTCCACAGTTGCCGCCGAGGTTGCCACTGCCGCGTCCATGGCAAATGATAGGACTGCTGCCCTTCTACGAAAATTCCAAGATGATGTGTGGACAAGATTTGGACAGATGAAACACGAGTTTACTGACATCAAAATCAACGTCGAAGCTCAACGCAATGAATGTGCGCGAATAGTCTCATCTATTTTTCCACGAATTATTCCACGCCATCACTCTCCATCTCGCCAACAACCGCCCGCCTGTTCTCGAGCTCAACAACATTGCTCGCACTTCGACTAATGATGCTATGGATGCTCAGTGTGATCTGGCCATCACGGAGGAGAGACAAATGAGGTCTATCAACAAGATGCTTATGGAAGAGAACAACCATCTACGTGAAGAACTGGACTATCGTTCTCGCTCCACCAGACCTTCTACCTCTGCCGATGATGAATATGTCAGAAGAGCTGAAGAGCTAGAACATCAATGAAAAGAAAAGGAAGCAGCAGACAAAGGCAAAGGGAAAAGACCATGGTAATTATATATCCTTTTTCTCCCTTAACACTTGTATCTATCATAATTTTTGAAAACTCTGATATATTAAACTTCGTGTTTAAATACAGAAGATTAATTGTCATTCAGAAATTACCTACAGTTCAATTCGTGCTATTTCAATTCACATATCTCTTTAAAATCTATAATTGAACTATTTACTACTAATCCATGTGCTGCTCTTTACTTCTCTTCTATTGTAAGCACTTAGATTAGATTGTTACACTTGAGGTGTACTTCTGTTTGATAGAGGCATGTCTGCAAATATAAATAAAAATTCCTCTTGACATGTTATTATCTATCATATAGTTGTTTATAGCCCTCACTTGTAAGTAATGATGACCAGATGCAAATAGGAGGAGATTGTTGTTTCTCAATTGTATTTTGATTTACATCTGTTCATACATTACATCTGTTTTATACTTTAGTGGCTAATTGGGCTGCGTATCAATTAGCGTGGCAACTTTGTATAAAACCTTGCTATAGGATAGTTTATTTATAGGCTTCACATGTTCAGCGGAAGACTTGACCTTCACGAAGACTTCATTGGACATGTCTAGGTGCTCAAAGCATGACGTGTCCAGCCTACCAAAACTTAGTGGATTAATTCAAAATTGTCTTTTACCATTTCGAATTTGAATTCAAACACCCCCAAACTTCTCAGACACGCTTAAACTTTTCGAAAAGTCGGAAGACTTTCACCCTACGAGCAGCTGACAAAGCGGTGAGCAGACCGACACTTGCGGTGCGATATTCGATTATTCGGCTACCAACTCCTGCAAACAACTCTACACCACTCCCTACTCAGTATCAGTGAGGACAAATTCTACAAGACAGCTCCATGCATTTAATGCATTCAACCTAATAGAGCTGTTACTCTTCGTCTTCTCCAACGGATCTCTAGAATGCTCCTGCTATAAATACTGCCATTAAAGACTGAAGAATACACAACACTGTCCGTCCTAAAATGCTGAAATTCTACAAATCTAAGTCTTTATACTCAGCGCATTCAAGAGATCATTAACTGATCAAGAAGTCCTCGACAACAACAAGAAGATCTGCTTCAACATTTATTTTAAGCTTCTTATTGTTGTCTTCCTTAAACTATTCTTCTGCACGAATTGAATATCTTGTTTATCGAGATATTCAGTTCCCAAACCCCCCTAAACACAAGTCAAATATTTTGTACACGATCCATTAGATATATTCCTTGTAATAGAACTACTGGAAAACATAGTGCACATTTTAAATCCAAGGTTGACTGCCTTGGTGGTGGACGTAGCACTCTTTATAGTGTGAACCATCTCAAATACTTGTGTTCTTCAGTGACTGTTGCTTATTGCTTTGATCTTGTTCTTATTTCATTTACTTATCTTTAAATAGCAGACTTGAGTATTCTGTCAAGTCTACCGATAGTCCTTAATCGGCAGACTTGAACTGTCTTCCTTACAAGACTTCCGCTACTTCAATCTCTTTGATAGATTACAAGTGCTTGTTTTAGGAACATACTTGAGAAAATTTTAAGTGTCTAATAAGCTATTTAACCCCCCCTTCTAGCTTATTATTGTGCCCTTTGGGACCAACATTTTCACTGGAGGAAGTGGAAGGTTTGTTTTCAACTGTGGTTTCTTCTTGTACCTTGGCAGGCAAGGACACAGTTCTGAACTGTTTGTCTTGTTCTAGAGCTTGATTCACTTCGACCTCATAAACCTTTAAACTTGCGTAAAGACTATAGAGAGTCATTTCGTTTAAGTTTTTAGATTCTTTCATGGCATTGGTCTTAACATGCCACAGATTACCTAGAGAGCCTAGAAATCTCATATTCATTTCCTTTTTGTCATAGGTTTTACCAAGAGAAAAACAGCTATTAATTACCTCATTAAAGCGATCGTATGCTTGTCTCAAGGTCTCTTTGGGATCTTTCTTGAATGAGTCAAACTGCTGGATGAAGGTATACTTTCTGTTGTCTCTTGTTTCTTGGTCTCCTTCCAAGTATTCGACAAGAGCCTCCCACATTTCTTTTGCAGAAGTACACCGAATCACTTGTTAGTAAGTGCTGGTGTCTAGTGAGCTAGTTATGACGTTGATGGCTTTGCTATTTAGTTCTACTAGCTTTCTATCGTCCTCTGTCCATTCAGATTCTTCTTTGGGTACTTCAGTAGGATTTCCAGTGATGGATGCTATAAGATTTGCCTCATGGGTACATGACGTCCTGCTAGTACGCACTTCCATAACCTGTTGTCAATATAATTCATAAAACGCATTACCTTATCCTTCCAAACATCGAAATGGCCTTCGTCCAATATTGGGACGTGGTTCACATTTGATGTAGGTAGCATGTAGTGTGTTTGTGCCATTGGATCGTGACTCTCAAGAGTTTAGTCTTGAAAAAACTAGTTTTCAAAGAGTTAAGCTCTGATACCAATTGTTAGTCCAAAAGGGCACAATAATATGCTAGAAGGGGGGGGGGGTTGAATAGCTTATTAGACACTTAAAACTTTTTGTATTAATTCCTAAAACAAGCACTTGCAATCTATTGAAAAGATTGAAGTAGCGGAAGTTTTGATAGAAAAACAGTTCAAGTCTGCCGGTGAAGCACTACCGGTAGACTTAGCTGAATACTCAAGTCTGCAGTTGAAGCGATAAGTAAAGAGATATGAAACAGTAAAGCAGTAAGCAACAGTAATGAAAGAACACAAGTATTTTGAGATGGTTCGCACTATAAAGAGTGCTACGTCCACCACCAAGGCAGTCAACCTTGGATTTAAATTTCACTACAAAAAAAAAGTAGTTTTAGGGACCCCTCTTTTTAGGTCACATTTATCTTTGGACCCTATTACATAGTTAATTAGGTCCACGTGAGTAGGGGTAACAAATAGTTTTAATTGGTACGGTGATATAGCGTCCCAAGAAAATTAGACAGTGAATTGGGCAGCTATAACGAAAATTACAAAAAATTATCTCTCTAATATTCCCAAAACCCACCTATTCACTCCCCTCCCGCTCTCTCCTCCCATTCTATCTCTCGTCCTAAATCTCTAGGGTTTTCTAGGAGATACATCGTTCTAAATTTCTAGGGTTTTCTTGGAGATGCAATGATGCAATCCAGTTAGGTATACAAAGAAGAGTGCGCGCATGTAAGTTCTATCTCCTTCTCGTCTTAATTTTAGCTAATCGTATATTTCAATTTGTTTTTCATCTGTTCTTCTCATCGTCTTCCCTCTATTTCTATGTTTTTCTTTTGATCCTAATTTTAGTTGGGTAGATAGAATAGCATCGAATTCAAGATTTAAGGAGCCCGTCTCACACGACAACAGGTAACATTTTTTTAATGATTTTGTCTCACGAACTGTATAATAGGTTGTATTAAAAAGTAGTAAAATTTCTCAGATTGAAGATTTTGTGTAGCTCGAATTTGTGTATTGAGTGTTGACATTTTTCCTCTTGAAACTCGAGTCAAAAGACTAGATAAAAGATCTGAGTAGTGGCTAGAAATTTTATTTGAATTGTTTGTTGTGCCTAAGTAGTAGCAAATTAGTGGAATTGCATGGCCATTTGGCCAAGACTAGTGTTTTTTCGTCAGTGCTTTCCACTACTAGCTAGCCTATATGCTTATGTTTGGATCATTAAGGCCTTGGGCTGATTTGCTTGGATAGGTTTCTTGTCCAGTATTTTGCATTTCATCCTACTCTCAATTGCTGATTTTCTTGATTTGGTAATGGGAATTGACGAGGGTTCCATTTTTAATTAACTGTTTAGTCTACATATCCGAGTTCTTGTTTTTCATGATTTCTTCATAAACTGGATCTTCTCTCTCTTATGAGAGCATTACATTAAGTATGTTACTGCATAATTACACACACACACACACACACACACACACACACACACACATATATATATATATATATATATATATATATAGGGTGAAGTGGGAAATAAGTTCATACATTTTGAAGATGAGTGAGAATGAGCATTAAGTACACCTGCAATCTGCCCTTTCAGTCCCTTTTTTCAGATGACTAAAGAAAGAAACAAGTAAATAGATAAACCAAAGAAAGATGAAAGTTGGCGTTTTACACTTGTCAAGTAACGATCTAGCTAAAGTAAAGGCTAAAAAGTTTCTGTCTGCCGGAAAAGAAATTCCCTCCTTTTCGTAAGAGCTTGCGCAATTCGGTCGTGTTCAAATCGACTGCACTGTAAACCCGTAGCTGGAGTTCTTGACCTACCATAGATCGGCAGGGGGGAAAGAGTGTGTCAGAATCTTCCTAAAGTAAAGTTGGGGAAGAGATGAAAGTCACTAAAGAGAACTTTCAAAGTCTTTAATGTGGGAATAGAAATAGGCAGAGTGAGAGAATGAGAGACCCTACGCCATAACTGCCCGAGGACCGACCCATAGAATAGAGAATCCCTCGAGCTAAGTTTGACTATATGGTGGACAATATTGTACTCATCGATTTTCGCTAATAAACTGATCCATCTTTCTTGCCTTTTCTTCCAGATAATATAGATGTGAAACTGCACTTGACCATTTTGTCTAATAGACTGAGATGGAAAGAGTGAAACTTGATGTCTCGTATAGATGGAAAAGTTGGCTATTCCATTTTCCTTCTGGAAGAGATTGAGATGGATAATTTTTTTCTCTCTACATATCGAGAAAACCACACTTTCTGCCCAGAAAAGGTAAATAATGGTGTTCTCCTTCCAAATTGATCTAATAATTTTCCACAGTATAAGTTCTCTTCTCATATACTTTGAAATCCTTCTCCAAACTCGTTGACTACTTGAAGCCTATTTCCTAACAATCAAAAAATCATCTTACCAGGTTAATGCATTCTGCCCTTTCTCTTCCTCAATTATGTTTCACCTGGAATACTTCTTTGTTCATTCATGAGGGAATTCAAAATAGCTTGTGAACTGATTAGTCTTAGTTTGAGACGAAGGGGAAGGACTCAACCATACGAAAATTCCCTTCTCACGCACTTAGGCAGTAGGCAGGCTCTAGCACCTTTTTTCTTAGGTTGGGTATGGAAAGGAAGACGAGAGTGGGATAAAATAAATTGCTAGGTTAGGAGGATAGGAGGAAGTTTACTGGGAAAGTTGGATTCTTTCTTTTTCTTTCTTTACTTGCAGAAATCGATCAAGACATTTAAACGTAATGGATTTAGGCTTCTGTTATGACTTCCCATCTATAGAAAGATAGATAAAAATAAGCTTCTTACATGTGTAAATAGTTTATATTCTTGATTGAACCTAAACACCAAAATATAACAAGTATAGCAAAAAAGAATCAAGCTAAAACATAAAAGAATCAAAGCTAAAACAGTTCAACCTATAAAAGAACCTAAACTACCTCTCTCTATTACTGAGAAAACATTTAAGTGAATGATGTAGTCATAATAAATCGATGTTTTGTCACTGTTTTCAATGGAAAGTAATTCTGATTTCTTTTATAGGTTGAACTGGAAGACCTTGTTGAGAACATTGGTGCAAAGTTGGTGAGACAAGTTGCTTCGAAGACCAATGATTTGGCTGGTGATGGAACAACGACATCTGTTGTTTTGGCTCCAGTGTTTAATTACTGAAGGTGTTAAGGTCTGTGAGAACTACTTTTTTCTTTCTGAGTTAATGTAAAAAAATTGTAAGTTTTACTATTTCGAGCAGCATATCTAACTTACAAACCCTAATCTAATGCTTCATGTGGTGGCAGTTAATGCTAATCCAATTCAAATAACAAGGGTATAGAGAAAACCATTAAAGCCCTGGTTGCCGAACTCGTGTTGATGTCAAAAGAGGTAAATGTTTTTTTGTTTTAAATATGTGGTTATCTCTGTGGCTAGAATGACAAGCTTATGGCTTCTAGCTTCAGTTTTGACTTTTCATTGCACTTATTGATGAACTTTGGTACTGCTCTTTCTTCAATTGCTACACAATCTTTATCAATGTGAGTGAATCTGCAGGTTGATGATAGTGAACTAGCTGATGTGGCTGCCGTAAGTGCAGGAAACAACTATAAAATAGGAAATATGATAGCTGAAGCCATGTCTAGAGTAGGAAGGAAAGGTGTGATGACTCTTGAAGAAGGAAAAAGTGCTGAGAACAACTTGTATGTTATGGAAGGCATGCAATTTGAGCGAGGCTACATCTCTCCTTATTTCGTCATAGACAGTGAGAAAATGACGGTTGAGTATGAAAATTACAAGGTAATAAGATGATCATGGCACGACGAAAGTCTTAGTTTCACCTTAATTTATTGGGCAAGTTTTATTTTTCTGCTCCTAGATTTTGACTTCCAAGTTTCATCGGTGTTGTTGCTCCTAGTTGACAAAAAGATAACAAATGCAAGGCATCTGATTGGTGTTTTGGAAGATGCTATAAAGGGATAGTACCCAATTTTAATAATAGCAGAAGACATTGAGCAATACTCCTAATTTTAATCTATGAACTCACCATTTGACTCACCAATTGGCATGTATCTTCGTTTGTATCCTATATTCAACATGAGATTGATTTATCCTATAAAGCATGCTTGGAATAGTTTACTACCCATAATGAAATCTTGAACTCAATAAATTTTATTAACGATGTTTACAGGCCTATATGCAGGACAGTATTGGATGCAGTTTACGCTCTTGATGTGATGCGGGTAGAGTGTCCAGGTCAGGTTGGGCAGGAGAGTTAAGTTCGACAAGGGAGTTTCACAAATGGAAGGTTCCATCCGAGCATGAGATAGCAAGCTCAAGAGTGAGCATAACGGTCACAGGAGCGGGCATAAGTCACGCTAGGAAAACCAGCAAGGATCTATTCGGCTTAGGGCTCCGCAAAGGTGGGTCAATGGTTGGATCGGGGACTAAAGAAGTAAACAAGGATGTTCGGTTTAAGGTCAATAGGCTAAGGAAGATTAGTTGCTCGGCTTGGAGTGACTGCTCGGGAAAGGAGGCTTACAAGGGTTGCTCGGCAAAGGGGATGGGAGAGCTGGGCCGTTATGGCTAGAAGGAAGTCATCGTATGGGTGGGTTGTGCGTGGCGTGGCTGGCAAGTTGGAGACAACATGGGTTTATGGAAAGGAGGTCGACCTCCGTGAAGTCCAATTAGACTAGGATTTTAATTAAATCTTTTATTTATTTAGTTGTTATTTTGTTTCCTTAAAAGTTGGTTTACTTTTAATGTTTTAGTTGATTAGGAAGTCTTATTTATGGTAGGTAGAATTAGGATTACTTTCTCTCCAAGATTAGGGTTATTTTGTAGCCTATTTAAAGGCATATCTTTCATCAATAAGATCCGATTTTGAGTTTTGTGAAAAACGTGTAAAGAACTAGTTTTGTTCTTTCTTCCAAATCGGTTCAATTCAATCAAGGTGAGTGAAGCCTAGATTAATTGCATCGTCGGTTCTCTTTACGTTGAGCGAGTGAAACTCAACCGGTGAGTCCGTCTATCTGTCCTTCGTATTCCTTGTCATAGCCGTGAATATATACAAGGATTTCGTGGGCTGTTTTTAGGTTGTTCGTCATTGTGAATCTGACCATTCAAGTTGTTTCTGCCAACTTGAGTATTAGGGTTTTAGAATTCACATCAAGTGGTTTCAGAGCGCCGGGTTTTGCGAATCCCTATTTGTAAAACGGTCATGGAGGACGCAGGGCAAAGAGAGCGGAATTTCAGAACTCGATGTCTTGTACAGGAGAGAGTTTGTAATATGGTAATTGATGGAGGTAGCTGTGTCAATGCCGTCTCCACTACGCTTATCAATAAGCTGAAGGTGCCGACTATTGCACATCCTTGCCCGTATGAACTATTTGGGCTCCAAAGCAACAGGAGTGTTAAGGTAAATCTGCAAGCTTTGATTTCCTTTTCAATTGGTAAGTACATTGAAGAAGTCTTGTGCGAAGTGTTACCCTTGAACATTTGTCATATATTGTTAGGTCGACCATGGCAATTTGATGGGTGTGTAATCCATGATGGCCGAGAAAATACTTTTGTTGTTAAGAAGAACGGAAAGAAATTCAGGCTGAAACCATCGCTTTCAATAAAGGATGAGGGCAGCCCGAGTTTGCTACAATCTGTTCAGATTGTCAAGGAGAAGGAAATCCAGATGGGAGAAGTCAAGTCCCAAGAAAATAATGAAGGAGTGGTGTTAGAATCGAACCATTCAGCCAGCGATTGTGAGGCAGCACAAATAATTAAGTTCGAGCAGAAGGAGGTCGAAGGGAGAGAAGAGAAATAGGGGAGTTCGAATGCATCACTATCAGTCCAAGATTTAGGCGAAGAAACTTCTGGTTTAGTTTATTACGAGCAACGGGTAGAACAAGAAAAGACAGTAGTAGAACAGGAGAGGCTGAAATCACCACCGTCGATGAAGGGAAAGGACATTCCGGACCTGTTACCAATCGACCAAGGTTTAGAAAAACAAACATCACAAGAAACAGATTCAGGGATAATCTCGTTTGAAAAAGGGGTGGATGCTTTGACACGAGTAGGACAGCCTATAGACATTATTAAAACCGAGCAGGGGAAATTACAACCCGACCAAGATTATGTAGCCAAGGTATGTTACTGTAATTTGCAGACTAATGTTTTTGGGCGGAATTCAATGGTGATTTACATGAGGTGGAGCAAAAAACATGATCGTGCATCAATGTGGTTCTACTTTGTTTTTAAACCACCCTGGAAGACTGAATGGAAGATAAACAAAGTGGGTGTTGAGGGTTGTGGGTGGTTTGCAAGTTTTGGTAGAATAGGAGCGCTATTCGTGAAGGACAAATTGGTTAATCAAGTTATTATCCACCCAGTATTGAGTTGGTCGATTAATTCAAGTAGGCGGGGTGCGACAACAACACGGGTTGGGGCTGTTTCAGTGCAAAGGGAAAGAACTATGCAAGTTGTCGGTATGAAGGATGGAGAGCAGAGGAAGATTAGACTTTCGGTTCCTAAACAAGAAGAGGACGCTGGTGTTGGGGTTGTCTTAGGAAGAAATATTAATTGGGATGCTCCAGAAGGATATCTCGGATGTGGGAAGCGAATAGAGGATAGCCGCAAGATCATTGTTGCAAGCGTGCGAAGAAGACACGAACAAGATCTCGAAGGCAAAGCGGGAAAAGTTGAGGCAAGAACAACTCCAAGTACCGATCCAGTACAAGAGTTTTTCTATACAAGGTTAGGAGCCGACTGCAATCAGTACTGGTTGTTAAGAAAGGAAGGAACACGAGGAGGGACAGCGTACAAGGGATGTATAAGGTTCGCTATGAAAGGTGGCGAATTGGGGACAGAAGCTAAAGAAGGCATCGAGGACCTGCAGAATGTAGGAGGTATGGACGGCCCGCATGATATCTTCAAGAAGGGTGAAGGAGGATGTGACCAAACACTCAAGGTTGGCTCAAGAGAGGTCACGGGCTGGCAGGAATCCTTGGAAACATTTTTTAACTTCACGTTTTTTCGAAAGAACAGTGGTTTGACTAGGAATTTGTGGACGTTAGCTCAAAAGAAGGCTTGGGTTATGGGTTCTGAACTCACAGGAACGAACAAAAGGGTGGAAGACCAAGCAGATACAAATCAGAAAAAGAGGGTTAGCAAAGAAGAGGGCCAAGGATTGAGGACAATCCTTTTCAAAGAAGGGGGTTTTGATGCGGGTAGAGTGTCCAGGTCAGGTTGGGCAGGAGGGTTAAGTTCGACAAGGGAGTTTCACAAATGGAAGGTTCCATCCGAGCATGAGATAGCAAGCTCAAGAGTGAGCATAACGGTCACAGGAGCGGGCATAAGTCACGCTAGGAAAACCAGCAAGGATCTACTCGGCTTAGGGCTCCACAAAGGTGGGTCAATGGTTGGATCGGGGACTAAAGAAGTAAACAAGGATGTTCGGTTTAAGGTCAATAGGCTAAGGAAGATTAGTTGCTCGGCTTGGAGTGACTGCTCGGGAAAGAAGGCTCACAAGGGTTGCTCGGCAAAGGGGATGGGAGAGCTGGGCCGTTATGGCTAGAAGGAAGTCATCGTATGGGTGGGTTGTGCGTGGCGTGGCTGGCAAGTTGGAGACAACATGGGTTTATGGAAAGGAGGTCGACCTCCGTGAAGTCCAATTAGACTAGGATTTTAATTAAATCTTTTATTTATTTAGTTGTTATTTTGTTTCCTTAAAAGTTGGTTTACTTTTAATGTTTTAGTTGATTAGGAAGTCTTATTTATGGTAGGTAGAATTAGGATTACTTTCTCTCCAAGATTAGGGTTATTTTGTAGCCTATTTAAAGGCATATCTTTCATCAATAAGATCCGATTTTGAGTTTTGTGAAAAACGTGTAAAGAACTAGTTTTGTTCTTTCTTCCAAATCGGTTCAATTCAATCAAGGTGAGTGAAGCCTAGATTAATTGCATCGTCGGTTCTCTTTACGTTGAGCGAGTGAAACTCAACCGGTGAGTCCGTCTATCTGTCCTTCGTATTCCTTGTCATAGTTGTGGGTTATACAAGGATTTCGTGGGCTGTTTTTAGGTTGTTCGTCGTTGTGAATCTGACCATTCAAGTTGTTTCTGCCAACTTGAGTATTAGGGTTTTAGAATTCACATCATGATGTGATTGCAGTTTTTGATCCAAGAGATGAAGCAACAGGTCAAACTGCCAAGTATATTCCTAATGGTGGGTACAAACAATTTCTCAATTGGATATACTGAACACATTCGCAAATATCTATTGAAAGTGAAAATGCTCCTCAAGGGAAGAGAGGGTGATAACCTCCTGTTTGCTTGTGTGTGTGATTAATGAGTTTGTTTATACAAGGTTAGTGATGACGTACGTTGTGCAGTGGCTTCTGTCCGACACTGGCTGTTTTCTTGCAGAAGATACCTATCATTGGTTGGGTTTTCCAACTGCCTGCAGTTAGATCTATATGTTTATTTTTTCTTTCAATTTCTTTAGGAGATTCTCACTAAATTCTACTGAAATTGTTTTACTGTCAAGTACCGCTCTGACTATTTTTAAGAAAGTCATTGTGTCTGTAGATCATATTCATATATTACCTCAACATAAATCAAAATTGCCGTATGAGTGATCTTTCTTACTTGATTTCATGTTTTAGTTAGGGTGATAGGTATGATTTATGAACATAGTTGTGAACCTATGTGCCACTTCTGTCAAATGTGGTCTTAATTCGGGATGAGTATAGATCATTGGTCTCCAACAATTCAAGAGTTTGCTTGGCCTTAGTTATTTCACCACCAAAACCGACGTGGTCTCTGTCTTGGGAGCAGTCTTAAGATCCCTTCACCATCCAGTACGTTCTGCTTAGCAATGCATGTGATATTGTAAGTGACTTATTAGATGAATTTGATCAAATATATATGAATTTGAGTATTAAATTCACTGTATTTGTGAGCGTTCACCATTACAAAGCTTATCAATGTTTTGATTGAACGATTGGACACCAAACCTGTTAATGGAGTTTTTGGAATAGTTGTGGCCGGAGAAGAAACATTGTAAAAGTCTACGCGTGTCTGGTTGCCCAAGATTCATGATTATTTCACTAAGCACCCCTAGTGTCCTTACATAGTCAGTACATGTAGCATAAAATACAGCCCTTGTACATATTCTATTTGTGGATTAATCCTATATATGTACATTTCAGTTAGGGCTATTGTTCAGTTATTCTGGTGGCAGTACAAGGTGGGTGTTTAGAACAGCAAAGGAGGTGATGACAATTCAGTTATGCTAATATTTTATCTGTTTATGGTAGATTGAATGATGTTATGTTTGGGAAAGTAGTGCATTGTCATGTTATCAAGACGGGTTTTGGTTCTGATTCTTTTTCTATAGGATCTTTAATCGATATGTACGCTAAATGCGGATTCATAGCCGATGTTCGTTCAATATTTGATGGGGTAACCATCATGGTGTACTAGGGTATTGAGCCAACCAGCTAATATTCCCATGATCATTGCTGCCCAAGAATCCACAACCCCTGCATGCATATACATTCCCCTGTACATGTTATTGAAGAATATATTGTTCTTTCTCAATGTGTGTGTTCACGGTGAATGCTTTTGCACTTACTCTTGGTTTGATTGGCAACCATAGACTTTAATTTGTTGATTGTTCTTATTAATGGCAGTTGGCAGAGTTACAATGTTGAATGGTATGGGAAGGAAACAATCTAGTAAGATGATTGTTGCCTCTTATTGGAGCTTTTTTGTTTTCTCTTCTGTTGTTTGACCTTAGTTATAGATTGTTTGGTATTTCTATTCTTAGCAAGTATATGGTTCGTATTGAGTTGCAAATGGTTCGACTTATGAATATTTTGTGCGCAAAATGTTCTCTTCTTTGCAGAAAATAGCCAGTAGCTGTTTAAAATGAAAATGAGCTTATAATAATTTTTCTTATATTTCCTTGGAAAATAAAAATTATGTCATTATTTTTCAATTGATTGTTTTATTTCATTTACTTTTTCAGGTTGCTTTTAGGAATATCGCAAGATGTTGTTCGATGCACATTCGGCAAAAGTTATCATCAAGCTAGCCTTTGCTTTTGTTTTTTATGATATAATTTGTAGTTTAAACTAGTTGAGACGATATTTTTATATTTTAAGAAGTTGCTTGTAGGTTTGTTAATTAATCTTAGGATCTAGTAGATTGATTCTTTTGGTAAATAATCAATTTTATTAACAGATTGATGTAATAATTATCTTTTATTATTAATGATATCTTCTTTTACTAAAACTTTTGTTTGTTGTATTGATGAAAATGCTAAATTTATAATTCGTTAATAGAATGCATATATCAATATAAGAAATTATTTGTTAGGACGGTGGAAGTTGACCTTAATAAGTTTCCTACCAATTTTTTCAATATTACTCGTCACAATTTTTTGTAATTTCCCACCAAAAGTTTTGGCGCCAAAACATTTAGGACGCCAACAATCGGTCCTTTTTGTTTTCCCACCAAAAGTGTTGGCGCCAAAACATTTAGGACGACAACAATCCGTCCATTTTTGTTTTCCCGCCAATCATTTAAAACGTTTTGAAACGTATTAGGGTCGGTAAAAATTCAGTCCTTAAAAACTTTTAGGGACGGCTCGTCGTGTACCTAAAACATTTAGCACACATATTATTTAAGCTCCCATGTTGCCGTCTCTATGGCCGTCCTAAATACTATTAGGGATGGCAAATAGACTTTTAGGGACGGCAAATGAGCGATCCAAATACACTATTTTCTTGTAGTGATTTGCACTATGTTTTCCACTAGTTCTATTACAAAGGGTTCCAATGGATCGTGTACAAAATATTGGACTTGTTTTTGGGGGTTGAGAATTGAATATCTGGACAAACAGAATATTCAATGGTGCAGAAGAATAGTTAAAAGAACAACAATAAGAAGCTTAAGATAAAGTGTTGATGCATATCTTCTTGTTGTTGTTGAGGACTTCGTTGATCAGTTTACGATCTCTTGAATGCACTGAGTATAAAAGACTTTATGTTGTTGGAGAGTTTCAGAGCATTGTTTTCTTCAGTTTTTAATGGCAGTATTTATAGCAAGGGCATTCTTGATATCTGTTTGGAGAAGACGAAGAGTAACAACTCTATTAGGTTGAATGCATTAAATGCATGGAGTTGACTTGTAGATTTCGTCTTCACTTATGCTGAACAGGGAATGGTGCAGAGTTGTTGCAGCAACTGGTAGGTGAGCAATCAGAGTTGCATACCTGCAATAGCTGCTACAGTCTGAAGTGTCAGTCTGTCCACATGCTCTGTCACTATTCAGGAGGCGAAAGTCTTCTTGCTTTTCGGAAAGCTGGTCAGGCGTGTCTGAGAAGTCAAGAGCTGAGAGATGATTTGTTTAATTCAAATTCAAACTGATAAAGGTCGAATTTAATTAATCCACTCAAAACTTGGTGACTGGACACGTCGGTCATGCTTGAGCAAGTGAAGACAAGGTCTGCCGCTGGATGCTGAATGAAGTCTTCCGGTGAAGCTTTGCTGAAATCTTCCGCTGAACCTATGAAACCTATAAAAACTATTCTATGACAAAGTTCTATACACAATTATCACGCTAATTAATATGTAACTCAATTAGCCACTAAGTATAGAACCTAATATAATATATAAATAAATATAAATCAAGATACAAATAAGAAATAATAATAATCATTTAAATTTTTTATTATTTTATTTATAACGTTATTAATTCCGTTTATCGCACCAGGTGAAATAATAGTGAAATCCAAAAAGATTGGAGGGAATTCAGCTACGGGTAGGAGAGAGAGAGAGAGATATATATATATATATATATATATATATATATATATATATATATATATGCGTGTTTGTGTGGCAAGGGTTGCGTTGCGTCCACTCTATCCATTAGTTTGCTTTAGTGTCCCTTTCGGCCTTTCCTATTCTCAAAATAAAACAAAAAAAAAATGTTAAGAGAGAAAGAAATATGCTTTGTTCTGTTCAGAATATGCCCACTGCCCACATCCATCTTTCTGTTCAGCAAAACCAATGGATAGAGTGGACGCAACCATACTTACGTGCCCACTATGAAACTTCTTAACCACTTTCTATTGCTTTTTTTCTTTCTAATTAATTTCTTTAATTTTCTCGTCACAACTTTTTTTGAACCACCACTTACACAAAGGTTTTTCGGATTATCTATCTCGTACACAAACGTAACCTGCAAAATGAAATACATTCGACTCGTATTATAAACATACACACTATGTACAATTAAATATGGAGTAATTTATTTTCGTCGAATTGATATCACGTAAAACAAATATCATTCACGATATTACCAGCTAATAATATATTATTAGACTCAAGAGAGAATATTTAGTTATATACAATTATCCTAGAAGGAGAAAAAAATTGTTGTGCATATTATTGCTCTTGTAACTTGCTCCATTTATATTATTCAAACAAAAATCCCTAATAATCTCGTTGAATCAAACATTATCACATTACCAGCTAATAAAATATAGTTACAACTCAACGAGCTCATTTGGGCGAACACAAAGAAATGGCCCACAAATATGTTTCCAACATCTTTCACTCAAATATATGGACTCACCTCTCTTACGATGATGTATCACCAATACCCCATTAAACACTCGACTCTTCTTACTATAATTGAATCATGCGACTTGACAAGAAACATAAATTATAGGAGCGCTATACCAGATCATTATGCAACCAACACAAAACATCTCTTTGTTAACAAACTTGTTATACCAAACACCTTATGGTTACACCAATTCAAACACCCTCGGCCTCTAGAAATCTATGTTTAAACCTTAATAAGTTTACATATTCAAAATCAATCTTTTGAATCATACATATATATATATATATATATATATATATATATATATATATATATATATATATATATATATAATGGCAAATATATATTTATCCCTCAAAAATCACACTTTTAAATTTTTGATTTTTGAGTTACCATTCCACTCTTTCTCTCTCATATCTTCTCTTTTCTGGTTGTATTTCTCTTTCTTTCTCCTATTTTCTCCATATTTTCTCTATCATCACCACTATCTCCTCTCTTTTAATTATGTTTAAACATTTTTCTCATATTAAACAAAAAAATAGTAACCAAAACAAAAATAATAGTTTCAGAGTCAAGAAAACAAAAATATAAGAGGTTAGTAAAATTTAAAAAAAAACTATGGAACAAGCCACTATAAAAATATAAGTTACAAAATCAACAAAACAAAAATAATTTAATGCGGATGTTAGTAAAATAAAATAATTTACGGAACAAAAGTTTAAAAAAATTCTTATAAAAAAAAGTAAAACAAAAATATATTAGTAAAATAAAAATATTTGATGGAACAAAAATAATAGTTACGGAGTCAATAAAACAAAAACAATTTTAACTGAGGTTATTAAAATAATTTCGTTATTTTTTATTTTAGCTTATTTTCTTATCAGAAATTTATTAATTCATAAAATACAAATATAATTTAATAAAAGTAATCATTCAAAATGAAGAACTTATTTGAGTTTAGATTTTATTTGTAGGGCGGAAAAAATTCAAGTTTATTCAAAGACATTCATTCTACAGAGTTTTTGAATAGTATAAAGTGTTCAGGGTTGTCAAGTCATGAATTGACACTTAAAATTGGTGTTCCAGTAATGCTATTGAGAAACATTGATCATGATGCAGGGTTGTGCAATGAAACAAAACTAATCATTATAAATCTTGTGGATCATATTATTGAAACAATTTTTTTGAAAGGAAGCAATGTTGGAGAAAAAGTTTTTATCCTAAAATTATCATTAACTTCATCCGATGTAAGACTGTCTTTCATATTCCAAAGAAGACGATTACCATTGCTGGTATCATATGTAATAACAATTAACAAGTGTCAAAGTCAATAATTACATGTAGTCGTATGTCTCTTTTTGAATAAACTAAATATTGATATGCGGTAAAAATAAAAAACCAACTAATAAAATAACAAATGTTGTGTATAAGAAATTTTTTTTGAATCTATAATAATTAGTGATATACTTATGTGTAATTGTTAATAAACCGATTCTTCTTATTTTATCATTTAAGAGTTTTTATCATCTTTATTTTGTTTATGTACGATTTAGTTGACGTGTGTTTAACTCACGGGTTAAAAAAACTAGTTCAATTTAATCGCCCAATAATACTCCTTCGTTTCAAAATTATCGTCATGCTTTCTTTTTTCGTTTGACAAAAAAAAAATCCTAAACTTTCATTTTAATATTTTTATTTACCATTTTGATCTTTTAATTTATGGGACCCAATGCACAGATTGGAAGGAATTTGAAACATTTAAATCCATGTTCAAAAATTCACAATTGTTCAAAATTTAGGAGAGAAAACATGGCATCTTACTCATGTAAAAATGAAAAACCACACAAACACAAATATTAATAATCGAGTCAAATGTGTTTTTAAATATAACTTATTTATTTTATACTTTTCAAACAAATTAATTACATATTTCAAATATTTTTCAAACACAACAAATTAATTAATTTATAGTTTTAATTATTATATAACATATTTCAAATATTTCGTCTAAACAAATTGATTGCATTTATAAAATACTTCGTACAAAAAACAAATACTTTTGTACAAAAAAAAGAAAACAAGACTTTTCAGAAAATTAATTTTAAATATATTTTTTCAAATATTGCATTTATAGTTTTTCAAATATTTCATATAAACAATTAATCCATTCTAAAAAATGACTTTTTAGAAAGAAAAATAAGGGTTAGAACTTAGTAACAAAATTTTGAGGAACACCTTCCAGCGGCTAGGAACAAAATAGAGGTGTTATAATGATTTTTTTTTTTTGAACGATTGGATATGCTCTAATAATTGAACAAAGAATAAATAAATAAATGGAAAAAATGTGAGCGAAATAAGTATGATATATAATTATATATATAGCGGTGCACGTGACTCGCGTTAAACCTCCATAATTTTTCTCTTTTGGGTTTGGTCAACATGAGCGGCTCCGGGTTTGGTCAATATATATTAATCCGGTCAACCTAAACGGTCCGCGCGAAATGCATGAGAATTCTAAAATCTATGTATATTAAAACTTAATTTTTTTCATAGCTAATTTTTATTTTTATTTTTTGATAAGAGAGTGTGGGAAGTGATCAAATCTGAGACTTTATAATGTGAAAGGGATGGTAATTCGTGCTATTGTACTGTGTTCGTGCATCATTATCGTATTTTCATTTTATCTATCTTATTTGATTCTAAATATAATAATAAATATTATTTTTAATATATTAACAATTTCGTGTCATGTTTCGTATCATGCTTTATAATCGTGTCGTATTGGTTCATAATATCATGTCGTGTCAGTCAATATCACCCCCAACCCTACCACTAGTTCACCCCTTAATGGACTTCATAGCTAATTATGATTACTTGTTGATATAGAGAATGAAACCAATGAGTTTAATGTTTTTGTGAGTGTCTTTGTTATTTCTTCCACCCGGTATGTACTTAAACTTTTGTGAGGTTATTTAAGGGTTTTATTTGAAAGTGCCAAGTAAAATGTTGAGAATGTCAATATTAGTTGAGCATAATTAATTTTTACAAATTAGACAGGCTATGTTGGTTGCTTAATGCCAGCTCTAGAATTAGAATTGAATAACAATTTAAGCTCTATAAAATTCATATGAAAATTTTGGATAAAACGGTCTTTACTATATTTTATATGGGACGGATCATCTTGATCCGACTCATTATGTATTGATGAATTGAATTGTGAGAGAATAAAGCTCCATCTTACAATTAATATTCATAAAACGGTCTCATAAATTAAAATCCATTAAAATGTCTCACATGAGACCTACTCAAATTCAAATTATATTTTTAATCATAATCCTGAGATTTGGAATTGAGTATTTATAAACAATCATAATGAATTTACAGCTCTTATGATACAAAAATGTTAAACTTACAACTAGTGTTATAACTTGTTTTATAAAAAATAAAGTTAAAAAGTTAATTATATCTTTATCAAGAAAAATTGTAATATTAATGGTAACACTAGTTGTAAGTGTAACATTATTCGTTACGATATTTAGGATATAACTAATTAATGTTTATAGCATTACTTAGTTATTGTCAATGCATAGACGAAAAAACATCCTTAAATAAAAGTCAGATTGAATTAACTAGTATTTGCTAATTATTCTGACTTCCTTGAGTGGCTCCGCTCATGCTGAAGTCAATTCAAGGCTACTCCTTCGTCCAAAAAGAGTCATAAAGGGATTGCGTGAATCCTAGTTGGCAATCTACGTGTCACAACGTGGATTTATAATGACCGTAGGATAGAGGGAGGATGAATCCAACGGGGGAGAAAGAGAAGATACGCATGTCAGGGAGGGAAGAGAGCGTGGATAACTGATAACGGTCGCGGGCTCGCGGGTGTTGAGCAAGCATCAGCTGCCATGTCAGATCCAACGGCTCACAGTCAATCTTTTACGACCGATTCGTTACTTCTCAGAGGGATACTCCGAATACATTCCTCTTTCCTTTCCTCTGTATAAAAAAGAGGTGTGAGAGAAAGGAAAACTTAATCCCCTTCAATCTTCATAGGTCAAATACCTGACTCTCAATCTTTGACACAACCCTTTGGCTTTTCAGGCTGTTTCTGTTTTTCGTGAGTGAACTTCAACCATGGAGGTTTCCGGCGTTGTTTTCCAGCCGATTCATAGCTTATCATCAGCCGCTTCTGCTGATGCCGCTCACGTTCATCGTTCTTGTTCATTGAAACCATCTTTCTTCAGCAAAATTCTCCGGCTTTCCTCTGTTAAACCCAATAGATCAATTTCAAATTTCAGGTCTTTTGGGATTTCTGCTAATTCTACTTCTGTGTTTTGCGATAACGGTCACCTGGAGTACTACAATGGCCCCACCACCACATCCACGGGCGGTGCTGACGGGAGAACTGAGAAGGAAATTACATCGAAGAAGAAGAAGAAGACGATGAAGAAGAAGTTGAAAATGCTCAAGGGTTTGTCGAAGAACTTGTCTACCTTTTCTGATATGGGTTTTGGTTTGGATCCTGATCATGGGTTAGCCGATCAAGTTAAAGGAAAGATGATCACGGTAAAACTCTCCCCTCCCTTCTCATTTCTTAACTTACTGAATTTCAATTTTCAATGCATATGATCACGGTTTTACCAAAGAGTAAATTAAATTTCTCAAACAATGCTATCTTCTTCACAATCACGTTGACTATGTGTCTATTACTTGTTTGTGGCAATCCTTTTTGGGTTGTACATATGATTACAGATTGGATATCATGGAATGGATTACTTGTTTTGGTTATCCTTCTTGGCTGTACATATGAATTTTTAAGTGGCTGTATAATATATTTATGGGTTGACTATATATATGTGTCTAATTATGTTGATCATGTCAATTATATGTGCAGGAAGCTACAGAGTTATTGCTTGGGCAACTGCAACAGTTAAGAGCAGAGGAAATGGAAGTGAAGAGGAGGAAGAAAGAAGAGAAAGCTATGCGAAAAACTGCACGGATGCAGGGGTGTGAGGATTCGTCCTCTAGCTCTTCGGAATCAAGTGACAATGAATGTGGGGAGGTTGTTGATATGAACAGTCTGAAAAGGGGAACCGTCGCGTCAAATGGATTGGAGCAGCCTCAAGCTTTCATTCATCAAGAAGCTACCGCATTGGCCATTCCAAGCAAATTAACCGAAATTAAAGTCTTGGGGGTTCACAAGTTTCTGACCAAAATTGCAGTATCAGCATCAATGAAATATGTTCAAGCTTTCGGAGTAACGAGATGGAGGCATCTGCTGGGAAGAGAATTGAGGTGTGCATGGGTGGGAAGTGCAAGAAATCAGGAGCTGCATCATTGTTGGATGAATTCCAGAAGGCAGTGGGTGGTGAAGGTGGATCGGTTGTTGGATGCAAGTGCATGGGAAAATGCAGAGATGGTCCTAATGTGAGAATTGCGAGTGCTGAGATTGAGAGCAATCCTCTGTGCATTGGGGTTGGATTGGAGGATGTGGGTTTGATTGTTTCCAACTTCTTTGGAGGAAATAAGGAATCTGAATTGGGGTTTGCTCTGCCTTCCCCATCCTAAAAAGGGTGTAATTAGTTTTGTAGGTTTTTTTTTTTTGGACTTTTGGAAATCCTTTTAGGATCTTTTGGTAACCGGATAAAAAAACGGATAATCCGTATCCGGTGTTTTGTAGAACTCTTTTGCTTGTGATGTAAATTATCCATATATCCAGTAATTAATGGCCCAACCTGAGTGACCCTAAACGCAACACCAAATTCTCTACACGCAACATCATTTAATGTATAAAATGACATAAATACTCATTTTAACATTTAATAGATAATCACTTTTTATACACACTAGCGGATGTTTTATAAAACAACTGTTACAAACTAGCGGTTGTTTTGTCCGAAATCCAAAAAAAAATGCAAATCAACGGTTTTTTGTTCGTAATTAAAAAGAAAAAATAAACCGAATCAAAATCAATTTAATTCACATGCGATATCATGCGAATTAACTATGAAAATCGAATCAATAATGACACGTAATCAAAATTACGTGAAGGGGGAATTGGAGGAGGTAGTATAGTTTAAATGTGAAGAGGGGTAACAAAGTAATTTTATCTTTTAAATGATGTTGCATTTAAGGATTTTGGTGTTACGTTTAGGTGTTCTGTGCCAAGTTTTGACTTAGAAATTGATGCTATCGGAAGTTGCAGTAAGAATGAATATATGCAAGTATTGGTCAATGTTGTAGTCCTTGCTTGCAAAAACAACTCTGTTGAGGAATTCGCATTTATGTGGAGTATTTCCCGTCGTGGTCTTACCGCCTCCGTTCCTAATCGAATCTATCTGGCAATACAGAAGGTCTTCAACGATTTGGAGAGAGTCGAGTAATTTTATTATTTTAAATGATTAATATTTTTTCCGGTAAATTATTTATTATACTTCTTTATACTAATAAAGAATAGGTAGCGTACTCAAAATAACAATATATTATTTTCTTTATTATACTTAGTTTCTAATACTAATAAATTAATAACTGATAATATTAAAATAAGTTAACTTTAGTTCTTTTACCAAGTATGGAAAGAAAAAATTATATTTAAATATTGTTTTTAAATATTCTAGAGGTGCCAAGAGTACAATTTTTGGCACATTCCAACATCAAATCGAATTTTCAATGCGTTTGGTAACTAGAGCTGTCAAATAGGGCAAAAGTCTGTAGGCATGCCCGCCCCGTCACCTATTAGGGGCGGGTTGGGTTGACATATTCAATACTCATTAGGATGCGGGCTTTTCGAGCTTTGTCCATGCGGGTCGCGGACTTTCGTGGGTTGGGGCGGGGCCGACAGCTGGCAGCCCACGTATTCAATTATTCATTTATGATTTATTCATCAATAATCAAAAATAAATTCAAAGCGGCCCGGCCCATTTACATTTTCATCCATTGACAGTAAGGTAAGGGACTTGGGGAGTTACTGAGTTAGGGTACTTAGGGACTTAGGGTTCGTCTTCACTCTTCACAGAGTCAGTCACACACACACACTCTCATTCTCAATTCTCATCTCAATTCTTTCTCAAGTCTCACTGTCTCAGTCTCTCACTCCGTTAGGACCGTCTGTCCGTCACTCATCTCACTATCTCAGTCGTCTTCGTCTCAGTCTTCACTCTTCCGTGAAGAGTGAAGACTCTTCAGTCTTCAGTTCACGGCGTACAGGTACAGCTCTGCCGATCAGCCAACACAACAGTCGTTCACGCTTGCCAATCCTTCGACACCCGTTCACGCTTTCCCTGCTTCCAAATCCCGGCGTCTGCTCCAGCTTCCACTCTTGCTGTTTCTAGATCCTGGCAGCTCCGCCAGTCGCCATCGCCAGTTCGCCACAGCCGCAGGCCCTCAGACTTCAGTGCCCCTCACAGAGTCACAAATCTCAGTATAGTCTGGATTCTGGTATTTGACATTTGAGCATTTTGCCTTCCTATGTCGGTGATCCTTCTTATTGTGTTGTTCTCTCTTAATTTAGTGGTTGTTTTTGTTCTGTGGTATTTGAGCATTTGAGCATTTTGCCTTCATGTGGTATTTGAGCATTTTGTTCTGGTTTTTTTTTCCAAACGTAATGATGTAATTTTATAAGTTTTGGTCATTGTTTGCTTTATGGAATTGTTGAGACAAAAGAAAACAAAAGGGTTGAATGGAGTCACGATAAAAATTTATTAGAATATTTTTTTGAGGATAACTTCATAATAAATTAGCTTTATATGAGCTTTGATTTTGATTCAATCATGTATGAGAATCTCTAGTCGTTTGGTTCTTATCAAATCAAACCAAGCCCAGGTAACCTTTAAAGCTATTTTAGATTTCTCATGGACAATACCAATCCAGCTTGAGCAGAATAAAATAAATTTTTAGAAAAAATTACAAGCCGGTACATTTTTAAAAACATGTTTTCAAATGAATCCACCTATTTTTTGCACATTTCTTTTAGGTACAATTTTTGGGCAAAAATACTTATCTACCCTCTGTATATTCTCAGTCTAATTTTCTATACACAGTGTATACGTCATGCAAACGCAATCAACGCTCCCTTCGTTTCTTTGCCCACCAAGCCACCCATCACTCATCTCTCTCTCTCTCTCTCTCTCTCTCTCTCTCTCACACACACACACACACACACACACCCATAGAGAGGGTCACATTCTTTCTTCCCTTCAAAGCGACGATCGGAAGCTGAAAACGACATCACACTTTCGTAGATCTTGTTATAGACACAAAAGCTCGTCTCGGATCTTGCGCCCATACCTAGGATCGACCGAGTCTTGCTTGAATCGCCACTTGCTGTCTCCGATCTGTTTTTTCCTCGACAGGCGAAGAACCCAATAGGGATCTTGAATATCGACCCGTCGTTTCCGGTGGCCGACATTTGAGGAAAGTGAAATATTAAGTCAAGGTTAGGCAATACGATGATGTCTGCATCGATGAAGATGATTTTGTCATAGTCCCTCAGCTGCCAAAGTCTAAACTTGATGTAGTTATATTCGTTATACGAGTTTTTTCGCTCTTGGGTTTCGAATTCGTTTGATGATTTCGATCTTCCAACCTTGCGGCGAGTGCACGGCGTTTGGGTATGGAGATGGAGTTGTCAAGGAGGAAGATAAGGTCGCGTTTGGTGCCGGTTTTGATGAGTGATTGGGCTAAGGTAATTGCGCGCAAACGCACGATTCGAGGAATGGAGGCTGTAGCGTAGACAAGACATTTCCTTGAAAAGTCATCGCCGTGCTAGCCATGACCGTATATGTTATTGGCTTTTCTGATTTGTCTTTCTGATTTGTCATTTTCACAAGAGCCAAGATTTGGCATCGCATTTCACGATGCCAAGATTTGGCATCACGACAATTGTATTTTTGGCATCAAGAACGGCATTTCACCTGATGCCAAGATTTGGCATTAGCATTTTTGGCATCAGAGTCCTAATGCCTGGAATTAATCATCCTGATATCAAGGCTTGGCATCAGAGTTTTCATTAATGACATTTTTGTCATTTGGCAAGCAATTTGTAGTTTTATGAAATGTGCAAAAAATTAATGGTCCTAGATGAAAACATGTTTTTAAAATTGTACCCACTTGAAATTCCCCCAAATTTTTAAATAAACCATTTTTTGTGGGCTAGCCCGTTTTGCCCGCGGCCCTACGCGGGCGGGTTGGGCTAGGTTTTTTAGGACCGTTGCATTCGCGGGCTTTTCCGGCCCGCGGGCAAACCCGTCTCGCAAGCCCATTTTGACAGCTCTATTGGTGACATTCCATTCCCCTCTGATTAGAACATTCCCGTTATATAATCTTCTTATCCATCTTTTTAATTGAGTCTCACAGTCACTGATACATTTTTCTCTTCTTACCTACTTAAGAATATATCTTTTCATTGTATAATCTTCTTAACATCTTCTTAACTGGGTTCCACTGCCACCTCATTAACTTTACACTTCAATCTTATTATTTTTATACTTCTCAACAAATAAATTTATTTAAGGTTATTTAATATATTTTATATTTAAATATTTCATATAAATAAATTAATTTATAAATTAAGACATAAATTAATTTAAAAATAATAATTAAATTATAAATTATAAAATTTATAATTTAATTAATAAATGATCTATAGTAAATTTTGTACATATAAATTAATTTATACTTCAATCTTATTTTTACTCAAACAAATAAATATATTTAATATATTTCATATTTAAATATTTAAATATTTTGTATACATAAATTAGTTTATAAATAAAGAAGTTAATGAATTTATAAATAATAAATTACTCATAAATTATATAATTTATAAATTAAATAATAAATAAAGATTAAAACACAAATAAAGATGAATTTATAAATAAAAACATATTTCAATTTGGCCCACAAAGGTCCAAAGGAATGGTGTGATTTTAAAAAAAGAAATTCAAATCGAAATAAAAAACAAAGTGTCGGGCCCATATCAAACTACTTCTTAAATAAGAAGATCAAACATTCTCTCTCCTAGGTGGATTCCATAAGAAAAGGTCTCACATTGTTAGGATTCCTCTTCTTAATAAGAATATCACTAAGAAGAAGAGAAATTCAATAATGGGGATGCTCTTAAGATGGCTGCACAATGGAGAAAAAGGAAGTATACACATAAATTTGTTAATTTTAATGAACTTTTGTTGGGTACCCAAGTTGCAACAATCAATCAATCAAGGAGCTAAAAGAATGAGGCCCTTGGGTCACTACACTTTTGTGTAAGAGGGAAGACCTAGCTAAGTGTCACACGCGCGCGCTGCCCGCCCTACCCGACTTATCTGCAGGGGCCTTATCCAGAGCAATAACAATCTTAAGACAAAAAAGTTAGGGTGGCCCAGTGGTAGATATGAGGTTTCATAAAGTGTGAGGTCTCAGGTTTGATTCATTCTCATGTCACCCTTAGGAGGAAAAAAAAATTAAATAGTCAATTAGTAGCTAAAATGGTAAAGTGTTTGTGAGTTTGTAACAAAGGGCTTCGGGTTCAATTCTTAGCACAATTTATATTTTATTGGCCTTTTCTCCTTTGGTCCTTGGGCCACTACACTTTTGTGTAGGAGTGAATATCTAGCTAAGTGCAGGTCCAAACACATGTGCGCGTGTCGTCGTCCGCCCGTCCCGACCCGGCCCGGCTTGGCTGGCTGGCTTGCTTGCTTGACTGAACCTTATCTTTTAATATATAATTTAGTGGCCCATTGGATGAGGTGTTTTGATTTGGTTGAGAGGTCATGGGTTCGACTTTTTGAAAGTCATGTTAATTTTAATTTCATTACCAACGAGCTCTAGCTCAACTGGTACTGCTCACTTCTCCTAACGGAGAGGTTGGGTGTTCAAGTCTCACTAGAGACACCCTGGACTTTACAACTCTCAGTAGAGAGGTCGGGTGTTCAAGCCTCTTCAGAGGCATCCCCATTTAGCTACTCGTTTATCTTAACGGAGAGGTCGAGTGTTAAAGCCCTACCAGAGGCACCTTAGTACTTAACTACTCTCAACCGAGAGGTCGGGTGTTCAAAGCTTCGCCAAATGCACCATTTGTTCGAGCCACACCAAAGGCATCATATATATATATATATATATATATATATATATATATATATATATATATATATATATATATATATATATATATATATATAATTGTAACCTTTCAAGGTATTAAAAAATAATAAAAAATTAAGGGTTAGAGTACGGTCTTTGTCCCCTCCAACCTTTTACAAAAAAAAAAAAAAAAAGGAGCTAAAAGAATGTGTTTAATTAACTTTTTTCATCCATGCAATTTGTTTTTTGATTATGATTATTATTAATAGTTTTATTCCTTTTTAACTTTTTTCCTATTTTTAAGGATACTTCTTTTATTTTCTTATTCTCAACTTGTATAAATGTGTGTGTGTGTGTGTATATATATATATATATATAAATTTTGCAAGATTTTGATTTGCTAAAAAAGAAACTTGTATTAAGGCCAAAATTCAATGTATCCACCAAAGTCAACTTTACACTCCTGATGAGAATGACTAAAATAGCCTTTATGTGACTCTCATGTGTCAACTTCCGTCAAATTTTTTAACACCCGTCACAACAAAGGTGATAAGTGGGACAAAATTTAACATGAAATGCAACTCTGGAAGACTGGAACACAATTTGATTGAGGGTATACAGTGTGGTGGATTCATTGGGCTAATCTATTTTTGTTAAATAAGTTGTGCTAAATGTAGCACGTATAAAAGTAAACGTAAAATATTCTTAAGTAGTAATTAATTGAATTTGCATTTTTGTTGACAAAATTACACTTTTGCCCTTAGCCCATTATAAATACTAGTATACAACTTCGTCACTCGCATAAACAATCAAACTAAAATTCTCTCCAAAAAATTTCAATGCCTGTAAATTTTCTTTCTTTGTAATTTTAATCTTTTTAACATTTTAACTTTATAAGTTGATAATAGTTAAGAAAAATGATTTTTTGAAGGTGTTCGACCATATCACCCAACCCCTCCCAATCGCCTGCCCATCTCCAAAATATTCAAAGCTTTTTATAATTTTGAAGATTTTTTAAATTTTTTTGGAAAGAGTGTTAGAGAGCATGAGTGGCCATTTGGCTAGGTCGACATCGAGGAATTTTTTATTTTTTAAAATTATAATTTGTTATTTGTTAGTACTTCATTGTTTAGACAAAACGGATATTTGGGACACCCAATTTTTCAAAAACTTGCAATGCGACCACTGAAAGTTTAAAATTGTTATTCATGCCACTATACATTAGTTAAGCTGCAAATTAACCTATTTTTTAGATAGACGTTAGATTTAACTGTTAAGTTATGTCAAATATCTATTTTGCCATTTGTCAATAATTTTGTATAATAATATAAATCTAGAGAGGTCCAATTGCTAAACACATAGAAGATTTCTCTTCTTCTGATCTCTATGTTGTCAACGACGGCATCGTAGTTGCAGAGCTCTCTTGGGGATGCCTCCAATTACCCACCTCCTTCTTAGCGGCCCCAATTCGAAGACCTTGAAGGGGGAGAGAGATAGAGATAGATAGAATTTCAAATCGAGGATGGTGTCTTCACCGGTGAAAGAGATATAATTACAGATCGAGGATGGCGTCTTCATTGTCTTCGTCGGTGGTAACGACTCTCTCTCCATTTGTTAAGGGTTTTAATTGAAAATGAAATCAGCAAAATCCAATTACCCAACTTCTTTTTGTTGTTTTTTTAGAGAGATAAAGTGCACTAGAAAAAAAGAGAGAGAATATAACCCACCATCAATTCGTCCTGAATAAAGGCAAGTAAAATATTTATATGGGCCTATCTGATCGGCCTGGGAGGATAACTTTTTTTATTAGGTTAGACTGCTCTAAGGCCTCACTCAGATGGTGCCTCAAGATATTGCGCTAATATTAAGGCTTAGATTTAGGAAGGAATTAGCCCTCCTGGTGGGTACTTAGGCTGCCACTTCTTCTATGGCGAAAGGTTAGGACCATCGTCATTCTTCGGTAGCGATAGTACATGTTCTAAGGTTATAACCTTATTATTTATTAAATGGCAAAACACACAAATGACCCACCCAGCTTTCCCACTTTTTGTAATTCAGCCACCTAAAGTTTAAAATTTCTATTTGGGCCATCCAAATTTAGTTATGTTGCAAACGACCCTATTTTTTAACGAGCGTTAGACCAGGAAGTTAAGTTAAGCGGAAAAATAGGAAAAACAACATTAAAAATATCAAAATTATTATTTTTTACTTGAAAGATGTCAAAAGACCAAAATCCCACAATTTAATACCTAATTTTCAATTTTTGCCATTAAACAAACCCAGATAATCCAAATCTAAACCCAAATCAAACCATTTATTTTCTTCCGGCCGTCACTCACACTTCATTAATGTGTTTCTCTCCCCTATTCAATTCGCATCAGTCACAGCACACAGGCAACGACATTACTTTCTCTCTTGTTTACCATCATCAATCCTGTTGGGCTTCATCTTTGCCTCCACAACCCATTGCTACCAGGCCCACTTCAAACCTAGCCCTAGGTTGGTAATCACTCACCATTCACATGCCTTTTGGTATTGAATCCATAGGGAAAACTAAGAGTCATCCATGGCCTTAACCAAGTGATAATCGCTTCTCGTTCTTGTCTTCCAAATCTATTGTGGTTTAGCACTATCACCCTTTATTTCATGGGCCAAAAAAAATCGACGACTGGGGAAGGTGGTTGAGAGTTCGGCGGTGATTAGTGCTTCTAGGATACTCCAGGTGAATGGGAAGATTAGGAAGTCGAGGATGGCTAATAGTGTACCGGCGGCTTGATCTTCACCGTATGGGCCACCAGCGACCTTGAAGTAGATCAGTAATATTAAAAGGGTGAGTGTTAGTTTTTGGGGGTGGTGAGTGGTGGTGGTTGAAGGGTTGGTTGGGGGTGTCATTTACAATTGGGTTTGTTGAAATCTGAATAGGAAGCTGAGGATGGCTAATAGTGTACCGATGGCTTGATCTTCACCGTATGGACCGCTAGCGACCTCGAAGTAGATCAAGAATATTAGAGGGACGAGTGTTAGTTTTTACGGGTGGTGAGTGGTGGTGGTATGATTTACAACTGGGTTTGTTGAAATTTGAAGACATTCCAAGTTTGTCTAGATTTCTTTTTAATTGTTTTATTGATATATATATATATATATATATATATATATATATATATATATATATATATATATATATATATATATATATATATATCATATGTGCATCTAAAGTACTCCAATTTAATGAAATTCTATTAGTTACCCATTCTGCAAAAGATGAAGATTACATACCCATATATGTAATTGGACAAGACGTAGATGAACAGCCCCAGATCTGTAAACCCCCCCCCCCCAAGTTCGACAGTTGAAACCCTTTCTGATTATAATTGTTCCTCCCTTGATATTTACAAGGGTAAAATAAGGATTTGCCTTAAACTTAACGTCTAAGGCTAACACCAGTTAAAAAATAGGGTCGCTTGCAACAGAACTAAAGTTGGATGACCCAAATAGAAATTTCAAATTTTTGATGGTCGAATTGCAAAAAGTGGGAAAGTTGGATGACCCATTTGTGTGTTTTGTCTTATTAAATCAATTCTTCATCCACTTTAAGAGTCGAGCAAGTAAACATCATTTTTGATCGAATTTTTAAGACATTTGCTCGCATAAAGCAGGAAGTGTCGTTTGCTTGTCGATTGGTCTGGTTAATTAAAAGACTAAGATCCGAATCATTATTTCTTTCCTGGATTTTTGTTTTTTCGTTCACATAAATTGGTCACATGTGGATCCAATATAAATCGTTGATTATTACTTGTGAATGAATGTATTTGGGTGTGAGAAAGATTTGTGGATTTGGGTTTGGTTTAGCGAGTTGGGTTAGGAGAATAGCCTTTTGTAACGCTCGAAAAAATGATGGTGACAATGAAGACAGTGAACCGGAGAAAAAGAAGACGAAAATGGGTGGGGGAGGGGGACGGTGGCTGTAGACATTCCAAGTGTTGTTTGGTTTTTTATTACACTTTGACCCCCTTCTCTTTATACAAATGACATATGTAATTATTTTTATCAATAAGACCCCTCTAGATATCTAATATCATGCAAAAAAGGGTTGCGCTATTTAGACCCCCATTCCTTCAAGTTGACCCCCTTCTAAGTATACCTCCACCTCATTTTAAAATACTTGAAAACATTAAGAGTACCCTCCTTTGTTTTCCTATTTTACCCTTCTGAATTTTGAACACCCAATTTTACACTACCCACCCTCAAAACCCAACACCCCACTACGCATACTTCAAATAAACCGATACTCCCTCCCTCCAATACACATAACGGTTCTTCTTCTTTCTTCTGCGCAATCCTCAATCTTTTGCTCCTTCTGTGCAATCCTTTCCCCAAAACACAAAGCCATCTTCATCATAACACATCTCCATCTCCTATTTCAGTAGAAAAATGGACAAAAGAGGTATGTATATTTTTCATTGATTTTAGTTTGATTTGGTGTGTTTATACAATGTATTTGTTTGTTAAGCTTAGATATGAACTATGATCATGCTTTTTGTTGACTGTATTGAAAAAAAATGGTGGTTTGTTTGAAAAATTCGGCCCTGAACACCGAAATTAGGGCTAAATGTTCGGCATATGGGGTCCGAACATCCTCAAAATGTTCGGACCTGGTCATCCGAAGATTTTGATGATGTTTGGATCCTATATGCCGAACATTTAGCCTTTGTTCTGTATGTGTATGCCGAACATTTTGGTAATGTTCCAACACAATGGGCCTAATATTTGGAATATGTTACGTATGCTTGTGCCGAACTATGCATATAATTTTTCCCTCTTTTTGATTTCAAAAATTAATGAAACATGTTAATTTATGAATGTCATGTACAAATATGACATACCAGAGGAAGAATGGACCAACCGCGTCAAATCAAAAAGCGAAGTCTGACGTACTGACCCAGGCCCAAGTAATGGTACAGGCACAGGACAAGGCATTGGCACATGCACAAGCACAAGCCCAGGCCCAGGGTCACACCGATGAGGAAGAAGCGAAACCAATGGAGCCAATGGAGCAAGAGGGAAAGCCACGTATTACTTTTCTATGTCATCGGGGTCCATTAGAACCAACTGTAGTTCGTTTCTACCATAAACACATAATTGTGTGTGTGTGTGTGTGTGTATATATATATATATATATATATATATATATATATATATATATATATATATATATATCAAGGGCGAGAGCGCCCGGTGCTCAAGGTGAACAACCATAAACAAAAGCTTTTAGCATGGAAAGTAACCACAAAAACCGTTTCTCCACTATGGAAGGAGTTACTTGTTGCGACCAAACTAATGCAGATAAGACGTGTATCCTATCTTGAGAGTGATAAGGTATTGGTTAGTGCATTTGTGGAGCGGTGACACCTATAGACCTATACCTTCAACATGCCATTTGGTGAGATAACTATAACACTTGACGATGTGTTTTGCATTACTGGTCTTCCAATTGCTAGAAAATCGCTCTTTTTGCAAGGTTCAGTTTCCGCACAAAACCACGTTGATGTTATTTGTCGGTATTTAGGAGTGTCTAAAAAGGATGCAATATAGGGAATGCATTGTGCTAGGGGGCCATCTATGAGGCTAGAGTGGCTACGCACCCGTTTTTCTCCTGATGCATTGGTTGATGATCCATAAACGGTTGTCTGCTCTCTTCGCGCTTATTTGTTGTACATGTTGAGTTGTACAATTTTTGCTGATAAGAGTGGAAGTCGGGTTAGCACGACTTACATGGAGTTCCTCGGCGATTTGGATGATGTACATATACCTACTCATGGGGAGCGACAGCCGACGGCCCTAACCTTTCTATATAAATATCTAGGGAGTGCAACATATGCAAATACAAAGTAGATGACCGGATATTCCACGTTCTTGGAGGTAATTACATTTATATATTGAATTAAATTTGTGTACTTGTATTTCTAGTTCGATAATTAAATGGTGTGTATTTTGTTCAAATAGGCATGGACATTTGAGTGATTCCCAATGTGTGGCCTACTCTTAATGTGCATTATCACGAAGGTCGGGAACTTGTAAGTAGGTGGGAGCACAAGAGTGTTGCTGTAAGTCCAGTTGGCAACGAAATAAGGTTAGGAGGTGAATAACCTTTTAAAAACTTTGAGGATTGTTTTGAAAACCTTTAAAAGATGTAGCGAAAAATAAAAGTTTTTAGTAGCTGGTTGATAAATCAGCAGGTAGCAACTGCTGAACTAAAAAAAGTTTGGTTTGGTTTTCTTTTAATCACTTGAGTATAAGGACTTAATTGAAGTACAATATATAAGATCAAATATGTAAAGAACTCTGGACTGTAACTGTTAGGGGTGGCAATTTGAGGCACGACACGATTGACCGACACGAACACGGCACGAAATTATAGGGTTTGGGCTGGGGATTATCGGGTTCGGATCGTTATAGGGCCAGTACGATAAGGCACGATAAAAAATGGATTGTTATCGGGTTGGCTTGATAAGCACGGTAAGGCACGATAAGACACGATAACTAAAATATATATGTTTTAAAAATATATTTTTTTAAAATTTACTAGGAGCTATTCACTTCTTTTAAACTATTTTTATGATTATTTCATAGTTTTATCATTTGAAATTTTTTGATTTTTAAACTACTTGACTATTTATATTGATAAATTTTCAAAATATGTATTAAAAATTAAAATTATATATTTTATAATTTTTATTAGGCTTAACGGACTTAATGGGTCTGACTAAATAAATCGTGCTTTTTTTGCTTATCGTGTCGTGCCATGTTTTTCGTGTTTTTATCGTGTCGTGTTCGGGTTTTAATATTAAGCATGATAAGCTTATCATGCCATGTTCGTGTTCGTGTTCGTGCTTATCATGTCGTGATATTATCATGCCGGCCCGATAACAGCCCAGCACGATCGATTCGCCACCCCTAGTAACTGTTAGGCACTTAAGTGGATAGAAGTTGTTTAAGTGTAGGAATAGTGAAAACAACAGGTAAACAGAACACGGTATTTAGAGTGGTTCACAGTGTTAAAATTGCTACGTCCACTACCAAGTTGGTCAAACTTGGATTTTGAAGTGCACTAAGATTATGTATATGCTAAGTGATCACTAACGAATCAGTGTACAACAAAAACCAGTGTTTGAGGAGTTTGATATAACAAGAATCAAACTCGTGCAACAATCTGTGATCCTTTAAGGATTTGAAAGAAATAAAGGAACATAGAATCAGAGATTGCTCAAAAGAGAAACTAGAATAGAATAACTATGAATGAAATTGTCTAGTAATGTTTTGGAGAAGAAACTTTTCAAAGAAAGATTTGAAGTTCTTGATGTGAATGAGAGCTTCGACTAGATTGTCTCTATTGAGTGTTGTGGAGAGAGTTTGATTTATGAAAACTTGAGCACGTAAATTTCAATGTGTGTCGTCTTCAATCTTTGCTTTAAACGTTTTATAGATGAATTTAGAATTGTAACCGTTTGAGAGAACGAAATTGAATCTTGAATTTCTTGATGAAATGATGTTCCATTGAATGCCCAGAAATCCAGGAAGACTGTAAGAAACAAAGAACATTTCCTAGCATGAAATATTAAAAATAGTGGTTAGATAGGTATGAGTATACAAAGAACATTTATAACATGCACGAAAGTATTCTATTGAACTGACATGTGAATAGTTATTTTTTTTTGAAAAAGTTTACCTAAATAATATATTATACTAAGCGCGTGAAGGTCAGATTCTTTTCCAGATAACTACAATGATTTCAGCAGGAATAAATTTAGAGTATAAGTAGATGCTGACATAGTATATCGGCAGCTAGCAGCTGCTGATGACGTATGCTTTTAGGCAGATAAAATGGAATTAAAAGTAGGCTACCAAGCAAAGTCAAAAGTTATCTGCTGTATGAACAACATAGGACATCTTATCTGCTGAATGTTTCAACAGATAGATTTAAACTTGCTACAAAGTTTAAGTTAAAAATTGATTTTAAGAATTTTGGAAAAAAATTAAGTTAATATTTATACTAACTGTTTTTAACTTAATGGTTTTATATAAATTTAAGGTATGTGAGTTTCTACAGTTGCCGGTGCGCCCTTCGACCGATTACATGGTCTGCGGGAACAACTTGATGGCCTTGGTGCGGATATGTGAGTCTTAATGTGTTTGTAGGTATTAATTATAAGTAGCAAATAACCTTATTTTCTATATTATTAATTCATTGTTTTTTAAATTGTTGTAGGTTATTTGGATGTCATATACCAAGCATGTCAGACAACATTTCCCGTTTTACCGGATATCCTTATACCATGCATATATGCATAAGGTCGGTCGATCATGTCTAGCCAAACCACCCTGATTGCGCCCTTAAATAGTTTGGATATATCCAGACCATCCCGGGAATGATTATTGCCCCTGATATCGAGAAGAGAGGTCTGTCGGCAAGTAAGAAGGTATTGGTCATGCTCGTGCGATACTTTGATATTTGGGAAAGACAAATGTTATCTGACCAACAACTTGGTAGAGTTGTCGAACGACCATGGTAGTGTTTACCTGGATATATGGATTGGTACAACCGTGTATCCCATCCAATCGTTTGTAACCCCAAGCATCATTCCACCTTTGTATGGACTCCTGATGCTGGTTTACCAGATCCATAGGATATGGTTAGCTTAGCACGCGGTTTGTTGGAACCGATGATGGTACGATATGGTTTGGGAGACCGAGATATATCGCATTTACGAGTTGGATAGTGTCATCCAAGATGCATGCGGAGCACTAGGAGGACCACAACATGGAGGACCGTCTACAAGTGCTCAGGGAGAACCATCTGGTTCTCGTCGCCGGCGTAGGAAAAAAGATTGATGATTTATTTTTAATTTAATTTGATAAAACTGTTGAAAGACGCACTATCAATTATATTTTTTTATCAGTTGTAAGATGCTTTTATTTTATTGTATTGCATTGTCTATCTATTGTTTTTTTGTTTTTTATCAGTTTTGTTTGTACATGCAATTATAAATAACCATAACTATAGTCTAAAATTAAAAAAATAATAAGCATAAGCATCCACTTATAAATAACTATAATTACAACCATGCTATTATAAAATAATAGTTTCAGTGTTGCGTCCAACACGACTGTATCCTACACTATCCGAGTACAAATGAAGTTGAGTATGAAACAAGCCTTTCCACCCTGATGTACACTCGTGATGAAATAAATCCCAATATATAGACACTGGTAGTAATGGGTAACCCTTACGCAACAAAATCTGCAACATAAGCTTTATATATCAATAAACCATATCATACAATTGTATAAAAACTTGTATATTGTTACAAAAAATAATAACACATCAAAAACACAAGCTCCTGCCTATTTTTAAAAGTGTTCGACTGCCACCTGTTAAACTTTTACAAAATGTTCGGTTGTCTAGGGTGGAACAAATACGAAATGTTCTGCATGACTAGGTGAAACAATATAGAAATGTTCGAACCTAAGAGACCAAACATATTTAAAATGTTCGGCTGGAGCCAACCGAACATTTCGAAAATGTTCGGTGCTTTAGGTTCGAACCGTACATGATGAGGACCTCTTTTTTAAGAAGAATAAAAATATTTTTAAAACAATTTTAAGCAAAAAAAAAAAAGTTTTAAATGCTTACCACAATAGTAATATTGGTTTTTTTTCATCCAGGCTTGATTTGTTCCCACCTAATGTTGAAGCCCTACGTGTTTTTTTTTGGAAGTTGAATGTTTTTTGGCTGTGGAAGAATGTTTTCACAACAAAAGAAGGGGAAGATGAAGAATAACAAGATATGTTTCAGAATAAAGAGGTATATTTGTTGGAGGAAGAAGAAGAGTGAAGAAGAATGGCTTGAGAAAAATGAGTATATATTGGGGAGTTTAGTTAGAGATGAAGGAGATGAAGAATGAGTTGGGAAGAAGGGGGTATATTTCTTTTGGGGTGGGTGGTTTACTTAGAGGTTTTTTATTTTAGAAAAATATGGTGGAGATCTACTTATCAGTTGCAAGGATATAATTGTCTTTACACTTAAGAGTATTTTTGTCATTAAGACAAAATGAAAATAGGGGATCAACTTGGAGGAACCGAAGGTCTAAATAGCACGACCCTACAAAAAAACTGTATTTAGAAGGATAAAATAGATATTTTACATAACTTAACGGTTAAATCTAACGTTCATCTGAAAAACGATAATAACAATTTTAAACTTTCGGTGACCCAAATTGCAAGTTTTTTGAAAAGTTGAGTGGCCTAATTATGCGTTTTGCTAATTGTTTAAAAACTCTTAATTGTTAGTAACTAGTATCTGTGCCCATGCCTATAGCACGACGTCAGTATGGAAGGGATAATTAAAACAAAACTCATAACTAAGTGGTTGGTTATAGAGTAAATGGTTGTGGATTGGGTAATTCAAACAAAAACCATAACTGATGAGTTCATATATAACTCACATACTTACGGATCAATCTGGACCACCAGTTGTGTTAGGCATGATTCGATTAGGGCCGCTAGTTAAGATCTTTGTGCCCGTGCCTATGGCGCGACATTAGTATGAGACTTAATCAATGTATGAAGCAAGCAGTATATGAATCAATCAATATGTGTAATTGTTATTATTTGTTTAAAACTAGTATTTGTGCCCGTGCCAATGACACGGTGTTTATATGAGATCCGTTCAAACAAAACTCACAACTGAAGGTTTTATATGTAATTGTGGAGGAAGTAATTCAAACAAAACTTAACTGAGGGGTTTATATGTAATTAAACCTAGTATCTGTGTCCGGGCTATAGACACGGTGTCGATATGTGATCAACTCAATGGGTGCTCGGGATAAATTATAGATAACCACCTCGTCAACTCCAACGGAAGGATGTGGTTAAAAAATGTGTTAGAGGAAAGTATTCCTATAATTGTAATTGGTTGTGGAGAGGATACTTAAAAAAAACCATAACTGAGGGGTTTGTACACACTTATTGGTTGTGGAGGGGGATAATTCAAATAAAACTCATAACTTAGGGGTTTATATGTAACTCACATATTTACGAATAAATTTGGATCGTCAGATGTGTTTGACACAATTCGATCTGGACCACCAATTAACCCCTGATCTTTTTTATTATATAGACTAGTATACGTGTCCGTGCCATAGGCACAGTGTCGGTATGAGATCAGTTCAATGAATGATCGTGTTGATCCCTATAGTTCTAGATTTGGTTGAGTCATCTTCTGATTCTATTGTACAGTGGCTAAAAGGTCTGCGTACCGATTAGTGTGGCAACTGTCTTAGAATCAAAGTTGTTTAGAACTGTTTAGTGTTAGTTTAGGCGCGGACAAGCAGGCTTCTACAGCAGCCTTGGAAGAACAGCAGACTTTGAAGTCTGCTCAAAGAGCGAAAAATCAAGGATAGCCAAATCATGAAGTTATGACACATATAGACCTATCTAGATATTTTTGAAAATATCCAGTCATAATGTCTTCATCGGATTTCACTTTAAAGAAGTCAACTCTACATGCTGACAACTGTCCAGACTGTCTCCTGAAACATGAAGTCTGAAGATATTACCCTTTTTGGCTAAGAAGACTTTCTAAGCTGCAACGCCTGCAACCTGAAACCTTACTCTATTTGGGAATGTCTTCTCTGCACACACTGCATCTCTGATGACTGTGGCTCTTACATCTCCCAAAGCGCCGAATTGCATTCAATGCAATAGACGCGTTGGACACGCGCCGCCTCAGTCCAACGGTCCAAAAGATCTCTCTGGTATTTATTCAAGTTTTGAAGATCTGAAGAAATAACTCTTGCGCATTAAACTCTCAAGCTTCATCTTTAACACTCAAGCATTCAAGAGATCAAAGGACAAGAACTAACACTTCACCAAACTTCCTGAAGCTGCAGATCTGCCAGTCTTAAATTTGTTTCAGCTTCATCTAGTTTGTCTTTAAAAACTGTTCTTTACTTTAGCACGTGTGAGAACAATTAATCCTTGATTGTTCCTCTCACCATTATACACTTGGTTAAAAACTCATTTTGTACACGATCCATTAGAGATCTTACTCATAAACCTAGTGGATAAACAAGTGCACTTTTTAAAATCCAAAGCTAACCACTTTGGTAGTGGACGTAGTACTATTCACAGTACGAACCACTTCTAAACGATGTGTTCTGTTTGATCTGTTCTTATAATTTCTATTAACTGCTTATACTGATCTAGGACCTCTTCTGAATCTGTACTACTTAAGCAGATCTCTAGTCAGTTCAGAACCTCTTCTGTTTCCGCTGCATTAACACTTCTAGTTAAATCCTTTTAAGAAATCATTAAGAAGTGTTTACGAAAAGTTTTTATAAAAACATAACTAGGCTATTCAACCCCCCCCCCTTCTAGCCTAGATTGAGCCTATTTTGGAGACAACAATTGGTATCAGAGCTTAATTCTTTGAAAATTCATTTTTCCAAGCTTAACCTCTTGTGAATAGATCCTATGGCTCACTATATGTTGCCTACTTCGAATACCAGCCACGTCCCAATATTGGACGAAGGCCACTTCGAAGTCTGGAAAGATAAAGTTATGAGATATATGAACTCTATTGACAATCGTTTGTGGCAATGTGTTCTAACAGGTCCTTATATTCCAATGAAGCCCAACCTACTTGCCGAAGTAGCCAGTGGACCTCCCGAGATACCTAAATCCATGAACGAATGGACAGACGAAGAAAGGAGGCTCGTTGAACTCGACAGCAAAGCTATTCACATCATATCCAAATTCCTTGGTCGACACAAGCACATATCAACAAATCATCGATGCAAAACCGCCAAGGAAAATGTGGGAAGCCTTGGTAGAATATCTTGAAGGAGATACGCCCGAGAGACAATGTAAAGTATAACTACATTCAACAATTCGATTCCTTCTAAAAGATCCTTAAGGAGACTCTACGACAAGCCTACAGATTTTGTGAGGTAGTAAAGCGATTGTTATTCCTTAGGAAAAGAGTATAGTGTTAAGGAAGTAAATATGAGATTTTTAGCTTCTCTAGGAAGTTTGTGGCATGTTAAAACCACTGCTATAAAAGAGTCCAAAGACTTGAACTCCATGCACCTCAGAAGTTTGTATGCGAGTTTAACTGTCTATGAGCAAGAATTGCTTCAAGCTCAAGAACAGGACAAACATTTTAAACTTCCTTCCTTTTCGCTATCTCTCAGAAATTCTGCCCAAGAAAATAAACCATCTACTTCTTCAAATGAGAATGAAATTCTCTCTGACGAGCAATTTGCCATGTTCGTTAAGAAGTTTCAAAAGTTCTCAAAATTTAACAAAAAGAAAGAACCAAACAGACTTTCGAAAGTCACTAAAAGCTCACAAACAATGAGTTAGTTTGCTACAAACCGCAGAAGCTCGGTCACTTTGCTTCTAAATGTCCTAAGCCAAAATATGAAGCCTATAAAAGGAGACCATCTAAATCATTTTCTAAACATAGAGGTCTAACCGGCCGAGGACTTAGAAGAAAACCATGTATCTACTTGGTTTGAACCGACTCGATGAGGATGATAGTGATGACTCACCCGAGCAGCACACATTTGCCTCGTTGCTCTGAGTCACCTCCCACCTATGACTCGATAGTGAAGTTAAATACTCTCCTTTTCAAGCTAACATTGAACAATCCTCTGAAGAGCCTTCAAAAGAGGAAATCCTCAAGGATGCTCAAGACATGCTAGAGGAATTCAATGAATTCAGAAAGGCCTATGTCAAGTTAGCTAAAAGTCATGAGAAGCTGGGAACTGAGAAATCCATGCTGGAAGCCGAGTTGAAAACTCTCCATGGAGTCCAGCAGGAAAGTATCAAGTTAAAAGAAGAGAACAAATTTCTCAATGAAAAGGTTAAAGGTCGCCTTATTGATCATGCCAAAGAGATATCTCGAGAAAGATGAGTTGCAAAAGACCATCAACTCATGGAATAACTCAACGGCGATCTTTGATCAAATTCTTGGAGATCGAAGCCCTCAACGATAAATCTGCTAGCTAGATTCTCTGAAAAGCTCGGCGCAACCTACGAACAGAAAATGAACATTTTACAGTGAATAGTAATGTTCCTGCACAATATCAGAAACCTAACAAGGGTAAAGAAGGAATTGGTTATACTGCTACTCCTTATAAATACCCTAAGGTTCAAATTATCAAGAACAGTGAAGCTTTGAAAGCAAAACAATCATCTGGAGAGAAATGCTAAAGGTGGTGCAGACTCAACGGCCCTCCACCAAAGACTTCGTGAAAGCAAAGGCTGTTTCAAGGCCTACGAAAAGTGCGCTCGCTCAAACCTATCGATTCATCAACAAGATACTACGATGGTGCTCGCTATACGTAATGTTGATACCAAGCTTAAAGGCAAAATGTATGAGGTATCGAAGTCTACTACCATGAAGTACTTCTTACGCTAAAGCAAAGCTAGCGTCTGCACTCAAGAAGCCTCACACAGATGCGCCTAAGCCTGCTAATAACAAGACTGCTAAATCAAAAGTTGCTGTTAAGAAAAATGTTCAAAAATCTTCCAACACCCAGCATGATCAAACAAGTTTTTGTAATTTCCATCACTGTACATTCTGCAAATGTTTTGGCCACTTGGTCCATGAATGTCTGCTGAAATCCATCATGAAGCCTGTTGGATCCCCTATTCCAAAAATCAGGCAAGTATGGGTTCCAAAAATACGCTAACCATGTGGACCCATAAGAAAAATAAAAGGGGACCATGATTTTCTTACCTTTACATCTCAGGTGTGCTTCATGGTCGCTTCAAGTTCGTAAAAGAAAGATGTATGGTATCTAGATTCTAGATAGTGGTCGCTCAAGACATATGACCGGAGAATCTTTCCTTCTCTAACATCTCTCAAGCGTAAGGTCCTCCACTATCTTTGGAGACAATGCTAAAGGAAGAACAATTGGCTACGGATCCATCATTCGAGGAAATCTCTCCATTGGGAAAGTCTCTAGAAGGCTTGAAACATAATCTTCTCGAGTATTTCTCCCTCGTGATAAAGGACTTATCATCAATTCTCCTCAAACAGATGTGATATCAAGGATCCAGTCTCCTGCTCAATCTTGGTAACTGGACATAGACAAGGGAATGTCTATGTGATTGATTTGAATGATTACGGCAAGGCTGCTAACCTATGTCTTGTGGCAAACTCTGCTCAAGACAAAAGCTGGTTGTGGCATAAAAGACTCAGCCATTTGAACTTCAAATATCTATCTAAGCTATCCAAAGAAGGTCTAGTTAAAGGATTGCCAAAGGTCTCTGCTGATCATGATCGTGCTTGCAAAGCTTGTCAACTGGGAAAGCTTTCAAAAACATCTTTCAAGAGCAACCAGACTCGCAACATCGAGACCTCTGCAACTTCTCCACATGGATCTCTTCGGACCAGTCACTACTATTAGCTATGGTGGCCACAGATACACGCTAGTAGTAGTGGATGATTATACAAGATATACTTGGACAGAGATGATGTCTTCTAAAGACCACACATACGATCTTCTCACAGCTTTGTTCAGAAGACTGCAAACGCAGAAACTAGATGAAATCAGTGACGTTAGATCAGACAATGGTACTGAGTTCACCAATAATGGAATAGCAAGGTACTGTGATGATCACGGCATTGGTCACAACTTCTCTGCAGTAAGGACACCACAGCAGAATGGTGTAGCAGAAAGGAGAAACAGAACACTTATCGAAGCCGCTAAAACTATGCTCATTTGCCGAAGCAAAGTTGCCCAAACACTTCAGGCGTAAGCCGTCAACACACCGCTTGCTTCACTTCGAGAACCCGATCTTTGATCAACAAATTTCACGGTAAAACACCCTATGAACTTTGGAGAGGTAAAGCCCCAAACATTGGATTTTTTAAAATCTTCGGCTGTAAGTGTTTCGTAGTCTACAATGGTAATGACTACAGAAGCAAATTTGATAACAAAGCCGATGAAGGTGTATTTCTGGGCTATGCTTTACACTCCAAGGCTTACAGGGTTTTCAACAAAAGATCATTAAAAATAGTTGAATCTGTTCATGTCTCATTTGATGAATTTGATTTATTAGAGCCACACGTGGCTCCAAATGTTGCTGATGATTTTGTTAATGTTGAGACAGGTACCTCCCAACCATCATCCTCTCATACACCTAATCCCTCTCTGGCAACTCAATCAAATATTCCTGACCATCACCTCTTATCTAATGGGTCACCAGAAGACTTCAACCCTGCTCAAGAAAACTCAAATCCAGAACCCTTTGTTTCTGAACCTGAAAATCCTTTTCTTCAACTTACCTTTGAATCAAATTCTGGACAAAATACTCATCAAGAAGACACAGCTGATCTTCCTTCTAGTCCTCCTTCTGAACCTTGTCATGAAGAAACAGTAGTAAATCATCACATCCCTGCTGTCACAAGAACATGTAAAGACCATCCAATCTCTCAAATCATTGGTGACATTCATGTTGGAGTACGGACCAGAAGATCTTCCAAAAATGAATGTATGTTCTGTGCTGCATTCGTTTCAGAAGATGAGCCAAAGAAGATCGACTCTTCAAGAGATCCAAGTTGGCTGGAAGCCATGCAAGAAGAACTTCAGCAATTTGAACGATGCCAAGTATGGAAGCTAGTCCCAAAACCTGCTGATCATACTATCATTGGCACAAAATGGGTGTTCAGAAACAAGAAGGATGAGGATGGGAACATCATTAGAAACAAAGCAAGGCTTGTTGCACAAGGATATCGCCAAGAAGAAGGAATCGACTACGATGAAACGTTTGCTCCAGTAGCAAGACTGGAAGCTATCAGAATCTTCTTAGCCTATCTGCATATCTGAGGACTTTGTGCTACATCTAATGGGCGTCAAGGCGCATTTCTAAATGGTGATCTTCAATAAGCGGTTTATGTTGCTCAACCTCAGGCTTCGTGGAAAAAGGAAAAGAGACTCATGTCTACAAGCTTAAGAGGCTCTCTCATGGTCTTAAGCAAGCTCCTCGTGCCAGTATGAAACTCTATCCAAATTCTTAGTAGAACAGGATTCGTACGAGGAAAG